>CM076576.1:656090130-656481430 GCA_034641835.2 Pinus albicaulis | reverse complement strand
TCTGTGAGAAGCCCCGAACCACAAATCTTGCCTTATACTTCTCAACACTCCCATCAGCAGCTTGCTTTACCTTATAGATCCATCTTGAACCTACCATTGATTTATCAACAGACCTTGGAACAATTTCCCAAGCACTGTTTCTGGAAATGGAGTCATGCTCCTCCACCATTGCAACTACCCAAGTGGGCTCCTACACTGCTTCCTGAAAGGAAGAGCCATGTGTCCAGTGAATCGGTCAGGAGACTCTCTCTGTCTCCGCTGTGAGGTAGGGACTCCTACATTTTGTGCCGGATCAAGCTTCAACCTCCTAGCTTCTGTGGTACGCCTTCTGCCAGTTCTAATGTTTGGCTCTGCGTGAGTGGACTCCTCCACTCCATGAACCTCCTCTTGTGGCTAATCCACATCTAAAGACTCGTCTTTGGGAACAAGAAGTTCCTCCTCTTCATGCAAGTCTAGCTCCCTCTCAAGCAGCAACTTCGTGGCTTTCTCCGTTGAATTTTATATCCCGTCGCACCACAGTCATTCGATTGTTTGGCAAATACACACGATAATTATGGGGTGTTTCTGTGTACCCCAAAAATATCCCAACTTCAGCAGTCGACTCCAGCTTCTTCTTGGCGTTCTTGGTCACATGCACATAAACAGATGAGCAAAAAAACTTAAAGTGAGAAACATCCGATTTCTTACCAGTAAAAGCTTCTTCAGGTGTACTCAAGCCAAGTACTCTATGAGGACAACGATTTTGCACATAAACCGCGGTGTTGCATGCTTCCGCCCACAAGTGCATTGGCAGGCCCTGATCATGCAGCATAGCTCGTGTAGCACCCACGATCGTTGTGGGTTATGAGGTGCTATGAGTTCTCTTCGAATTCCTTCTTTGCTACAGCGGTCTTTGAATTCGTTCGAGATATATTCACCACCATTATTGCTCCGCAAAGCCTTCACTTGCTTCGCCGACGCTTTCTCCACCAATGCTTTAAACTCAAAGAACTTTGAGAATGTTTGATCCTTCATCTACATGAAGAAGATCCAGCATCTACGAGAATATTCATCAACAAAAATAACATAATGCATGTGTTTTGTTGTTGAAGCAACCGAGAACGACCCCCCACACGTCTGTGTGAACTCTCTCCATGATCACCGAAGCACAGTTCTCTTTTTCATAAAAGGTGGTCTTCACAAACTTACCCATAGTACATCCCTTGCGTTGATCTATTTGAGCACGTGTACCCTTGGGAAGTCCAGTAGAAATCTGCTGCAAAATTTTCAAGGCGCCATGGTGAAGATGGCCCAATCGCCTGTGCCATAATTCGCCCTCATCCCGGCTCACCACTTATTCTTCTTTGCCCACCATTGCAGCGCAGCCATCTACCTCCAGCTTGTAGAGATTCTTAACTCGAATCCCTATCCTCATGGTTTGACCCATTGTTTTATGTCGCAGGAAAGCTTTTCCATCACTGAAAACAACATCATAACCTCTGTCCTCCAACATCGCGACTATGACCAAGTTCTTCTTTAGACCTAGAACATGCATAACATCTTTCTACAGAAATGGTTTACTTGACTCCCTCTCAAAGGTGATGGTACCAATGCCGGTCGCACTGTATCGTCCATCGTCGCCCATCTCTATATGCATATGGAGATATTTCTCCTCCAATTCACCGAAAATCTCCTTACCTCCCGTCATGTGGAAGGAAGCACACTATCAAGATACCACACCGATCCCATTGCGCCTGAAACCAAGCATGCAATCAAAGAGAAATCAAGTTCAAATTGCGAGGCAAGGGCCTCACCAGCTGCAGCTCCAACAACCTTCTTGTTCTTCTTTTTATGTAGGCAGTTAGTGGCGACATGCCCATGTCCATGACAGTGAAAACACTTCACCTTGGACAAATCCAACTTCTTTCCTTTATCCTCGGATTTTGAGTGGAATTTCTTCCCCTTCCCTTTACTTGCTTTGGCAGCCAAACCACAATCCTCTTCATCGTCATGCTTTGATGAAGATCCATCCCTAGCGTTCCCCTTGAACTCCTCCTGCACTAGATCCGACCACAGTCGTTCCCAATCCGGCAGTTTTTCCCGTCCGTTGACAGAGTCTTGATAACTGTGCCAACTGTTAGGAAGTCCCAAGAGAGCCAAGCTCACCAAATCATCATCAGCAACAGTGATTCCCACACTCCTCGTTTCATCTCGACATTGGACAAACTTTGTGAGATACTTGGGAATATTGTCACCCTTTTCCATTTTGATTTTTCTGAGCTTATCCTCCAGCGCCAATTTCCTATGGTCACTGCTGCTTTGGAAAAGATTAGTCAAAGCCTTCCACATTGCAAATGGAGTGTCTTTCCCATGAAGGCTTGAGACAATATGGTCTCTCACACCTTTCAACATAATTCTTCTCGTCTTTGCTACTTTCTTTTGCCATGAGTCAAGTAATGCAGCATCCGTCGAAGTGGGCTTAGGAAAATCGCTATCGATGAACTCCTTCAAGCCATTATCTTCAAGCACCGCCTCCATCCTATCCTTCCATGCAATGTTGTTCGAGCTGCCCTCAAGTGCATACTCTAACCGCAAACCATTGAAAGCCATTTCGATGTTTACTCAACTGTCACACCAAAAAATTCTTGCAGCAAATTCGAATTGTTTCCACCAACAAAACTCAGCTACTACTTCAATATTGCAATCTTCTCTGCTCTGATACCATGTAGAAATTTATTAATATTGTGATGTATTACTGGACTCTCCCGATCTAACAATTATATCCACTATTAAATACAGAATCCTTCTACTTAATTCTTTGCGGAAATTTAATCGCCAGTTGCAAACACATGAAGAAAAATCAATCACACATAATAAGATGTTTTTACCGGGAAAGCATAAAGCTAAAAACCCCAACTATCATATATTATCTATATCATGGATCATGAAACAATCTCATACAAAACTCTACTCCAAGAGCTCTCAGTACAATATACAATTGTCTCACACTGTCATACAAAAATTGGCTCACACTTGCACCAATTTACTGCCTCCTGACAGCCTGCCTCCACTGCGCAATCCCTGTTGATGAAGATCCATGAATGAATTCAATCTTGCCTTGCCTTGATTGCGCAATCCTCATTGGCATATCCAATGTGTTTGTAGTTGCATTGAATGCACCACTATAGTCATAACTGATAGTCAACCAGGCCCTTTCACCTATCTCTCAACTGGGTCTCCACTGGATCTGACATGCATGTAGTTAACAATAGTATTTCTTCAGTTGCATGTGAGACCATTAATTGTGAATTAATTCATTAATCTCTCACTAGTGTATCTTTAGTTACAACTAGCACAACTGAGTTTAACTCACTCAACTGAGTTTAACTAAATAACAACTCACATAACTACACATCCAACTCTGTTACAACTTTGTATCACTCAGTTACAACGAAGTCCACTCTGCATGTCCCACCAACCAACCTTAGAACTCGTAATTCCTTCAGTCAACTGCTTTGCCACATCAGTTGACTGAAATCAAGTGCTTCAAGAGAATAGACTATTATTTATTGTCTAATTATTATTAAGGGCTAATAATAATTGACATCCGATTTATTTTTAGACATGCGATCCATAAATAGACTTCGACCATGCATCTAAAAATAGAATCTCATCTATAAATATAATTTTCTCAACCATCTATAAATAGACTCCCGCTATAAATAGAATATGCTCACCATTCTAAAAATAGACATACACCTAAAAATAGCCTGTGGGCCCCACCTAGTGAAGGTGTTTAATTTTCACTAGGATCATCATCTTGTTGAATCTCAACAATTTTGATATCATATTCGCTATTTATTATTTATAGAGACATAAATATATACATATTTTATTATTATCTTAATTTTGTGTTTATTAATTAATTATATACAAATAAATTAATAAGAAAAGACTTAAGACCGCAGGGCTTTGGATTGACAGTGAATGGGTATTATGTTAAGGCAGTCCAAGCGAAAAGTTCACGAGTTCAAATCCCACGTGGGTGTTTACCCACAAAAATAAATAATAACAATAACAAGCAAAGACTTACATACATATCATACCTAGGAATTAAACCAATGTGAAAGAAATAACGTTGATTTTTTTATAAAATCCTAAATTGCATTGGTTAATGCTAAATTAACAAGGGTTAATAGGAAAATCAAATCCTATAGTATTGCTTTGTAAGGAACTAATAAATTGAGATGTCCAGACATTTGCCATTTTACTCTTACATAAATAAATGTGGGAATAAGTATATATATATATATATATATATATATATATATATTTACATCTTCTTCCTGTCCTTTTTTTTTATTCTAACACCTTGACTTCTTAAGGAGATAACCACTTCTACAAGTCAACTTGTGTTTTCAAAGCTTCATCCCTCGTTTTAAATATTTCATTGCATTTCTCATTGGATTCCATCATGAATTTTTATCCAACCCCAAGAATTATTGTGCAAATAGGCACACACATCGAGAATAATAAACACCAACACTAACATGTCGCTAGGAATGAAATGAAATGAGGGCCATATTGAAGCATGAAATTAGAGAGGAAACCATTGATTGGATTAGCATGTCACTAGAAATGAAATGAGGGCCATATTGAATATAATAATAATAATGAAACATGAAATTAGAGAGGAAACAATTAGTTAATTGGATTAGCATATGGTATGGCTATATCCCACATGTAAAATGTGAATGAAAGTAATGAAAGGGAGGGGTATAGAGGGGAAAGATGGGAAGGTGGAAGACATACTTACCTGGGCGGGGTCAATCGATGATCAGGAAGGTCGATGGCCTAGGAAGGCCACCTCCATTGCACTTGGGAGGGGGGTTTACCTAGCATCTCCCACTGAGGAGAGTGCACGTCATAATTTGTGGCAGCGGAGGCTCGCGTCCGCGCGGCCTCCACACTATCCTAAAACCAAAATGGGACAGCTCCGTGGACGTGATCTAACATCTGGTAACTGGATTTTGATGAGTTACCAGAGGAAACGATCTCGAAATCCTTGGATGGTTGATAGACCGATTGCAACATTGTTCGATTCCATGCTAATCTCGTTATTGTTTGGTTGCTGTGTGAGAGGGTGCGAACGCCATGACCAGTTATTTACTTCCATTCCTAGATTGATTCTAGTCTTCCAATCTATTTTGTTTTTAGATTGATAGCAGTTTTCGCATCTGTTCTGTTTTTCTATAAACACGACCCCGGCCCCAAGGAATGATCCCATTAAGGAATGCGGTCTTCACATCCATCGATGAATGTGCCAACCCTCTGCGTATTTGAGAGAGCAAGGATGGTCCTTATGGAAGATGCACGTGCGATAGGTGCAAAGGTTTCTTCATAATCAATCCCCTCGATCTGTGAGAAGCCCCGAACCACAAATCTTGCCTTATACTTCTCAACACTCCCATCAGCAGCTTGCTTTACCTTATAGATCCATCTTGAACCTACCATTGATTTATCAACCGACCTTGGAACAATTTCCCAAGCACTGTTTCTGGAAATGGAGTCATGCTCCTCCACCATTGCAACTACCCAAGTGGGCTCCTGCACTGCTTCCTGAAAGGAAGAGCCATGTGTCCAGTGAATCGGTCAGGAGACTCTCTCTGTCTCCGCTGTGAGGTAGGGACTCCTACATTTTGTGCCGGATCAAGCTTCAACCTCCTAGCTTCTGTGGTACGCCTTCTGCCAGTTCTAATGTTTGGCTCTGCGTGAGTGGACTCCTCCACTCCATGAACCTCCTCTTGTGGCTAATCCACATCTAAAGACTCGTCTTTGGGAACAAGAAGTTCCTCCTCTTCATGCAAGTCTAGCTCCCTCTCAAGCAGCAACTTCGTGGCTTTCTCCATTGAATTTTATATCCCGTCGCACCACAGTCATTCGATTGTTTGGCAAATACACACGATAATTATGGGGTGTTTCTGTGTACCCCAAAAATATCCCAACTTCAGCAGTCGACTCCAGCTTCTTCTTGGCGTTCTTGGTCACATGCACATAAACAGATGAGCAAAAAAACTTAAAGTGAGAAACATCCGGTTTCTTACCAGTAAAAGCTTCTTCAGGTGTACTCAAGCCAAGTACTCTATGAGGACAACGATTTTGCACATAAACCGCGGTGTTGTATGCTTCCGCCCACAAGTGCATTGGCAGGCCCTGATCATGCAACATAGCTCGTGTAGCACCCACGATCGTTGTGGGTTATGAGGTGCTATGAGTTCTCTTCGAATTCCTTTTTTGCTACAGCAGTCTTTGAATTCGTTCGAGATATATTCACCACCATTATCGCTCCGCAAAGCCTTCACTTGCTTCGCCGACGCTTTCTCCACCAATGCTTTAAACTCAAAGAACTTTGAGAATGTTTGATCCTTCATCTACATGAAGAAGATCCAGCATCTACGAGAATATTCATCAACAAAAATAACATAATGCATGTGTTTTGTTGTTGAAGCAACCGAGAACGACCCCCCACACGTCTGTGTGAACTCTCTCCATGATCACCGAAGCACAGTTCTCTTTTTCATAAAAGGTGGTCTTCACAAACTTACCCATAGTACATCCCTTGCACTGATCTATTTGAGCACGTGTACCCTTGGGAAGTCCAGTAGAAATCTGCTGCAAAATTTTCAAGGCGCCATGGTGAAGATGGCCCAATCGCCTGTGCCATAATTCGCCCTCATCCCGGCTCACCACTTATTCTTCTTTGCCCACCATTGCAGCGCAGCCATCTACCTCCAGCTTGTAGAGATTCTTAACTCGAATCCCTATCCTCATGGTTTGACCCATTGTTTTATGTCGCAGGAAAGCTTTTCCATCTCTGAAAACAACATCATAACCTCTGTCCTCCAACATCGTGACTATGACCAAGTTCTTCTTTAGACCTAGAACATGCATAACATCTTTCTACAGAAATGGTTTACTTGACTCCCTCTCAAATGTGATGGTACCAATGCCGGTCGCACTGTATCGTCCATCGTCGCCCATCTCTATATGCATATGGAGATATTTCTCCTCCAATTCACCGAAAAGCTCCTTACCTCCCGTCATGTGGAAGGAAGCACACTATCAAGATACCACACCGATCCCATTGCGCCTGAAACCAAGCATGCAATCAAAGAGAAATCAAGTTCAAATTGCGAGGCAAGGGCCTCACCAGCTGCAGCTCCAACAACCTTCTTGCTCTTCTTTTTATGTAGGCAGTTAGTGGCGAGATGCCCATGTCCATGACAGTGAAAACACTTCACCTTGGACAAATCCAACTTCTTTCCTTTATCCTCGGATTTTGAGTGGAATTTCTTCCCCTTCCCTTTACTTGCTTTGGCAGCCAAAGCACAGTCCTCTTCATCGTCATGCTTTGATGAAGATCCATCCCTAGCGTTCCCCTTGAACTCCTCCTGCACTAGATCTGACCATAGTCGTTCCCAATCCGGCAGTTTTTCCCGTCCGTTGACAGAGTCTTGATAACTGTACCAACTCTTAGGAAGTCCCAAGAGAGCCAAGCTCACCAAATCATCATCGGCAACAGTGCTTCCCACACTCCTCGTTTCATCTCGACATTGGACAAACTTTGTGAGATACTTGGGAATATTGTCACCCTTTTCCATTTTGATTTTTCTGAGCTTATCCTTCAGTGCCAATTTCCTATGGTCACTGCTGCTTTGGAAAATATCAGTCAAAGCATTCCACATTGCAAATGGAGTGTCTTTCCCATGAAGGCTTGAGACAATATGGTCTCTCACACCTTTCAACATAATTCTTCTCGTCTTTTCTACTTTCTTTTGCCATGATTCAAGTAATGCAGCATCTGTCGAAGTGGGCTTAGGAAAATCGCTATCGATGAACTCCTTCAAGCCATTATCTTCAAGCACCGCCTCCATCCTATCCTTCCATGCAATGTTGTTCGAACTTCCCTCGAGTGCATACTCTAACCGCAAACCATTGAAATCCATTTCGATGTTTACTCAACTGTCACACCAAAAAATTCTTGAGGCATATTCGAATTGTTTCCACCACCAAAACTCAGCTACTGCTTCAATATTGCAATCTTCTCTGCTCTGATACCATGTAGAAATTTATTAATATTGTGATGTATTACTGGACTCTCCTGATCTAACAATTATATCCACTGTTAAATATAGAATCATTCTACTTAATTCTTTGCGGAAATTTAATCGCCAGTTGCAAACACATGAAGAAAAATCAATCACACATAATAAGATGTTTTTACCGGGAAAGCATAAAGCTAAAAAGCCCAACTATCATATATTATCTATATCATGGATCATGAAACAATCTCATACAAAACTCTACTCCAAGAGCTCTCAGTACAATATACAATTGTCTCACACTGTCATACAAAAATTGGCTCACACTTGCACCAATTTACTGCCTCCTGACAGCCTGCCTCCACTGCGCAATCCCTGTTGATGAAGATCCATGAATGAATTCAATCTTGCCTTGCCTTGATTGCGCAATCCTCATTGGCATATCCAATGTGTTTGTAGTTGCATTGAATGCACCACTATAGTCATAACTGATAGTCAACCAGGCCCTTTCACCTATCTCTCAACTGGGTCTCCACTGGATCTGACATGCATGTAGTTAACAATAGTATTTCTTCAGTTGCATGTGAGACCATTACTTGTGAATTAATTCATTAATCTCTCACTAGTGTATCTTTAGTTACAACTAGCACAACTGAGTTTAACTCACTCAACTGAGTTTAACTAAATAACAACTCACATAACTACACATCCAACTCTGTTACAACTTTGTATCACTCAGTTACAACGAAGTCCACTCTGCATGTCCCACCAACCAACCTTAGAACTCGTAATTCCTTCAGTCAACTGCTTTGCCACATCAGTTGACTGAAATCAAGTGTTTCAAGAGAATAGACTATTATTTATTGTCTAATTATTATTAAGGGCTAATAATAATTGACATCCGATTTATTTTTAGACATGCGATCCATAAATAGACTTCGCCCATGCATCTAAAAATAGAATCTCATCTATAAATATAATTTTCTCAACCATCTATAAATAGACTCCCGCTATAAATAGAATATGCTCACCATTCTAAAAATAGACATACACCTAAAAATAGCCTGTGGGCCCCACCTAGTGAAGGTGTTTAATTTTCACTAGGATCATCATCTTGTTGAATCTCAACAATTTTGATATCATATTCGCTATTTATTATTTATAGAGACATAAATATATACATATTTTATTATTATCTTAATTTTGTGTTTATTAATTAATTATATACAAATAAATTAATAAGAAAAGACTTAAGACCGCAGGGCTTTGGATTGACAGTGAATGGGTATTATGTTAAGGCAGTCCAAGCGAAAAGTTCACGAGTTCAAATCCCACGTGGGTGTTTACCCACAAAAATAAATAATAACAATAACAAGCAAAGACTTACATACATATCATACCTAGGAATTAAACCAATGTGAAAGAAATAACGTTGATTTTTTATAAAATCCTAAATTGCATTGGTTAATGCTAAATTAACAAGGGTTAATAGGAAAATCAAATCCTATAGTATTGCTTTGTAAGGAACTAATAAATTGAGATGTCCAGACATTTGCCATTTTACTCTTACATAAATAAATGTGGGAATAAGTATATATATATATATATATATTTACATCTTCTTCCTGTCCTTTTTTTTTATTCTAACACCTTGACTTCTTAAGGAGATAACCACTTCTACAAGTCAACTTGTGTTTTCAAAGCTTCATCCCTCGTTTTAAATATTTCATTGCATTTCTCATTGGATTCCATCATGAATTTTTCTTTCTTATCTTCTTGACTTTGGATTTTTTTCTTTCTTATCTTCTTCCCTAACGTTATCCCTAGTTGACTTTGGATTTTTTTCTTTCTTATCTTCTTGTCGATTGCACAAAGCATTGAGGCGAAAGTTAACAAGATCTCGCACCTAGCCCCAAGAACTAGTGCGTAGATAGGCGTACATCCAACCCCAAGAGTTATTGTGCAAATAGGCACACACATCGAGAATAATAAACACCAACACTAACATGTCGCTAGAAATGAAATGAGGGCCATATTGAAGCATGAAATTAGAGAGGAAACCATTGATTGGATTAGCATGTCACTAGAAATGAAATGAGGGCCATATTGAATATAATAATAATGAAACATGAAATTAGAGAGGAAACAATTAATTAATTGGATTAGCATATGGTATGGCTATATCCCACATGCAAAATGTGAATGAAAGTAATGAAAGGGAGGGGTATAGAGGGGAAAGATGGGAAGGTGGAAGACATACTTACCTGGGCGGGGTTAATCGATGATCAGGAAGGTCGATGGCCTAGGAAGTCCACCTCCATTGCACTTGGGAGGGGGGTTTACCTAGCATCTCCCACTGAGGAGAGTGCACGTCATAATTTGTGACAGCTGAGGCTCGCGTCCGCGCGGCCTTCACACTATCCTAAAACCAAAATGGGACAGCTCCGTAGACGTGATCTAACATCTGGTAAGCTGAATTTGGATAATTTTGATGAGTTACAAGAGGAAACGATCTCGAAATCCTTGGATGGTTGATAGACCGATTGCAACATTGTTCGATTCCATGCTAATCTCGTTATTGTTTGGTTGCTATGTGAGAGGGTGCGAACGCCATGACCAGTTATTTACTTCCATTCCTAGATTGATACTAGTCTTCCAATCTATTTTGTTTTTAGATTGATAGCAATTTTCGCATCTGTTCTGTTTTTCTATAAACACGACCCGAGCCCCAATCGTCATTGGATTGATTGTTTGTCGTTTCCAACTAATTACAATTTAGAGTTAAAAATTAGAAGGTTGTCTTCAGTATTACTTGGTAGTCTACTTTAATTGGTCAGCTATCTCACCTGGGAGACACGGGTTCAAGTCCTAGTAAACCGTTGGATACTCATATGATGTGTTTTCAGTATTAAGGGGACGTTGTGTTTGTGCTCCTAATCCTTTTCAAAGAAGGAAAAAGAAGAGAGGATATTTCTAATTCCTCTCTGAAGTTGAAATAGAAATTTGTATGTATAAATTGTATATCTAGAATTTGAATATGGATTGTATATTTACTGTTTTAAATCGAAATTTGAACATATATTGCGTCAATGTGGAAGCCTAACCAAAAAAGGGCTATACAACTGCTTCTTGTTCTCCCTCCAGAAAGCCCAATTATTTCACACATCAAACGTATTTTGTCGTCTAGCCTCTTCTAACAAAAACTTGGATCCAAATTTATCAGCAAAACCCAAAAATGAAACACAACACAGATTTAGGGCGGTTGTTGTGGCTGGGTGTTGTGTTAATCTGATAGGCTCCTCATTGGGTGTTGTGTTAATCATATAAGTATCTCATATAACTTGGATCCCTTTTATTTTGGTTGTTTCTCAATCCTTCTATGCAGATACATAGATATTTTTGCTGACAACTTGGATCCCTTTTATTTTGGTTGTTTCTCAATCCTTCTATGCAGATACATAGATATTTTTGCTGACAAAACATGTGCATTATCTTCTGCTTGTAGATTTCTCATTTGTTTGGTGCAGGCATTGAGGAGACATTTTTCCATTCTTGAACTTACGATGGCACTCACAACTATGTTGTGGAGCATGTAGCCAATAAAGAGAGACATTGGAAACTATGATTACTGGCATATGTTGTGGTTGATTTTGTCACCTATATTTGACTGGGAATGGCCAAATCCTCCTATTACTGTACTTGGAGCTTGCAGGGTGGGTTGAATGTGATCAATTCACAGACAACGGACTGATCGCGCCTCTTCCCAATTAGTACTTGTAATTGGAATATTTCATTTTGCTTATTTTGTAAACATGTGTTTACCATAATAAGTAGTGAAATAGAGGCTCACTACTTTAGTCCACCCTCTTTGCTAATAAGTGTTCTTTTCCTAGTGGGTCTGACGTTAAATGCACCTAAGAAGGCACTAAAGGTCACTGGTGTCAGTGAGGGTACTCAGTACGGCCCAAATCATGCAGATCAGAGACAAGATTTGGAGGGAGTTTGGCATTATAAAAGGAGAGGCCCTCACCTCATTTGATCATTCATGATTTGATATTATTATTGATAGCTGGACTTCTGTCTGCTTCAGCACGCCGGTTGTTTAGTCGGTCTGCAGCACTGTTTAGTGCACGAGTGTCTCAGGTCGGAGATCTCACCCTTAGCCTCGGGGGACTTCGGTGCCGCCCTAGTAAGGTTGTTACGATGCATCTTTCGGTTTCGGTAGCGGGATAGCGGCGGTCCCCGGGTGCAAATGCGGAGAGGGGAGGAGCCCTCTTGTGGGCACGCGGTTCGGAGAGGGGGAGGAATCTTTGTCTCATCAGGAGAGAGGACGCTGTTTTATTCAGGAGGGTGAGGACGCTGTCCCAGGAAGGACGCAGTCCAGATCTAGCAAGAGAAAACGCTGTCCAGGAGGAGAAGAACGCTGTCTAGCCTGGGAGTGAGGACGCTGTCTATTTCTGAAGGAAAGGGTTGCAGATTTGAAGGCCCATTGTTAGATCCAACCTTGGAGAGGGTAGATATGAGCAGATACTTGCAGATCTAGTATTGTATGTTGCAGATCTGGAGGTTTAGCACTAGATCCAGCTTGGGGAGTTGCAGATCTGAGGAGATATTGGCAGATCTAGTCCAGATCTGAATAGATAACATCAGATCCAGCCTTAGAGGCTGCAGATACGAAGAGATATTATCGGATCCGACGCCGTCTGAAGGTTTGGTAGCGAATCTTGATATAGGAGGACAGATCGGAGGGATAGGACGCAGATCTGATTGGAGGCTTCAGATCCAGCAGATCTGAGCATTCAGGAGGCAGATCCATCAGGTAGGACGCAGATCTGAGGAGCAGGCTTGTGTGAGGGGGCTCAACAGCGTTTTCCTAACATTCAGTAGCTGATCTATTTGTCTGGAGGTTTGGTGATTGGTGCCTCATCTATTTCTGCGATGTCACTAGCAGAGACAGCGTTTTCCTTTGGGGAGGGTTTGCAGCTTGAGATCAGCCATTTTCCCGGGCTTCAGCACATTACGATGTCCTTGTTGCAGCCATTATTCTATTTGAGAGGGTCTCCACTTGCCAAGGGCAAGGATAGGTGCATTTACTCTGATTTTCTTGTGCTCCTCTCTATGTACTTTCAGATTAATAAAATGGCTCAGTTTTCTGTCATTCTATGTGTCATTATTCAGTGATCTGGTTCAGCATTGTATTTTCTATATCTGTCTGGCATATTTCTGTTTATTACTGGTTATTTCCCTTTGGGGATATTACAGTGGTATCAGAGCATAATTCTGGCTCAGCCTGTGGTCTATGACATCAGAAAATAGATCATACAGAGCAATAGCAATGGCAATACCAGAAACGCAGTTGGAAAAAGGGCCAAAATAAAAAGGGTCAAATTTTGAAGTTTGGAATTAGGAAAAACGTTTTCTGGGTTTTTCTGGGGTTTTGGACGGGGATCACTTTCCCACGCAGAGAGAACCCCCTAGGGTTTTCCAGGTGGGGGAAGGATCGGGCGTGTCTAGTTGCATACCGGATGCTATTCCCATTGTGACAGCACAGAGGGTCGATTCCACACCCACGCGACCTACCATGCCTACCTTTCCGGTAGAGGAAGAGGAGCCAACAGCACCAAGAGATGGGGGTCTAGCTCAACATGCGACTCTGTTTGCGGATTGGCGGAGCATGGGACAGGAATTCATGGATGCTTTTCCTTTTAATCAATATATCCAGTTCCGATGTGGCGGCAAATCTTATGATCGAAACAAGGGGCGTGGCTCCCACCGTGATAGTCACCGTGTAGCAAGCAAATTTCATTTGCCGATGTTTGATGGTTCACAGAAGACTATGGCCAAGTCTTGGGTGGAGAAACTAGACCTCTATTTTCAGCTTAACCAGATGCCAGAGAGGGAGGCCATTAAGATGGCTGCATTACATCTAGAGGGTGAGGCCCAGAACTGGTGGTTTCATGGGTTGACGACACTGGGGCATTCCGCAGTGACTACATATGCTGAGTTCACCGGGAGAGTGGTGGAACGTTTTGACCAGAAGGACCCGGATCAGCCTTTCCTCGAGCTGACCAAGCTCAGACAGACAGGGAGTGCAGAGGCATACATCTCAGACTTCTTGAGGGTTTCAGTGATGGTACCTGACATATCAACAGCTCGGTTGATCACGATGTTTGTAGAGGGGCTGTCAGAACCACTTCGTGGTCTAGTCCGGTCGAACAAACCGGCTACACTACAGGATGCTATCAGTAGGGCCCGTGACCTCCAAGATGTCTTGCCCAGGACTCGGCCACCTTATCCCCAGAGACAGGCTTTCCAGCCTAAGGGTAAGGACACGAGGATTCCGCCTCCCAAGGCGAATCCCGGACGAGGACAGTATGATGATGAGGCTAGGAGAGAGCTGAGACGGAAGCGATTATGCTTCACCTGCCAGGAGCCGTGGGCACCAGGACACAAGTGCACAGCGGGGAAGGCACATTTCATAGAGGTCTTCTCCGAGGGCAGTGGAGAAGAGGATGAGATGGATGATGAGGAGGCAGGAGAATGTTATGCAGCGCAGAGTACCTTACCACCTCCACCACCCGATGCAGGAGGGGCATCATTCGCACCTACTGGGGGAGCTCTAGCAGCATTACGAGGAGTCCCCAAGTATCTGACATTGCGCGTACGGGGTACAGTGCGCGGACAGCGGGTTTCGGTCTTAGTCGACAGTGGGGCCACCCACAACTTCATTGATGCCCAGATGGTTGCACGGAGAGGCATACCGACGGAGGGCTTTGATGGGTTTTTTGTTTTAGTACCAGGAGATCAGACCATGGCATGTGCTCGATATGTACCAGAATTATCAGTGACGATGGGCACCTATACATTGACCGATCACTTCTTTGTGGTGGACATCCCGGACACCAATGTGATATTGGGGGTCCAGTGGCTTATTACTCTGGGAAAGGTCACGACGGATTGGAAGGCCTTAGAGATGGAGTGGGATGATCCCAAGACGGGGAAGCATGAGAAGATACGAGGGCAGAACACATATCCACCCCAGACAGTATCGGCACACAGCATGGAGGCGACATTCCGCAAGGGAGATATAGAGTGGGCGGTAGAGTTGCGGGCTTCGGAGGCAGTAGATACAGGACGGACGGTGCACCCTGATCTACAGACTCTTCTCGACAGATATGCGGTAGTTTTTGGAGACATTCCGCCAGGACAGCCACCAGATCGGGGGTTTGAGCACACGATCGAGCTGGAGCAGGGGATACAGGCAGTGATCACCACACCATATAGGCATCCCAAGGCCTATCGGGATGAGATAGAACGGGCCATTCAGGAGTTGCTGGCCCTTGGGCACATTCGACCCAGCACCAGTCCTTTCGCTTCTTCAGTAGTGCTGGTGAAGAAGAAGGACGGCACATTACGCATGTGCATTGATTACAGGGCTCTAAACAAGAAGACCCTGAAAAACAGGTACCCCATTCCCAGGATCGATGAGTTGATGGATGAGTTGAGAGGAGCACGGTTCGTCTCAAAGATTGATTTGAGGTCCGGGTACCATCAGATACGCATGAGGGAACAGGACATTCCCAAGACTGCTTTCAGGTGTCACTATGGGCACTTTGAGTTTCTGGTCATGCCGTTTGGGCTGACCAATGCACCTGCTACTTTCCAGTCTTGTATGAACCATATTTTTTGGGATCATCTGAGGAAGTTCGTGCTGGTTTTCTTTGATGATATCCTTATATACAGCAGGACCTGGGAGGAGCACCTCCAACACATTGAGACGGTCTTGCATATTCTGGAGGAGCAGCAGTTCTTTGCCAAGCTCTACAAGTGTGAGTTTGGATTGACAGAGATGCTGTATCTGGGACACATCATAGGAGTGGACGGAGTGAGAGTCCACGAGGAGAAGATCCGGGCTATCAGGGATTGGCCAGAGCCGCGGAATGTAACAGAACTGAGAGGGTTCATTGGTATCTGTACTTACTACAGGAAGTTCGTCAAGGGCTTTTCACAGCTTGCAGCACCCCTCACGGAGCTGACGAGGAAGGGGGCATTCAGTTGGTCGGATATCGCGCAACGAGCTTTTGATAAGCTCAAGGAGGTGATGAGTAGTTGCCCCGTGTTGGCATTGCCCGATTTCGCTCAGCCCTTTGTCCTGGAGTGCGATGCATCAGGGGAAGGGATTGGAGCAGTTTTGATGCAGGAGGGTCATCCGATTGCGTTCGAGAGCCGGAAGCTCCTTCCACATGAGAGGCTTTATCCCATCTATGACAAGGAGATGTTGGCCATCATGCAGGCATTGGCCAAATTCCGGCAGTACCTGGTAGGTGGCAGATTCAGGGTGAGGACAGATCATAACAGCCTGAAGTACTTTCTGGAGCAGAAGCAGTTACAGGAAAGGCAGCAGAAGTGGATCAGAAAGATCCAGGCTTACGACTTTGACATAGAGTATGTCAAAGGGAAGAATAACGTGGTAGCCGATGCCCTTTCCCGTAGACCAGCCACGTTATCACTCATGAGCTTGGACGCTGACTGGAAGGCTCGACTACTGGTTGAGTATTCCAAAGATAAATTTGCATGCGAGGTGCTGGATGGACAGATAACAGATAGCAGATACAGGATGGCTGATGAGGTCATCTATTACCGGGATAGGATCTTCTTGACTGAGGGATCTCAGCTCAAGGAGAAGATACTCCATGCTTCTCATGATTCACCATTGGCGGGCCATCAGGGGTTCACCAAGATGTACAGGGCCATCCGGGAGAGATTTGCATGGAAAGGCCTCAAGGAGGACGTACTCCAGCATGTTCGGGAGTGTGAGGTCTGCCAGCGGAACAAAGGGGAGATGAGCCATCCCGCAGGGTTGTTGCAGCCGCTTCCCATTCCGGAGGGAAAGTGGGAGAGTATTTCGATGGACTTCATCACGGGGTTGCCCACGGTGCAGGGCAAGGACTGCATCTTCGTAGTAGTCGACCGGCTAACGAAGTATGCTCATTTCTTCGCCATTTCGGCGCATTATACAGCGGCACAGGTGGCAGAGCTGTTTTTCCGAGAGATTTTCAGATTGCATGGTCTACCCAAGACCATAGTTAGTGACAGGGACAGCCGTTTTATGGGTGGTTTTTGGCAGGAGCTCTTTCGACTAGTGGGGACTGAGCTGACACCGAGCACTAGCTATCATCCCCAGACGGATGGGCAGACAGAGATAGTTAACAAGTGGCTGGAGGGCTACTTCCGTAACTACGTCAGCGGGCAGCAGAGAGCATGGTTGAAATGGCTACATCTGGGCAAGTACTGCTACAACACAACCCACCACATGTCCCTTGGCATGACACCTTTCTATGCGTTGTATGGATACCATTCCCTATCTTTTGTGGACGTGATGTTTGGTGTTAGCAGGGCTCCGCGAGCCAAATTATGGATCCAAGAGAGCCAAGACATCCTCCGGGCTCTCAAGGACAACATAGCCACAGCACAAAATCAGCAGAAGTTGTATGCTGATAAGGGTCGGGTGGAGAGACACTTTGAGGTAGGGGACCTAGTCTACCTATGGTTACAGCCATACCGACAGTCTTCGCTCAAACAGAAGGGGGCAGAGAAGCTTAAGCCTCGCTTTTATGGACCGTACAGGGTGATACGTAGGATCGGGCAGGTTGCATATGAGTTGGGACTGCCCCAAGGCAGCCGGATTCATAACATCTTCCATGTATCCTGCCTGAAGAAGGCACTGGGCCAGCACGTGACAGTCACCGGGGAGCTACCACCGACAGATGATGAAGGGCACTTGGTGTTACAGCCGGAGGCCATTATTGACACCAGGGAGAGACAGCTGCGGAGCAGGAAGATCAGAGAGTTCTTGGTGAGATGGAAGAATCTGCCGGATGAGGATGCCACTTGGGAGGATGAGAAGATCTTACTGCACCCATCACTCCAGTTGCTTGAGGACAAGCAACGTTTTGCCGGGGGAGACTGTAATATTCCCAATTAGCCTTGCTAATTGGAATATTGCATTTTTGCTTATTTTGCCGCTTTAGCTAGAAATAATAAATAAAGTGAGAAATAAGAGGGGTCACCTCACTTTAGTCACCTCACTTTATAATAAAGTGTTCTTTTCCTAGTAGATTGACGTTGTAACTTAAGAAAGGGGGCCTTGGGGGTCCACATGAGTATGATGGGGGAGGCATCAGGCTGACCCAAAGTAAACTGCGCAGGTCAAAGGAGAGTTAAGTTTTGGAGGGAGTTTGGCATTATAAAAGGAGAGGTTCTCACCTCATTTGGGGCATTCATGATTTGATATTATTATTGATAGCTGGACTTCTGTCTGCTTCAGCACGCCGGTTGTTTAGTCGGTCTGCAGCACTGTTTAGTGCACGAGTGTCTCCGGTCGGAGATCTCACCCTTAGCCTCGGGGACTTCGAGTGCCTGCCCTGGTAAGGTTATTTCTGGTTTCACCCTTAGCTTCGGGGGACTTCGAGTGCCCGCCCTAGTAAGGTTTGATTACGAGTACATCTTTCGGTTTACATTTAGCAGTGGCGATTAAAAGTTGCCAAATGGGAGGAGAAGCCCTCTTGTTAGTTGCGCGGTTCGAGAGAAGGAAGAATGACGTCTCCTTCGGGGGAGAAAAGGACGGCGTCCAATTCGGGGGAGGGTGAGGAATGACTGTCCCCGGGGAGGGACGCGGTCCGGTCGACGAGCTTGTTGTCCGGGGAGGAGGAAGAACGGCCCGGTCGACACACGGGGGTGAGGGCTGTTGTCCATTTACGAAGAGAGGGGTTACTTGGATACGAAGGCACATTGATAGATCTTGATCTTGGAGGGGTAGATGCGAGCGGTGGCTTGCGGAGATCTAGTTTGGTATGTTGCGGATACGGGAGGTTTAGCACTAAGTCCACGAGCAGGAGATTGAGATGGAGACATGGCGGTCTGGTCGAGATGCAGAAGATAACTGTCGAGATCCGGCCTTAGAGGCTAACGGTCTGAAGATATTCTCGAGATCCGGCTGGGTGCGAAAGGTTTGGTAGGACACGATATGGGAGACGCGAGATCGGGGGGAGGGATGGGGCCTTCGGGTCCCGGTTGGAGGCTTCAGATCCAGCAGATCTGAGCATTCAGGAGGCAGATCCATTAGGTAGGACGCAGATCTGAGGAGCAGGCTTGTGTGAGGGGGCTCAACAGCGTTTTCCTAGCATTCAGTAGCTGATCTATTTGTCTGGAGGTTTGGTGATTGGTGCCTCATCTATTTTCTGCGCTGTCACTAGCAGAGACAGCGTTTTCCTTTGGGGAGGGTTTGCAGCTTGAGATCAGCCATTTTCCAGGGCTTCAGCACATTACGCTATCCTTGTTGCAGCCATTATTCTATTTGAGAGGGCCTCCACTTGCCAAGGGCAAGGATAGGTGCATTTACTCTGATTTTCTTGTACTCCTCTCTATGTACTTTCAGATTAATAAAATGGCTCAGCTTTTTGGAATTCTATGTGTCATTATTCAGTGATCTGGTTCAGCATTGTATTTTCTATATCTGTCTGGCATATTTCTGTTTATTACTGGTTATTCCCCTTTGGGGATATTACATCACTCATCATCATTTTGCAGTAGGAGGAGGCCATCATTTGCAGGTTGATCATTAAGGGTCAACGTACTCACTGGGAGTGCGTTATTTTCCAAGGGAGGTCAAATTCCAGGGTCGGCCATTCCAGGATTCCTTCCTGGGTTTTTCCGGGTTATTGGAGGAGAGCTCATTTCCGAAGTTTCACAATTTTCTGAGAAGGGGAACAACCCCAAAGAGCAGCTCCATTCCAGCAGTAGCAGCAACATCTAGAGTAACGCAGTCCTTGACAGAGCAGCCATTCACTGGCAGATTCTGAGAGTATTTTCAGCTTGCCTTGAGCAATCCAAGGTGCCATCATTCTGATCACCTTTGTATCTATTGTTATCTTTCAGATTCTAATAAAATGGCTCCGCGTTTCTCCATGTTTGCAGTGTTTTTATGATGTCTCTCTATTTGTTGTAGTTACTTGTTTATGTTGCTTTATATTGCTGCCTATTTCCTATTCGGAATATTACATCACCGGTTCAATTCCCCGCCCCGATCGGGGTGATATATTGGACATGATGAAGATGTGTCCTACCAAGCTTACAAAAAAATATATATATTTTAATTATATATCACAGCAAAAGGAAAATAATGCCATTTTGACACCAATAACGATTTAACCTAATTTGGTCTTTTTTTCATTTTGGAAAACAGAGATAAGGGATTGAGCTCTGAGGAGTTTGTCACCCAGTAATCACTGGTGACATTAAATTCTTAAAGTGGAAGGAAAGAAAAAAGAGTGTATCAATATCAATGTTACATTTATCATTATCGACAATTTATCGTCAGTGTTACAAAATTTAAATTATTGGCAATATCAGGGAAAATATCGAAAATTATTAGGAAACTTTAAAAAATACAAAAATAATTATTTTTTACTCGATGTTTTCACTTTTAAAACAACATTAACATCAAACAAACACATTGCTACATAAATACGAAAATATAATCGATATATAATGTATAACATGTCAAGTGATACATTAGACTTCAATATTGAAATATGATATTTGTCCTAAGTCATAAGATCTAATAGAATGATATAAAATCATATCAAAACAAAAATAAATGTATCTCATGAGATGAATCATGGCAATGAAAACAACAAATTTCCCCTTGTTTGCATGGTGGAAAATGGTCACAACATCCTCGACTGGACCAAAATATAGGTCGACCAAAAAATACATCAAATATTCAAATTTAAAAATAAATAAATAAAAACATATAATTCATGTGCAGCTATAGGAATCCAAATTGTTATCCACAAACATACAAAATTTATCACGTATCGGAGTTTGTCATCCAGTAATCACTAGTGACATTAAATTCTTAAAGTAGAAGGAAATAAAAAAGAGTGTGTCAATATCAATGTTACATTTATCATTATCTGCAATTTATCGCCAGAGTTCCAAAATTTAAATTATCGACAATATCGGAAATTATCATGAAACTTCAAAAAATACAAAAATAATCATTTTTTTTCTCAATGTTTTCACTTCTAAAACAATATCCACATCAAACAAACACATCGCTACATAAATATGAAAATATAATCGATATATAATGTATGACATGTCAAGTGACACATTAGACTTCGATACTGAAATATGATATTTGTCCCGAGTCATAAGATCTAATAGAATGATACAAAATCATATCAAAACAAAAATAAATGTATCTCATGAGATGAATCATGGCAATGAAAACAACAAATTTCCCCTTGTTTGCTTGGTGCAAAATGGTCACAACATACTCAACTGGACCAAAAGATTGGTCGAGCAAAAAATAAATAAAATATTCAAATTATGAAAAAAAACATATAATTCATGTGCATCTATATGAATCCAAATTATTATACACAAACATGCAAAATTTATCACGTATATAGCAAGGGTGCATATAACCAAAATATCATCGAGTGCTAGCCATCTTTGAATAAAAAAAGATCAATATAGAGGCTCTATATGGCCTCTGAAATCCAAAGAAAATCATGCTACAAGAAATAGCTACATAACATCAAAACCATTTCCTATATTGGGGTCCTCCTCATCAAGATCACCCTTTGATCATTAAAATAAGAAAGAAAAAACTTAACATCCTAATCAATGATATTGCTTGAGTGAGGTGTACATTTTTACTAGGGTCATGAATAATTGAGTTTAGTGTACATTAATACTACAGTCATGAAGGAGGAGCTCAACAGTCAATGCCACCAACATCGAGGTGCATAGAGGGCTTGGTGATGTTGATTAAATGTTAGTTCCATACATTCATACATCGCAGAATGTAATAGAAACATTGCAATCACGCAAATCCTGAAATCCGAAACACTATTAAGTTTGTTGGATTTTGAGTGGGTTCTAAATTCTACTTTCTCCATATGAAATCCAATGAGGTCAAAACCACTCTCAAACATCCGGAGTCAATTAATGGTAATGTTAAAAATTTAACTAAAAGTGACCTTTTACTTCAAGAATTTAATATTACCATTAACTACTAGGTTATGTATCACAAGAGATGAATCCCGGGAAATGAAAACAATATATTTCCCCTTATTTGCTTGATGGAAATAGTCAAAGTATCCTCACAACTCAATCTCCTAACTCACTTTCAAAAGATTAGGATCAAAAGAAAAAAAAATCTTAAAATAAGTTGAAATTGACAGCGCAGGAAGATAATTTCGAAATTATCGCGATAATTACCTAAATTTTTGCGATAAATTGAATTTATCGCGATAATTTCAATTCATCGCGATAAATACTGGCGATAATATCGGCAAGGTAGTTTTTGGTGATAATATCGCAATAATTCCGATATTATTGCGATATGTGCAATACTGGTCAATACAGAAAAGGAAAGATAAGGGAGAATGTCAATTTCTACTTAATCTTTTCACATTACCAATAACTACTTCCAGATGTTTGAGAGTGGAACTTCATATGGAGAGAGTAGAATTTCATATTGCATTTAGAATTCAGTGAACTTAACAGTTTTCAAAATTGGCTAGATTGTAACATTTCCATATAATCAAGAGTACAAAGCCCTCTATGTAACCTCAATGTTGGTGATTGTGATTGTTGAACTCCTATCTCATGACCATAGTAAATACTAAACATATACCCTTCACTCAAGAAAATTCACTGATTAGGCATGCTATGAAATTTCTACCTTATTTTAATGCTTGCATTAGGGAATTGCATCAAAATCGATGGGTGTTGACCAATGTCCTAGTTACCCACTAAAAGTAGGTAACCCCATAGCAAGAAAATTTTCTCCTACCTTGGACAGCCAATCAGCAACCCTATATATGCTCAGTATATGATGATATGCCACATTCCTCTGCCATTTGCACTAGCCAGACACCTCTCACCATCTGTCATTCCTCTTCAAGGAAAGTGGGGGTCGCCACTCGACAGGTAGTTTAACCATTTTGCAATCATGTGTTTTTACTTAATGTTTTGGGCATTCTAACATGGATAAAAGGATGATCTGGATGATTGGCCACATTTGACTGTAAACTTATTCTCTCACCTTACCAGGGGGGTTAGGTTTTGACCCTAGTCCAATGGGATAAGCCTAGCATGATCTCTATCCCCCTCATTAGCCATCACCCAGTTCATGAGCACTTGATGCTCCATCACATAATAAAGAACCCTTGCATATCCCAAACTAGATGAGCGAGAAGTTGACTCATCATTAAGAGGTAAACCAATGATATATCATTAAAAGCAATCGTGGACACCTGAGATATGCTTCTCATCAAAGCATTATCAAAAAGAAGAAAAAGGCACACCACAGTGGTGGAAAATTCAGGCCGAGGAAAGGGTAACTCATGCCTCCACGATTGCTCCCTCCATACACACAGCATGACAAACCTCCATCAGTTGGTCCCATGACCATGGCACCTAGCCATGAAGCATTTCCCCTCCATTGCCACATTATCATGAACACCTATGAATTGAAGGGTTGAACTTGGACATTATGAAAAATCCATGATTGCAATAAACCGGAAACTATTCTTCTAATTGATGTAGTTTATTTGTCTTATGTTAATTAAGTTTAACAACAAATCATGAATAGCTCACTATTGCAATCTTAACAATAAAATAAATGTTGCGGAAATAAATCAGGAACTACGAAATAGATGCACACACATAAAAATGACACCAATATTTTTGGACTAACGTCCCTGAAAAAACCCTGAAGGGACAACTGTAAATTTTTGTAGATGTTCTATGCTTGATGTAACTTTACTTTTATACCCGATATCAAATAGCAATCACATAAACAAGAAAGTAAAATGTCGATAGAACATACCAATAGATCGACGGAAGACAAGCCAAAAATACACTTAACTTGATCAACAAAATATATGTGTCGTGGTGCGTTACAATGGCCAACAGGATACTTCAACCAGCAAAGTCTCCTCACGGTCAGCCAACCAGAATGTGTCACACAACCCTCTCGAACAGCTCTACAACAATCAACAAAAGTCAATGTTGTCCAGTCAACAGTCAACGCAAAACAGCGACAGTAGAAAGTCAACGCAGCCAAGTCAAAGTCAACCTCCAGCCTCGATTTTTGTGCCAAAAAATGTGGATTGAGGAGATCGAAGTTTGAGGAGAGTTTCGGGTCAATTTGAAATTTTGACCAAGCGTTGACCAAAGTCAACGCTAGTCAATTCTATGCTGGAAACCCTAGATCAGACCGAAACCCTAGATGTTTCTTTTTCCCACATGTGAGTGAAGAGGATCCTCCAAGATGATGATCGAACCAATCAGATGCAGAGAGAGAATGTGTGATGAGTGATGATGAAAATGACCTCCAATGTTGACCAATATATATCCATCTGTGAGGGTGTCTGACACATCTGTTGGGGCTTCAAGCCTACATTACAATTATGGCCGACCTTGCATATAAGTGGAATTAATTCAAAATAAATGTTCTTCTCATCGGATCCAGATGATCTTTAGATCGATCTTGCACCTCTTCGAAAGAGGAATCCAATAAAAATATTAGCATCTTCATCTGAGCATCACAACATGGAGTTTGGACCTAGTTGTCCAAAATTAACACTCCCTCTCAACTAGGGAGAACTCCATCCACCTGTGCCATCCAAACATCATGTGTCATCCCGCCGTAACTTGCTTTGCTGGCTTTTTTATTTAAGAACAAAAAGGTGAGTCACAAAGACATCACTCTCAGCTAACAAATTCAGCTCAGAGGTCCAAAACCTCTATAAGACTCAAAGGAGTCTCATACCAACCTGAAGTTGGTTTAACTGACTCGAAGTCAGTTGGAGGTCTGAAACCTCACTAGACTTGATCCCAGATCAAGTGGTTGGACACATGCCATCGTAGACATAGAGAGTACGGTAATCTCTGATGCATCCATCGGTTTACTGGTCTCTAGCTTTTCCCACCTCATTGGCCAAATGAGAGGTACTTCCCATGAGTCTGGGACTCCATAGGTAGGATGCATGCGAGACATAGATCAGAGAGAGGTGAACCAACTCAATATCATAACGGTGGGGCAGAAGCACACAAACAAGGTTCGGCAAGCCTAGCCCTGTGGTTGCTTATAGCTCCAAGAAGCTATCCCCAAAGCCCCCTGGAGCTCCCAGAGCTCATCGTCCAACAGGACCCTTAGCATAGGGTCGTTCCACAATTCCAAGATTCTCACAGAAGGTTAGGAACTTGACCTTCCCCAAGGGCTTTGTGAGAATATCCGCGACCTGCTCATTAGTTCCTATATGATCGAGCCTTACAACGCCTCGCTGTACCATATCCCGGATAAAGTGGTACCTGATATCAATATGCTTGGATCGAACGTGGAACACGAGATTTTCTGACAAACGAATCCTTCTCTGGTTATCACAAAGGATAACGGTGGTATCTAGCACATTCCCGAACAGCTCACTGAAGAGCTTTCGCAACCAAACTGCTTCACAACAGGCTGTACTTGCTGCAATGTATTCGGCCTCAGCGGTGCTCAAAGCCACCGACTTCTACTTCCTGCTCATCCAACATATCGAAGCAGACCCAAGTGTGAAGCAACATCCAAATATGCTCTTGTGATCCACCACACTGCCTGCCCAATCGACATCAGTATATCCATGGAGTCTCAAACTCCCGAGAGTGTATCTCAGCCCATGGTTTATCGTGCCCCGAAGATATCTCAATAGATTCTTGGCACCAACCCAGCGAATGTGATGAGGATCAACCATATGTTGACTCAAAGTGTTCACTGCAAAACATACGTCCGGATGAGTGTTCACTAAGAACATCAGGGCCCCTACGAGTTAACGATACTCGGTAGGATTTGTTAGCACAGGCCCAGCAGCGCTTCCACACAACTTCTTAAAGTTGAGCTCCATCGGTGTTGACACGGACTTACAGTCCACCATTCCAAATCTTTCCTGCAGCTTCACAATATATTTTCCTTGAGAAAGGAAAATCTTGCCAGGTATCTGCCAGACCTCCAGGCCTAGGAAGTAATGCATCAGTCCTAGGTCCTTCATCTCGAACTCAGAAGCTAGCTCCCTCTTACATTGATGAATGAGAGGATCAGCACTTGTCAGAAAGAGGTCGTCCACATACAGCACCAGAATGAGAGGCTTCCCCTAGACAACCTTGAAGTAAAGGTTCGGATCAGCATTACTTCGAGTGAAGCCCAGCTTCATCAAGTAGCTATCTATCCTCTCGTACCCAGCCCTGGGGGCTTGCTTCAACCCATAGAGGGCTTTCTTCAACCTGCATACATGGGTGTCTCTATCCTGGACTTCGAACCCCAAAGGTTGTTCCACATACACCTCTTCTTTTATCGAACCATGTAGAAAGGTGGTCTTCACATCCATCTGATGAAGATTCCATCCTTGCGTAGCAACAAGGGCTATGATAGATTGGATGGTGGTATATCGGGCCACAAGTGTAAATATATCATCATAGTCTACGCCTTCCTTTTGAGAGAAGCCTCGGGCAACAAATCTTGCCTTGAAATTTTCTACACTACCATCAGATCCATGCTTGATCTTATAGAGCCATTTTGAGGTGACAACATCTTTGTCCTCCGGCCTTGGAACCACATCCCAAAAATTATTCTTCATAATGGACTCGTACTCTTCGTGCATAGCATCCTTCCAGACTTGATGCTTTACGGCTTCTTCAAATGATCCAGGGTCAGATTGTACGATTGTACTCATGGCTGCTAGATACCCTTGGTATCTATTCGACTTCTTGCTTTCACGGAATGTCCCCCTTGGGGCCATATGTCTCTCAGCGTCCTCGAGAGTATTCTGGAGCCATGAGGGTCTTCTCTTCATTGAAGGAGGTGGATCAATAGGGTCCATCGGTCCTTCAACATCAGGCATCATCTCGTTCTTCAGTTCTTCCTGATTCCCAGATCTTACATCATGATCTTCCTCAGAGTTCGGAAGGTTTCACTTTCCCGAGGGATGTATCTTCATCAAAGGTAACATCGTTGCAAATTTCCACTTCTCTTTGACCAGACACATAGAGTTTATAAGCCTTCGAAGTTTCATTGTAGCCCACAAACATTCCCTTTTTCCCAGAAGCATCCAGCTTGCTCCTCTTCTCCTTCGACACATGAAAATAAACAGAACATCTAAAAATTCTAAAATGAGAGACATTAGATTTCTTACCAGAGAAAACCTCTTCGTGAGTTTTGGAGTCCAGAGCGGAATGCGAGCATCGGTTTTGTATGTACACAACAATGTTCGTAGCTTCTCCCCACAGAAGCTTCGGAAGACCTTGGTCACATAGCATGGCACGGGCAACTTCCACAATGGTCTTGTTCTTTCTTTCAGCAACGCCATTTTTGTAATATTCCAAATAGAAATAAACAAGAATATAAAGCACATAAAAACAAAAGAATTACAAGAACTAGAGAGTCATCACATGAACAAGAGACAATATGGAGAACATTGAGCCATTTATTAAATACCGAAAGATGAAATGAGTACAAAGGTGATCAAAATGATGGCACCTTGGCTTGCACTAGGCAAGCGTAGAAATACAGAATCTATCGTTGAATGGCTACTCCCTCAATGACTCGTGTAATCTCCAAAGTTGTTGGTGTTACCGTTGCGTCCGTGCCGCCGTTGTCGCTAGAATGAACTAACTATTTGGGGCTACTCCCCACCTCGAAAATTGTGAAACTTTGGGAATGGCCTCTCCACCCAATACCCGCGTAAAAGCCCAGAGAGCTCGGAAATGTATCGAATCTTCCGAAAATCCTCCCTTGAGGCACCACGTTGTTCCAATGATAAACGTTGGCCCTGAATAATCTGCTGCAAACAACGGCCTCAAACTCTACGAAAATGATGGAATAGGGAAGGGCTGACCCTTTTCCAACTCTCCCGGGCTGAATCCCCTGATAGACCCTCAATCTGGAATCACCTCCTCCAAAGACTGCATGCTCCCTCTCACAGACTACACTGTCTCTCCAAGTGAATACTCCGAACTATGGATGTTGCAACTCTCTCTGGCAAAACAAGGATAGAACTCCTCACCCGAGCAGGCACTCGAAGTCCCCCGGGGCTGAGGTTGGGATCTCCGCACGGAGACACCCGGTGTGTTGAACAGCACGTGCAGACTTTGCTAAACAGCAAAAAAGTGCTCAATATCAAGAGACAAATAACATAGATGCATAATCGAATAATGAAAATGAGGAGCCTCTCTCCCTCTTTATGCTTGGAGAGCCTTGCTCTCACCTAGGCCCCACCACCAACTGCGCTATCTCCTTGAGCCACGTTGTCCCTCTAGCTCAGCACTGACTTGGGCCCACGCTACCCATGCTAACATCTTCTCCACGCTGCCACTTTGTCCTCTAGGCCCCACGTTGCCAAGTAATCATGTCTCCAAGTGACTTTAGGAAATGTTTTTATCCTAAGTGTGAGTTAAGTGTCCCTCTTCACCCACTTTATTTCTAACTTAACTTTATTAAAGTGAAATAGTCAAAAATTAATATTTCCAATTAGCTATTGCTAATTGGGAATATTACAGTCCTCCATGGCAAAACGTTGCTTGTCCTCAAGCAACTGCAATGATGCATGATGTAGAATTTGCTCACTCCCCCAAGTGGCATTCTCATCCGGTAGATTCCTCCATCTTACCAGATATTCCCTGATTGTCCTGCTCTGCAGCTGCCTCTCCCTAGTGTTAATAATGGCCTCCGATTGCAGCACCAAATGCCCCTCATCATCTGTGGGCGGAAGCTCCTCAATTACTGTCACCCGCTGTCCTAGTGCCTTCTTCAGGCATGACACATGGAAAATATTGTGAATCCTGCTACCAGTGGGCAACTCCAACTCATATGCAACCTCCCCAATCCTGTGTGTCACCCTGTATGGTCCATAAAAGCAGGGCTTGAGCTTTTCAGCCCCCTTCTGCTTTAGCGTGGACTGTCGATATGGTTGCAACCATAGGTAGACCAAATCCCTTACCTCAAAATGCTTCTCAACCCGCCCCCTGTCGACATACAACTCTGTTGATTTTGCGTTGTAGCTATGTTATTCTTAAGAGCCCGGAGTATATCTTGACTCTCTTGGATCCAATCCTTGGCCCTAGGGGCTTTGCTGGCACCAAACATCACGTCAGCAAAAGATAAAGCATGATACCCATATAAAGCATAGAATGGAGACATACCGATAGACATATGGTGAGTGGTGTTATAGCAATACTCCCCCAAGTGCAACCATCGTAACCATGCCTTTTGCTACCCGCTGACATAGTTTCACAAGTAGCCTTCCAGCCACTTGTTCACGATCTCCATCTGTCCATCCGTCTGTGGGTGATAACTAGTGCTCGGGGTCAACTCGGTGCCCACCAAACGGAAAAGTTCCTGCCAAAACCCGCCCATGAAGCGGCTATCCCTGTCACTTACAATGGTCTTTGGGAGACCATGCAATCTGAACACATCCCTGAAGAACAACTCCACCACCAATGCTACAGTGTGTCGTGCTGATATAGCAAAGAAGTGTGCATACTTTGTCAGTCGATCAATGACTACAAATATGCAATCCTTGCCCTGTACAGTGGGCAGCCCTGTGATGAAATCCATCGAAATACTCTCCCATTTTCCCTCTGCAATGGGAAGAGGCTGCAGTAAACCTGTCGGATGGTTCATCTCTCCCTTATTGCGCTGGCAAACCTCACACTCCCTGAAATGTTGAAGTACGTCCTCCTTGAGGCCCTTCCATGAGAACCTCTCTCTGATGGTCCTATAGGTCTTGGTGAACCCTTGGTGGCCCGATAGCGGCAAATGATGTGAGGCATGCAATATCTTCTCCTTGAGCTTGGAGCCCTCGGTCAAGAAGATCCTATCCGTGAAGTAGATCACCTCATCCATCACCTTGTACCTGTCATCCGTAACCTGTCCATCCAACACCTCACAGGCAAAACGGTCCTTGGAGTACTCTACCAACAGCTGAGCCCTCCAGTCCGTATCTATACTCATCAAAGACAACGCTACTGGTCTACGCGACAGTGTATCGGCCACCACATTGTTCTTCCCCTTGACATATTCGATGTCAAAATCATATGCCTGTATCTTGCTGACCCACTTTTGCTGCCTCTCCTGCAACTGCTTCTGCTCTAGGAAGAATCGGAGGTTGTTGTGGTCAGTCCTCACTTTGAACCTGTTCCCCACCAGGTACTGCCGAAATCTGGCCAATGAATGCATGATGGCCAACATCGCCTTGTCGTATATAGCATACCTCTCATGTGGCAATAGCTTCCAGCTCTCAAAAGCTATGGGGTGGCCTTCCTGCATCAAAACTGCGCCTATCCCCTCCCCTGATGCATCGCACTCTAGAACAAAGGGCTGCGTAAAATCTGGCAATGCCAAAACCAAATAGCTGCTCATCACCTCCTTAAGCCTATCGAAAGCCCTCTGCATTGTGTCAGTCCAACTGAATGCCCCCTTTTTGGTAAGGTCTGTAAGGGGTGCAGCAAGTTGGGAAAATCCCTTGACGAACTTCCGGTAGTAGGTGCAGATACCCACAAACCCCTGAAGCTCTGTCACATTCTTCAGCTCTGGCCAAACTCTGATGGCCCTCATCTTCTCCTCGTGGACCCTCACTCCGTCCACACCACTAATGTGCCCCAAGTAGAGCATCTCTGTCAGCCCAAACTCGCATTTGGAGAGCTTAGCATAAAATTGTTGCTCCTCCAATATGCGCAATACAGCCTCAATATGTTGTAGGTGCTCCTCCCATGTCCTGCTGTAGATCAAGATGTCATCGAAAAACACTAACACAAACTTCCTCAAGTGACTACGGAGGATGTGATTCATGCATGACTGAAAAATGGTCAGAGCATTGGTCAGCCCAAAGGGCATCACCAAGAACTCAAAGTGACCGTAATGACATCTGAAAGCGGTCTTGGGAACATCCTGCTCCCTCACGCAAATCTAATGGTACCCGGATCTCAAATCAATCTTTGAGAAGAACTTCGATCCCCTCATCTCATCCATCAACTCATCTATCCAGGGAATGGGGTACCAGTTCTTCATGGTCTTCTTGTTGAGAGCCCGATAGTCAATACACATCCTCAGTGTGCTGTCCTTCTTCTTCACCAATACTACTGAAGAAGCAAAGGGGCTAGTGCTAGGACGAATGTGCCCAAGGGCTAAGAGCTCATGAATGGCCCTCTCAATCTCATCCCTGTAGGCCTTAGGATGCCTATAGGGTGTAGTGATGATAGCCTGGATGCCCTGCTCCAACTCGATCGTGTGCTCAAATCCCCAATCTGGTGGCTGCCCTGGTGGTATATCTCCAAAAACCGTGGCATATCTGTCTAAAATGGACTGTCCATCTAGGTGTACGGCCTGCCCTGTAGTTCCTGCCTCTGAAACACTCAACTCCACTACCCACTCTATGTCTCCCTTCTAGAAATCCGCCTCCATCTGGTGTGTTGAAACTGTCTATGGTGAGTAGGTGTGCATACCCTGAATCTTCTCGTGCCTCCCAGTCTTGTTATCCATCCACTCCATCTCCAAGGTCTCCCAATCTATGGTGACCTTCCCTAGCGTGATCAACCACTGCACCCCCAGTATCACGTTGGTGTCCGGGATGTCCAACACAAAGAAGTGATCTGTCAGGGTGTAAGTCCCCATAGTCACTGCCAATGTTGGCACATACCTGGCACACTGCATGGTCTTGTCACCTGGAACCAATACCAAAAACCCGTCAAAGCTCTTCGTTGGTATGCTCCTCCGCTCTACCAAATGGGCATCAATAAAATTGTGGGTGGCCCCACTGTCCACTAATACTGAAACACATTGTCTCAACACAGTGCCTCAGACACGTAGTGTCAAGTATTTGGGAACCCCTCATAAACAAGCAAGGGCTCCCTCGATAGGTGCAAATGCCACACCTCCCGCTCCTGGTGGTGGAGGTGGCAGATGATCTCCTTTCTGCACTGTACTGCTGCCCCTTGCCTCTATCTCCTCATACTCCTCCTCTTCCCCGCTACTGTCGGATAAAACCTTGATGCAATGTGCCTTCCCCGCAGCACAACAATGTCCTGGTGCCCATGGCTCCTGGCATGTGAAACATAGCCTCTTCCACCTCAGATCTCTCATGGTCTCGTCATCCAAAGGCCCTTTGCTATGGTTCCCCTTTGGAGGCGGAACCCTCATGTCCTTCCCCTTCGGCTGAAATGCTGGTCTCTAGGGAAAAGGAGCTCTAGTCCGGGGTAGTGCATCCTGCAAGTCCCGAGTCCTCCCAACTGCAACATGGAGTGTAGCTGGCCTCGTCGATCTGACTAACCCTCGAATAGGCTCTGCCAATCCATCAATGAACATGTAGATCATCCTGGCTGCGGATAAGTCAGTTACCATCACGGAGAGTCTCAAGAACTCCGAAATGTATGTGTCTGAACTCCCGATCTGCTTGAGCTTAATCAACTCAACAAAGTGCTCCTCTAGATCCCTCCGATCAAATCGCTCTATCAGTCTCCATGTAAACTCGGCATATGTTGTCACCCCTGAGTGTCCCAGCGTAGCCATCCCATGAAACCACCAGTCATGGGCCTCGCCCTCCAGGTGCAGCGTTGCCACCTTGATGGCCTCTGTCTCTGCCATCTGGTTAAGCTGGAAATATATATCCAACTTCTCCACCCAAGCCTTTTCCGAACACTTGTTCGACCCATCAAATGTTGGTAGATAAAATCTGCCTACCGTGCATTGTACATCCCCATCCTGAGAATGCATGTTTCCCCTGTGATGGTTGCGGGGTCTGCTGTCCCTCTTGAGCTGTACGAAATCATGGAATGTGAGGGCATCTCAAAACTCCTGTCCGTAGGACTGATACTCGGCAAAGTAATCTCCCATGTGAGCCAGTTCCTACTCCTGCTCTGCTCCTGCCCTAGTGTCTGCGGCAAAATGTGGGCATCGTGGAATGTGGAGGTGTATGTGATGCAATCTATTGCGCTGTGAGGTGCTCCTGCAAATGATGGGATGTGCCCGATCCCTCATCGATATGGAAACCCCTTGGGGTTTCACGCTGTCTAGATTCTGCAGTGAACCATTGCCCCATCTCTTCTATCCGCCTCAACAAATCCTGCACTGATTTGAGGAGAAGTTCACTGAACTCCTTCCCGGCATCTCTTTCCTCCACCATTGGTTCCTCCTCTTCTGCGTCCACTACCGGAACGCAGACACCTTCCCCGAAAGTGATCTCTAATCTCCACTCTTGGTCTTGATACTTCCTCCCTCGGTAACAGATGTATGGTTTTCCTGTTGGTGTCATAGACAATCTGCTCCACAAGCTGAGCCAAGTCTATGAGCTCTGATACCACTATAATATTCCCAATAGAAATAAACAGCAATATAAAGCACATAAACAAAGAACTACAACAACTAGAGAGTCATCACATGAACAAGAGACAATATGGAGAACGTTGAGCCATTTTATTAAATACTGAAAAATGAAATGAGTACAAAGGTGATCAGAATGATGGCACCTTGGCTTGCACTAGACAAGCGTAGAAATACTCTCAGAATCTATCACTGAATGGTTGCTCCCTCAATGACTGCGTAATCTCCAAAGTTGTTGGTGTTGCTACTGTGTTATTGCTACTGTTGGAATGAACTGACTATTTGGGGTTTGCTCCCCACCTTAGAAAATTGTGAAACTTTGGGAATGGCCTCTCCACCCAATACCCAGAAAAGCCCAGAGAGCTTTCCGGAAATGGCTGACCTCCAAAATGACCTCCCTTGAGGCACCACGTTGTTCCAATGATAAACGTTGGCCCTGAATAATCTGTTGCAAACAACAGCCTCAAACTCTACCAAAATGATGGAATAGGGAAGGGTTGACCCCTTTCCAACTCTCTCAGGTTGAATCCCTTGATAGACCCTCAATCCGGAATCACCTCCTCCATAGACTGCGTCCTCCCTCTCACTGACTGCACTGTCTTTCCAAGTGAATGCTCCCAACTGTGGATGTTGCAACTCTCTCCGACAAAACAAAGATAGAACTCCTCACCCGAGCAGGCACTCGAAGTCCCACGGAGCTGAGGTTGGGATCTCCGCACGGAGACACCCGGTGCGCTGAACGGCACGTGCAGACTTTGCTAAACAGCAAAAGCGTTCTCAATGTCAAGAGACAAATAACATAGATGCATAATCGAATAATGAAAATGAGAAGCCTCTCTCCCTTTTATGCTTGGAGAGCCTTGCTCTCACCTAGGCCCCACCACCAACTGCGTTGTCTCCTTGAGCCACGCTATCCCTCTAGCTCAACGCTGACTTGTGCCCACGCTGCCCATGCTAACATCTCCTCCACGCTGCCACTTCATCCTCTAGGCCCCACGCTGCCAAGTAATCATGTCTCCAATTGACTTTAGGAAATGTTTTTATCCTAAGTGTGAGTTAAGTGTCCCTCTTCACCCACTTTATTTCTAACTTAACTTTATTAAAGTGAAATAGTCAAAAATTAATATTTCCAATTAGCTATTGCTAATTGGGAATATTACAATTTTGCTCAGGAGTATATACGGTTGTGGTCTCCCTCTTGATGTCGGCTTCTCTGCAAAAGTTATTGAACTCGTTTGTCTCATATTTAGTGCCATTATCGGTCCTCGATATCTTGATCTTCTTCCTTGTTAGATTTTCCACCAAGGCTTTGAAAGTATGAAACCACATGAAAGCCTCATCTTTCTTCTTCAAGAAGTATATCCAAGTCTTGCGGGAGAAGTCATCTATAAACGTCATATAATAAGAACATCCTCCCAAGGATGTCACGGGCAGCATACCAGACAAATCAGAATGTATCAATTGCAAGACATCAGATGTCTTTGTGACACTTGAGGGGAAAGGTCCCCTTGTATGCTTTCCTTTGACACAACCCTGACATACACCTTCATGATCATTTTTGAATTTGGGCATCTCTGTCACCACCTTCCTTGCTTCGAGATGGGCTTTGTAATGAAGGTGTCCAAACTGCTAGTGCCATAGTTCGGTTTGACGAATAGTATCACATGTCATAGCCCCCAGTGGAATTCCTCCAACCTGGTAGAGTGTATCAACTCTAAACCCAATCGTGATAGCTTCCATGAAACTCTTCTTCTAGATGCGTACCTTCCCATCAACGAATGCCACCTTGAAACATTTGTCTTCCATGGCCGAAATAGACACAAGGTTCTTCTTCAAATCAGGTACATATCGTACATCTTGCAAGTGGAGGACTTGACCTTGAGATAAGTGGAGGGTCACAGTCCTAGTCCCTTTCACGGGATAGGTGGCATTATCTCCAAGGATAATTTTCAGATTAGTATCCTTCTCAACCAAATCAAAAAGTGCTTCCTTAAACCCAGTGAGGTGCCTTGAAGCACCACTATCAATCAACCACACATCCATAGTGTCGAGAGGAGATGCAGCAGAGAGGGCAGATACAAGAATGAATTCATTTCTTTTATCATCAACATTAGATTCCTCATACCTGGAATTTCTTGACCTTTTGAAAGATTGCCCATTTCCATTGCGACCAGAGAGAGCCTTCCTCTTTCCTTTGAACCTGTTGTTCCTTTGATTGCCATTCTTCTTCTTGTTGTTGTTGTCATCATCCCCAAGAGAATCCTTCTTATTAGGGCATTCTCTAGCATAGTGGTCGGTCTTGTTACAGGTGTAACATCTTCCTTTCTTTCCTTGGGCCCCTGCTCTTCCATGGTTCCTTGGACCACCATTGTTCTTCTTCTTAGCACGAGCAATGAAGGCAACATTACCTTCATTTTCATATTCCATCATTCTTATTTCCTCTTGAGTGCATCTTGACAATACTTCATCAAAATCAGGAATCACATTATTATTGAGAATGGTAGTAATGAATAGATGCCATTCGGAGGAGAGACCTCCAAGTGCAATGAGAACCATTTCTCGATCAACTATTGTCTCCCCAATGGCCAGAAGATTATTCCTAATTTTGGCCAACTTCAGAAAATAAGATTGAACGAATTCATCCCTGCCTTTCTTAAGATTCTTCAATTGGTTCTTAAAGAAAAGGACTTGATTTGCATTGTTGGCCCTTAACATATTGACCAACTTATCATACATCTCTTTGGATGTGCACAGCTCAGAGATGTAGGCAACCAAACTCTTATGGATGGAATCCCGTATGATCAACTTTGCTTTGATTTCCCCCTTCTTATACTTTGACTTGGTGGCAGTAGGTGCAGATGATGGAGGCTCTTGGATTTTACCCTTCACATAGTCCATGACATCTTGGTCTTCCAACATTAAATCCAAAGACATCTTCCAGGCATGAAAGTCAGCCTTGTCATCAGCTTTGAAGCCATTATAATTTGAGATACCCATGGGTCCTTGACAAATGCTCCTTCTTCAGTGATTGCTCTTAATACAAACTTGGGCTTTGTCTTCACCTTAGCTCTGATGCCATGTAAATTTTCGTAGATGTTCTATGTTTGATGCAACTTTACTTTTATACCCGATATCAAACAGCAATCACATAAACAAGAAAGTAAAATGCTGATAGAACATACCAATAGATCGACAGAAGACAAGCCAAAAATACACTTAACTTGATCAGCAAAATATATGTGTTGTGGTGTGTTACAACGGTCAACAGGATGCTTCAATGTAAATTTATGTAGATGTTCTATGCTTGATGCAACTTTACTTTTCACTACAGCAATCACATAAACAATCAAGTAAAATGTTGATAGAACATACCAGAGGATCTACAGAAGACAAACCAGAAACAGAATAATGTGGTGGTGCGTTACGGCGGTCAACATGATGCTTCAACCAGCAAAGTCTCCTTGGTCAGCCAACCCAACATGTGTCACAACAGCCCTCAAAACAGCGACACGGTCAACTCAAAGTCAACCCCAGAAAGGTCAACATTGTCCAGAAAAATCAACGCAGGACAGCAACAAGAAAGTCAACGCAGCTCAGTCTTTGGTCAACCTTTTAACCTCGATTCTTGTGCCATTATGTACGGCCTTCCAAAATCAAAGTCTCCACCAATTTTCAACCTCTTTGGACCATGCATTGACCAAAGTCAATGCTGGTCAAACTTGCATGGAAACCCTAGTTGCAGTAAATTCGTCCTTCTTCCCACGTGTGAACCGAAACTGTTTCCAAGGAGCTCGTACTAAATCAGAAGAGGAGATGATGTGTGAGGATGAGATGGTTGAAAAAGTCCTCCAACGTTGACTCTATTTATATCAATCACCGAGGTGTGTGACACATCTGCTGGGGGTGTAAAACCTTAAGGCCGACCTGCACATATTTGAAATTATTAAAAATAAATTCAAAATAAATGTTCTGCTCATCAAATTAAGATCAATTTTAGATCGATCTTACACCTCTCCGAAAGAGGAACCCAATACAAATATTGGTATCTTCATCTAAGCATCACAACATGGAGTTTGGACCTAGTTGTCCAATTATAACACTCCCTCTCAACTAGGGAGAACTCCATCCACCTGTGCAATCAAACATTGTGCGTCATCCCGCCGTAACTTGCTTTGCCGGCCTCTTTATTTCAGAACAGAAGTGGGTCAGTCACAAAGACATCATTCCCCGGCTGACAGATTCAGCCTAGAGGTCCGAAACCTCTATCGGACTCACAAAGAGTCTCATACCAACCCGAAGTTGGTTTACCTGACTTGAAGTCAGTAGGAAGTCTGAAACCTCACTAGACTTGATCCCAGATCAAGTGGTTGGACACATGTCATCCTAGATAGAGAGTACGGCAATCTCTGATGCATCCATCAGTCTTTGCTACTAGTCTCTAGCTTTTCCCACCTCATTGGCCAAATGAGAGGTACTTCCCATGAGTCCAGAACTCAAATGAGTAGGATGCATACGGGGCACAAATCATGAGAGGCAAACCAACTCAATCATCACAGTGGGGCCCAAGCACACCAACAAGGTTCAACAAGCCTAGCCCTGTGGTTGCTTATAGCTCCGAGAAGCTATCCCCAAAGCCCCCCAGAGCTCCCAGAGCTCATCGTCCAACAAGACCCTCAGAATAGGGTCATTCCACGATTCCAAGATTCTCACGAAAAGTTAGGAACATGACCTTCCCCAAGGGCATTGTGAGAATATATGCGACCTGCTCATCAGTTCCTATGATCGAGCCTTACGGCGCCTCGCTGTACCATATCCCAGATAAAGTGGTACCAGCCATCAACATGCTTGGATCGATTGTGGAACACAGGATTCTATGACAAACGAATCCCCCTCTAGTTATCACAAAGGATAACGGTGGCATCTAGCACATGCTCGAATCCCCCTCTAGTTATCACTAAAGAGCTTTCGCAACCAAGTGACTTCACAACAAGTCATACATGTTACAATGTATTCGGCCTCAGCGATGCTCAAGGCTACCGACTTCAGTTTCCTGCCTGAAGCAAATCTACATGTGAAGTAGCATCCAAATGTGCTCTTGCGATCCACCACACTGCCAGCCCAATCGGCATCAGTATAACCAAGGAGTGTCATGCCCCTGGCAGTGTATCTCAACCCAAGGTCTATCGTGCCCAAGAGATATCTCAAGAGTTTCTTGGCACCAACCCAGTGAATGTTATGATCAACCATGTGTTGACTCAAAGTGTTCACTGCAAAACATACATCCGGACGCGTGTTCACTAAGAACATCAGGGCCCCTACGAGTTGACGATACTCAGTAGGATTTGTCAATACAAGCCCAGCAGCGCTGACACTCAACTTCTTGAAGTTGAGCAAGAAGTTGAGCTCCATTGGTGTCGACACGGACTTGTAGTCCACCATACCAAATCTTTCCAAAAGCTTCACAATGTATTTTCCTTGAGAAAGGAAAATCTCGCCAGGTCTCTGCTAAACCTCCAGGCCTAGGAAATAGTGCATCAGTCCTAGGTCCTTCATCTCAAACTCAACAGCGAGCTCCCTCTTGCACTAATGAATGAGAGGGTCAGCACCTGCTAGGAAGAGGTCGTCCACATACAGCACCAGAATGAGAGGCTTCTCTCTATCAACCTTGAAGTAAAGGTTCGGATCAGCATTACTACGAGTGAAGCCCAGCTTCATCAGGTAGCTATCTATCCTCTCGTACCAAGCTCTGGGTGCTTGCTTCAGCCCATAGAGGGCTTTCTTCAACCTGCAGACATGGGTGTCTCGATCCTAGACTTCGAACCCCAGAGGTTGCTCTACCTACACCTCTTCCTTTATTGCACCATGCAGAAATGCGGTCTTCACATCCATCTGATGAAGACTCCATCCTTGCGTAGCAGCAAGGGCTATGATAGATCGAATGGTGGTATATTTGGCCACATGTGCAAATATGTAATCATAGTCTATGCCTTCCTTTTGAGAGAAGCCACGGGCAACGAATCTTGCCTTGAACTTTTCAGCACTTCCATCAGATCCATGCTCGAATTGTACAATAGTACTCATGACTGCTAGATACCCTTGGTATCTACTCGACTTCTTGCTTTCATGGAATGTCCCCCTTGGGGCCGCATGTCCCTCAGCATCCTTGCGAGTGTCCCGGAGCCATGATGGTCTCTTTCCCAGTGAAGGAAGTGGATCAAACGGGTCCATTGGTCCTTCAACATCGGGCATCGTTTCATCCTTCGGTTCCTCTTGATTTCCAGGCCTTGCTTCATGATCTTCCTCAGATCTCGGAAGATTGACTACTTTCCTCAGGGAAGTATCTTCGTCAAAGGTGACATCGTGGCATATCTCCACTTCCCTTTGACCAAGCACATAGACTCTATAGGCCTTCGAAGTTTCACTATAGCCCACAAACATTCCTTTCTTCCCAGAAGCATCCAACTTGCTCCTCTTTTCTTTCGGCACATGAAAGTAAACAGTACATCCAAAAACTCTAAAATGTGAGACGTCAGGTTTCTTACCAGAGAAAACCTCTTCGGGAGTTTTGGATTCTAGAGCGAAATGTGGGCATCGATTTTGTATGTACACAGCAGTGTTCGCAGCTTCTCCCCACAGAAACTTCGGCAGACCTTGGTCACATAGCATGGCACGGGCAACTTCCACAATGGTCCTGTTCTTTCATTCAGCAACACCATTTTGCTCGGGAGTATAGACAGTTGTGGTCTCCCTCTTAATGCCAGCTTCTCTGCAAAAGTCCTTGAACTCGTTTGTCTCATATTCAGTGCCATTATCAGTTCTCAAAATCTTGATCTTCTTCCCTGTCATATTTTCCACCAAGGCTTTGAAGGTACGGAACCACATGAAAGCCTCATCCTTCTTCTTTAAGAAGTATATCTAGGTTTTGCGAGAGAAGTCATCTATGAACGTCATATAATAAGAGCATCCTCCCAAGGATGTCACGGGAAGCATACCAGACAGATCAGAATGTACTAATTGCAAGACGTCAGATGTCTTTGTGACGCTTGAGGGGAAAGGTCCCCTTGTATGCTTTCCTTCGGCACAACCCTGACATACACCTTCATGATTATTTGAGAACCCCGGCATCACCGTCACCACCTTCCTTGCTTCGGGAAGGTCCTTGTAGTGAAGGTGTCCAAACCTCCGGTGCCATAGTTCAGTTTGTCGGATAGTATCACATGTCATTGCTCCCAGCAGACTTCCTCCAACCTAGTAGAGTGTATCAACTCTAAACCCAATCGAGATAGCTTCCTTGAAGCTCTTCTTCCACATGAGCACCTTTCCATCAGTGAATGCCACATTGAAACCTTTGTCTTCCATGGCCGATATAGACACAAGGTTCTTCTTCAAATTTGGTACATAGAGTACATCCTGCAAGTGGAGGACTTGACCTCGAGACAAGTGGAGGGTCACAGTCCCTGTCCCTTTCACGAGATATGTGGCATTATCAAGGATAATTTCCAGATTAGTATCCTTCTCAACCATATCAGAGAGTGCTTCCTTGAACCCAGTGATGTGCCTTGAGGCACCATTATCTATTAACCAAACATCCATAGTGTCGGGTGGGGATGAAACAGAGAGAGCAGATACAAGAATGTATTCATTTCTTTTATCAACAACATGTGATTCCTCATACCTGGAGTTTCTTGACCTTTTGAAAGGTTGATCATTTCCACCGGAGGGAGCCTTCCTCATTCCCTAGAACCTGTTGTTCCTTTGATTGTCATCCCTCTGGTTGTTGTTGTTGTCATCATCATCAGGAGAATCCTTCTTGAAAGGGCATTCTCTAGCATAGTGACCTGGCCTATGATAAGTGAAACACTTGCCCTTGTTTCCTTGGGTCCCTGCTTTTCCTTTGTACTTTGGACCACCAAAGTTCTTCTTTCTAGAATGAGCAGTGTATGCAGCGTTTCCTTCATTTCCATACTCCTTCATTCTTGATTCTTCTTGAACGCATCTTGACAGTACTTCTTCAAAGTCAGGTATCACATTATTATTTAGAATGGTAGTGTTGAACACATGCCATTCGGATGAGAGCCCTCCAAGTGCGGTGAGTACCATCTCTCGATCAGCTATTGTCTCCCCAATAGCTAGCAGATTGTTCCTGATTTGAATCAGCTTCAGAAACTATGATTGAACAGACTCATCCCTGCCTTTCTTCAGATTCTTCAATTGATTCTTCAAGGATAGTACTTGATTCGCATTGTTGGCCTTGAACATGAGGATCAATTTATCATACATCTCTTTGGATGTGCCCAACTCAGAGATGTAGGCCACCAGGGTTTTATGAATGGATTCCGTGATCATCAGCTTTGCTTTGATCTCCCCCTTCTTGTACTTTGTTTTGGCAGCAACAGTAGCAGTGGATGGAGGTTCTTGGATTTTACCCTGCACATAGTCCATGACATTTTGGTCTTCCAATTTGAGATCCAATATCATCTTCCAAGCATGGAAGTCATCCTTCCCAGTCAATTTGTCATCTTCCTTGAAGCCATAGTTTGTGGAACCCATTATCCTCTTTGGTGATTGCTACAAATAGGGCTTGTCTTCACCTCAGCTCTGATACCATGTAAATTTATGAAGATGTTCTATGCTTGATGCAACTTTACTTTTCACTACAGCAATCACATAAACAATCAAGTAAAATGCTGATAGAACATACCAGAGGATCTACAGAAGACAAACCAGAAACAGAAAAATGTGGTGGTGCGTTACGGCGGTCAACAGGATGCTTCAACCAACAAAGTCTCCTTGGTCAACCAACCCAGCATGTGTCACAACAGCCCTCAAAATAGCCACACGGTCAACTCAAAGTCAACCCTAGAAAAGTCAACACAGGACAGCAACAAGAAAGTCAACACAGCTCGGTCTTCGGTCAACCTTTTGACCTCGATTCTTGTGCCATTATGTACGGCCTTCCAAAATCGAAGTCTCCACCAATTTTCAGCCTCTTTGGACCATGCGTTGACCAAAGTCAACTCTGGTCAAACTTGCGTGGAAACCCTAGCTGCGGTAAATTCGTCCAAACCATAGCTGCAATAAATTCGTCCGTCTTCCCACGTGTGAACCGAAACTGCTTCCAAGGAGCTCGTACTAAATCAGAAGTGGAGATGATGTGTGAGGATGAGATGATTGAAAAAGTCCTCCAACGTTGACTCTATTTATATCAATCACTGAGGTGTGTGACACATTTGCTGGGGGTGTAAAACCTTAAGGCCGACCTGCACATATTTGAAAATATTAAAAATAAATTCAAAATAAATGTTCTGCTCATCAGATTAAGATGAATTTTAGATCGATCTTACACCTCTCCGAAAGAGGAACCCAATACAAATATTTGTATCTTCATCTGAGCATCACAACATGGAGTTTGGACCTAGTTGTCCAATTTTAACATTCAACCAGCAAAGTCTCCTCACGGTCAGCCAACCAGAATGTGTCACACAACCCTCTCGGACAACTCTACAATAGTCAACCCAAAGTCAACGTTGTCCAATCAATGTTCAACGCAAAGCTGCAGCAAAAAGTCAACGCATCCAAGTCAAAGTCAACGTCCAGCCTCGGTTTTGTGCCAAAAAATGCGGATTGAGCAGATCGAAGTTTAGGGAGAGTTTCGGGTCAATTTGACCAAGCATTGACCAAAGTCAACGCTGGTCAATTCTGCGTTGGAAACCCTAGATCAGACCGAAACCCTAGCTGCTGCTTTTTCCCACGTGTGAGTGAAGAGGAGCCTCCAAGATGATGATCGAACCAATCAGATGCAGAGAGAGAATGTGTGATGAGTGATGATGAAAATGACCTCCAAAGTTGACCAATATATATCCATCTGTGAGGGTGTTTGACAAATCTGTTGGGGCTTCAAGCCTACATTACAATTCTGGCCGACCTTGCACATAAGTGGAATTAATTCAAAATAAATGTTCTGCTCATCGGATCAAGATGATCTTTAGATCGACCTTGCACCTCTCCGAAAGAGGAATCCAATAAAAATATTGGCATCTTCATTTGAGCATCACAACATGGAGTTTGGACCTAGTTGTCCAAAATTAATAAAAACCAGTGCAGCAGATGACGATTTATATTTTATTATCTTCAACAAATTAGATAGTACAATGATCTTCTTGCCAAAACACTGGAAAAGCTCCGGAAAATTTACTCCACCACTCCAACTGGGAAATCGACTTGGAAAACCTCTATTTCCCTTGCAAAATCAAACGTGTCCTCCTCCAGTAAATGCGCACAAAAAACATTTTTGAGGGAAATACGCACTAGCTGAAAACTAATATTAGGCTTAACCCGCACTCCTTTGGCGATATTGCACTCGCACTAGCCAACTCGCTCTACCCTCCGGAATTGATTCCCAGCAACTGGGAAAATGATTTGTTGTCCAGATCTGCGCACTGGAGAACTCGCATCCACTGGTACAGCGTTCCTGTAAAAGAAATCAACCTTCCCTCTAACTCTGGAAATATGTGGAAATATCCCCTGGAAATCTCTCTCCATTTTTGCTGAAACCCATTCACTGATGCTCTGTCGGCTCGAACTCTTCCCTCGCTAAATACTGCACACCGGGAAATTCACACTTCCTTGCTCCCTTGCTCATTCAATGTGTCTTCTCCAAGCCCCTTTGACTTGTTCTTATAATTCTCTCGCTAGATCACCAACGGCCAAGATTTAATCGTGATTGATGGCTTAGATCATCCTAAACTCCGTCAAATCACTTTTGAGAAGTCTCTAGAGAAAAGTCGATTTCCTTAATTAATACACTTAATTAACCAGTTTTCCTATGTTAGACGTAGGAAATATTTAATTATTTAGTCAATTAATTTAATTAAGGTATTTCGAAGTCATATCTCTTTAAGGTATTTAGGAGTCATATCTCACGAAACCATTTCTGGGTATTGGAGATCTCGTGTTCCTTAGCCTCTTGGACACTTTAGAGACTAGAACAATTGTTTGATGCTACTCCAAACTCCATCTTCAAAAACTAACACCCCCTCTTAGTGAGGAAGGTGTTATCTCCCCAACAACCTTTTGTAGTTGGACTGATCACATTGTTGGTGTCTGACAACTGTGATACAACTAGCTCTCACTGTCCACTACGCTGCTACACATACTCTAATTCATCTGCCACTAACTATAGCTTAACAAATCTTTGATCTCACACTGTTGAAGCCTCTACCTTGTTGTTGTTGTATTGCCACTACACGGTACTACAGCTACATTGTTGCTATCACTGCAACTGTGTAGTGATCTCCTCAGATCTTGAAGCACTAAGCTTCCATAGGGTTTCTCCCTCTGAAGCTAGACTCCCTCTAAGTCTCGATCTCCCACTGGGAAATCTCTCTGGCTAGAACTGCACCTACATACTGTAACTGGGAAATTCGCACTACCTATGTCACTGCAACTAGCTCTGCAACTATTTTCGTGTACTAACTGCAACTAACTCTGCAATTGTCATCTGATAGACTATGCCCACTGACACTGAACCTGCTACTATGATATTGTGGGCTCTTGTAGCAAATGTTATGATCTTGCTACAACAACTAAAACTGTTGATCTAACTGATCTCCTTGTTGCTACTACATTGGACTCTGCCCATCCTAACACGCTAAGGTATCAATCTCCTCCTCCACCTGGAGGAATAGTTGCTATCAGTGCAAACTTCTCCAATTTGACGGTCAACTCTTCAATCTCTACCGAAGTTGTTGTTTGCTCCCCTTTATGGTCCTTCTTCCTCTTCGGACACTAAGAGACGTAGTGACCAAATTCACCACATTTGAAGCACTTGACCTTCGACAGTGCTTTCTTCTTTCGTTCTCCTCCCATTGAGCCTTTTCCATGACTGGGACCCTTCTTCGCCTTTCCCTTAATTGCAAGGGCTACATTCTCCTCGTCCTCCTCCTTTAGTCCCTTGTTGCTACTACTAATAGTCCCTTCTGCAAGACTAAGTCTCAGCTCCTCCCGAGTGAAGTCACTCCATAGACGATCCCATCCAGACAGGTAGTGTATCTCGCCCAAAAATGACTTGGATGAATGTACGCCACTCCTTGGTGAAACCGTTGAGAGTTGCCTAGCTCATTGTCTTGTGGCTTCTCTCCCAATGCTGCAAGTTCATCTCTGACCGTCTGAATCCTAGTGAGATAGGATGTAACGCTTTCTCCCTTCTACATCTTTGTGGTCCTCAACATCTCCTTGAGAATAATCTTCTAATTCTCTCATGGATTCTCACAGAAATTGACAACGGCATCACACATTTCCTTTGCAGTATTCAACGATGCGACATGCAGGACAATGTGATCCCGAACCCCATCCAAGATCATCCTTTTGGCTTTGGCCAACTCCTTCTTGTAGGTCGCCTATTGTTGTGGATCTATTGGTATGACAATGGTGTTCTATGCATACTCCTTCAATCCATACTCATCCCATAGGAATGTCATCCTAGCCTTCCATACGCCAAAGTCAGAGGCTTCGTCAAGTCTGTCCTGATCCCTTAGCCTTGTTGTGGCCATTCCTGCAAAACTCAAATATGTTGGAGGTCAATGTACTGGAACTCCCTTTCTCCTTCTGACAACTGAATTTGGCCAACTCTGATACTCACACTCCTCTTGGAATCCGCAGATTTGATCCTATACTGGTAGATATTTTCTTGCACTTGCCTCAAGTGACCTTCCGAAACTCACACTGCCTGTTATTACTTCTAGGCAGCTCGCGTTGTTGATCCTAGAACTCGCACTAGCTGGAGTGGCAGTCTATACGGCCTTCTCTTGTTGGAATTTCGTTCTCCTCTCCCTCGCTCAAAAAACAAGAAACCCTCTGAAAAACTGCCGGAAATTCCATCTATGTGCTTTCTCTTCCTTCCCTACACAAATCTACAACTGCAAACCTTGCTAAAAATATTTTGTGCCCAGATCTACTCTGCGAACTGATTGATCTGCTTACCGGAATTACTCCTCGAAAATACCACTTCCTATTGCCACAGATATGGAGCAAAATCGAACTTTTCCTCCTTTCGAATCTAGAAATCGATTTTCTGCTCCTTTGTTATTCGTACCCCTGGTTGGCCTACAAAAATCTAGAAGCTCATGCTTCAAATCTCCCTCTGACACTGCACGATTTGCTTTCTTTCGCCTTTGAGCCTCAGATTTGATCAACTACGCTCTGATACCATGTGAAATATCCACGATTGCAATAAATTGGAAACTATTCTTCTAACTGATGCAGTTTATTTGTCTTCTATTAATTAAGTTTAACGACAAATAACGACTAGCCCACTACTGCAATCTTCACAATAAAATAAATGTTGCAAAAATAAATTAGGAACTGAGAAATAGAAACACACACGTAAAAATGATACCAATGTTTTTGGACTAACGTCCGCGGAAAAACCTCGTAAGGGAAAACCGGTGCAGCAAATGAGGGTTTATAATTTATTATCTTCAACAAATTAGAGAGTACAATGATCTACTTGCCAAAACACTGGCAAAGCTCCGGAAAATTTACTCCACCACTCCAACTGGCAGATCGACTTGGAAACCCTCTATTTCCCTTACAAAATCAAATTTGGCCTCCTCTAGAAAATGCGCACAAAAAACGTTGTTGTGGGAAATACGCACTAGCTGGAAACTAAGATTTTGTTGATTTTGCACTCCTTTGGTGATCCTACACTTGCACTATAGCACTCACTCTGCCCTCCGAACTTGATTCCTGGCAACTGGGAAAATGATTTGTTATCCAGTTTTGTGCACTGGAGAACCCGCACCCACTAGTACAGCCTTCCTGAAGAAGAAATCGGTCTTCCCTATGACTTTGGAAATCTGTGGAAATCTCCCCTGGAAATCTCTGTCCAATTTCTGCTGAAACCTTTTCACTGATGCTCTGTTGGCTCGAACTCTTCCCTCACTAAATATTGCGCACTGGTAAATTTGCACTGCCTTGCTCCCTTGTTCATATGATGTGTCTTCTCCAAGCCCCTTCAACTTGCTCTTATAATTCTCTCGTTGGATCACCAATAGCCACGATCTAATCGTGATCGATGGCTCAGATCATCCTAGGCTCCATCAAATCACTTTTGAGAAGTCTTTAAGAAAAAGTCGATTTCCTTAATTAATACACTTAAAGTAACTAGTTTTCCTATGTTAGACTTAGGATATATTTAATTATCCGATCAATTCATTCAATTAAGGTATTTTGGAGTCATATCTAGCGAAACCATTTCTAGGTATTGGAGATCTCATGTTCCTTGGCCTCTTTAGACCAAAGATGAAAAAATCGCGATTTTATCGCGAGTTTTTTGGGCTGCCGATTTTATCGGCGATAATTTCAACGATTTTTTGAAAAAATCGTTATCGCGATAATTACGAAAAAATCACGAGTCGAAGGGAAATTATCGTGGCAGCCTCCAACAGCGAGTTTATAATCCGATTTTTGGTTTTTTGTTTTTCATTTTTAGTTGGACAGACTTGCTTATGAGAGCCAAGGAGGGAAGGAGGAGAGCCAAGGAGGGAGATACGTGATTTACAAGCCCAAGATTGGACAGAAGTGAAGAATTTCTTGCAAGCCAAGCGAACAAAAATCGAATTTGGACCAAGTGTCTCTGGCAAAACGTTTTTCCAGGTATGGGCATCAAATTTGACCCATTTTTTTTTGTTTTTTTCTTGTTCTTCCATGGGTTTCTATTACCCATGTATTTTTCATCATTTGTGATTGCATTTGGTTGTGTTTTTTTTTTGTTTTTGTTTTATTGAGAGGAGAGAGTTTATTTTGGTCAAAAATGCAAAAAATTGTTTGTTAAATTTTGTTTTTTATATTTCTTCTTGTGCTCTTAGTTTTTTCCCATTATTTTTGCTTGTGTTTCAACATGTATTTTTTCCCATTATTTTTGCATTGAGTGGATGGTTTTTTTTTGTGAAAAAAATGAAAAATCAAAATGTTGTATGTAAAATTGTAATTTTTTTATTTTATTTTTTAACTTGCAATTTTTCTTGTGCCCTAGGTTCAAATTTCAACATTCAAAGTTCAAAGTTTCCAACATGCCAAGGAAATTAAATCCTTTATGGGAATTTGGTGAACCTGATCACGGGTTTGACCAATTAAACTTGACTTGCAAATTATGTAGTCAACACATGGCAGGGGGGATATACAGGTTGAAATACCACCTGGCACAAATTCCTGGGCATGAAGTAGGCCCTTGCAAAAACACCAATGCAGAAATAATCAAAAGAGCCATGAACTCATTGGGAGAAATAGAAACCACTAAACTCAGCAAATCAGCTCTGAAAAGTCAAATATCAGGGTTTGGAGTTGACCGTGAGAGTGGTAGTGGCTCTTTAGCATCAGCCTCTTCTACAGGCAGCCCCGTAGCTGCCTCCTCATTTTTTGTTCCTAGAACCACTCCCGGGGCACAACCATCTATCTCCTCCCTTATTAAAAGAAAGGAGAAGGAAGAAGCTGATAAGTTGTTGGGCAAACTGTTTCTTTGGAGTGATATTCCTTTCAATGTTGCTAGGAACAATCCATTTTATCAGGCTACGATTGATGCTATCGTTGTTGTTGGCCCAGGATACAAAGCCCCTACATATCATGACCTTAAAGGGCGCATTCTGAAAAATGAGAAAGCTGACTGCACCAAGAGATTGGAAGAGTTAAGGGCATCATGGGAAGTCACAGGATGCACTGTGATGTCAGATGGTTGGACTGATCAAAGGGGTAGGACCCTTATTAACTTTTTGGTCAGTTGTCCCAAGGGGACAATGTTTATGAAATCTGTTGATGCATCCGCACATGTCAAAGATGCAAAATTATTATGTGATTTATTAGATGTGTTCATTATGGAGGTTGGGCCCCAAAATGTTGTCCAAATCATAACGGACAACGCTACAAACTATGTTTCTGCTGGCAAGATGCTTATGGAGAGGTATCCGAGCATATTTTGGACACCTTGTACTGCACATTGCCTTGATTTGATGTTGGAGGACATCGGAAAGCTTGATTTTGTCAAAGATATTGTAGAATCATCAAAGAGAATCACAAAATTTATATATAACCATGGATCCGTGCTTCATTTGATGAGGACATTCACCAACAATAAGGAGTTGGTGCGGCCTGCTATTACACGATTTGCCACTACTTTCATCTCTCTTCAATCCCTCTTGAATTCTAAGTGGGATTTGAAGAGAATGTTTCTTTCAGATGAGTGGCGTGCTTTGACTATCCGCCGCAAATCAGAGGGACAGGCCATCTGCAGGTTGGTGTCATATCAGGAAGATTTCTGGGCTGGAGTGGAAGAGGTGTGCAGCATTAGAGAACCTTTGGTAAAGGTTCTTAGATTGGTGGATGGAGAGAAGCCCGCAATGGGCTACTTGTATGAGGCCATGGATAGGGCCAAAGAAGCTGTTCGCAACTATTATGATGATAAGGGTGATGATGGGTTTCAGAGACAACTTCTTTTATGGGAAGTGATTGATGATCAATGGAACAACACACTCCATCGTCCCATTCATGCTGCAGGGCTCTTCCTGAACCCCGCATTTGCTTATTCATGTGGTTTTCTATTTGATGCTGAGGTCATGGATGGCTTTTTCACTTGTGTTCAAAAGATGGTGCCAAATCCATCAGAACGTGCAGAGATATCCAAAGAGATGGAGGTATACAGAATGGCAGGTGGCACCTTGAGCTTCGACATGGCTGTCCAGGATAGGACTACTAAAATGCCAGGTAAGATTTTCATTATTTTAAAAATTTTCTTATGTTTGTAACTTCATAAGTTTATCTTATTTGTTGTAACTTGTAACTTGTAGATGCATGGTGGAGGAGCTACGGTGGCAGATTACCAAAACTCCAAAAACTTGCCATTAGAATACTCAGCCAAACATGTAGCGCTTCAGGATGCGAGCGCAACTGGAGTGTATTTGAAAAAATACACTCCAAAAGGCGCAACAGGTAAAAAAATTAACATATCTCAACTGATTTTTTGAATTCATTAAATATTTTTTTTTAAATATTTAATTTATTAATTTATGACCCTTGTACAGGTTGGAGGGTCAGCGGCTCAATGACATGGTTTACATCTACTACAATCTTAGATTGTGGGTGAGACAACTTGAGAGGACCCCTGATATGGAGGCCATCTCTTTAGATGCGATTGACACCACTGCTGAATGGAGGGTTGAGGTTGAGAGCCTGTCATGGAGTCAGCCCCTGATTGGATAGAGCAGGAGGTAGTGGAGGGGGAGGACGAGGAGGAGGACGAGGAGGAGCAGCAGCAGCAGGAGGAGGAGGAGGAGCAGGAGGAGGAGGTGACACCACCTACCACTACTACCGGTAGAGGACGTGGTCTGCCTCCTTTAGCTCCTAGTGGTTCAGGTTCCCGTTCTGGTGCTTCATTTTTTACTTCTAGAGCACGACAGAGCCCATTGCCAGTCCCGCCAGCTTCTTCATCTAGAGAGAAAGGCAAAGCTGTTGTATTTTCTCGCAAGAGGGGCGGAGGAAATCAATAGTATAGGACCATAGGTTATATGGTGGCATGGTGCATTGACATTCCTTTGTATATGACATTATGACTCATGATATGAGATACATTATTATATTTTTTTGTTGATATTTTGAGGCTGAGTTGACTCTTGAGACTCAGGACTTAGTATTCAGGACAAGATTCAGTTTTATGTGTGATGTAGCACTAGACATGATATTACACATCTTATATATTAGTTTTTTTTCATATTTATGTGTCAATGCATTTATTTTATGTTGTAGATGCTTTAGATATTAAAAAAATTGAAAAAAAATGAATATTTTTGTATGTGCCGATTTTTTCCCGATTTTTACGATTTTTTCCCGATTTTTTCCCCTCGGCGGTAATATCCTGATCGCGATTTTTTCATCTTTGCTTTAGACACTTCATAAACGAGAACACTTGGCTGATGCCACTCCAAACTCCATCTTCAAAAACTAACAGACATGCCACCTCCCCTTAAAGGTTGGAAGCACCTAATAGGGTTTACCATCTAGCCATCCCTAACAAGGTGGGGAACACTTTTACGGGACTTGGTCTAGTTAGATATTTGAAGGTGATCCCAGTTTGAAATCTTATTATGCCCTTAACAATTAAGTATGGTCCACTATGATGCATCTATGGCTATTGTCTCTAATGAATGGTAACTTTCACTTGAGTTTGAAATGGTTTTATCAAGTGGTCTTGTTACCAACCAAAAGTGGGTGACCCCCAAGAGAAACTTTTCTCCTATTCATCTATTTCAACTGACAGCCAACAACCCCTAACAGCCACCTTGTAGTCGATGTCACGTGCCATTCATATCTCTGCCACCTACATTGGTCATATGATTCCTCAACCATCTGTGAAGAGCACATGTTGGAAGGTGGGCTTCTGATCAAAATGTACTTTATTCATTTTGCAATTGGGTGATTATGTTTGTTTGTATTTGGGCATTTGGGCATGGATTATGGGAAAACTTGGAAGAAAGAAGGGTCTTGGTCGTAGTCTTGTTCCCTCAACTTATATGGGGGGTTAATTTTCAATCCTAGTCCAGTGGGACCTCCCCTAATGGCCCATGGCTTCAGGAGGGGGCACTACTTGGGAAGCCATGATTGAGATAGCGTAGCCCCATCTCCCCCTATTTCATACTTACCACTTATCTTACATTATAAGCCCCTATTTCACCTCCCTTCTTCAAGTCCAACTGACCATTGGTTCATTAGAATTTGGCATCCACACATCCTCATACCTGGGTAAGGCCTAAAAATGCACCCTAGGAGGTTGATGCATCTAAAAAAAAAAAGAAAGAGCATATGATGGCCACAAGAAAAACAAAAGAAAAATCGAAATGCAAAAGATGGTGGGGACTAACAAATTGGCACATGGGAAAAAGCCAAGCAAGAGCTCTACCTTTATTATATAGCCATCACCCGGTTCTTGGGCCAATGTTGCCCTATCTCATAGGATACAAGGAACCCTTGTATGTCACAACCCTTGATGGGTGATGAACTGCCCCATCCTAAAAGGGGGTAATAATTGTTATACATCACACAAATCAAGCTATCAATCCTCGAGCTACGAGCAGTACTCATAGTTTTAAAACTTGGAATCAGCGGAGGGTCAACACCGACTCGGACTCTGACTCGATATCGACTCAGACTAGTTGATTCCAATGACTCAGTCTTTGTAAAAAGTACATTAAATATTTACTTTTAATGAAAAATCATATTTTTAATTATTTTCATTCATGTTTCCAAACTCAAAGCATTAGAATAATAGAGAGAAGACAACAATTGATCAAAGCATGCTAATGAATATATCTATTATATCAAAATGGCACCAAATGCACTGTCCAATAGCAATGGTGAAGTTTAAATAAGCCTTGGGCCAAGTTCATCTCGGGCCTCTTGGGCTTAACTTAGCATATGGTTTTACAAATAAATGAGCATGAGCTCACGGTGCAATGGTATTGAAGCACCTAAGGAAAGGTTACATGGAAGTTGAATTAAACACAGCGCATAAAACCCAAATATAAACTTTATGATAAAAATAATCCTAACGGTCTTAGCTATCGGCGGAGGTTGAACTGACTGCATGTGACCGGGTTGCAGTCAAGTGGTTGTCTGCCACCTAGCGGTTAGGTCAGATGGTTCCGCTGGCAGTTAGCGGTTAGGTCAGATGGTTCCGCTAGCAGTCAGCGTCCCGCATGTGACAACGCATCGGTCAAACAACTGACGTTTTGACTTCGGCGGTTATGCAAACGGTGCGACCCAACTATATGTATAACTCCGACTGCATTCACATGTTTTGTGTTGCAGTTCATCCCTTCCACGCGATCAAGCTGTGCGGTTAACTGTGTTATAATTTATGATCTAATACCAAAATATATGTTCTGAAATAGATTTGAAATAATACACTCCTATCCTCTCATCATGAGCAATGGTGAAGTTTAAATAAGCCTTGGGCCAAGTTCATCTTGGGCCTCTTGGACTTAACTTAGCATATGGTTTTACAAATAAATGAGCATGAGCTCTCGGTGCAATGGTATTGAAGCACCTAGGAAAAGGTTACATGGAGGTTGAATTAAACACAACGCATAAAACCAAAATATAAACTTTATGATATAAATAACCCTGACGGTCTTAGCTATCGGTGGAGGTTAAACTGACTGCATGTGACCGGGCTACAGTGAAGTGGTTGTCTGCCACCTAGCGGTTAGGTCAGACGGTTCTACCAGTGGTTAGCCTCCCGCATGTGACAACACATCGGTCAAACAACTAACGATCCGGCTTCGACGGTTATGCAAACAGTGCGATCCAACTATATGTATAACTCCGACTGCATTCACATGTTTTGTGTCGCAGTCGTCCCTTCCGCGCGGTCAAGTTGTGCGGTTAACTGTGTTATAATATATGATCTGATACCAAAATATATGATCTGAAATAATACTGAAGTAGAACTGAATATTTGCCAACAATGAATTCATTGTTAACTTGATTGCTTAGTGCGGATGACTGAAGGAAAACAGTTGATTTTACAGCTTTATCCAAAACTTAAGAAGCACAATTAAACATGAATTTGCAACAAAGAACAGAGATAGAACACAGCAAACATTGATTACGGAGTTCATCCCTGGTGGACTATGTCTCCGGGTCCGCTTTCAAGATGGGCGTCTGTTTTATTAAGGAATGATCCAAGGAAGTCTTTACACAGAAATACACCAAACTGAACGTGCTTGCAGGCACCACTGGTCTCTGTCAACATAAAGCTCTCTCTCCTAGCTTTCCAATGCCTGTCTCGGTTCCCAATTTCACCTCCGGACGGCCAAGTTACACCTGAAAGAAAAACTGCCTCTCTCTTTAGAATTTTGACTACAAGTCTTCAAAAACACTCTTATCCCCTCATCATGAGCAATGGTGAAGTTTAAATAAGCCTTGGGCCAAGTTCATCTCGAGCCTCTTGGGCTTAACTTAGCATATGGTTTTACAAATAAATGAGCATGAGCTCTCGGTGCAATGGTATTGAAGCACCTAGGAAAAGGTTACATGGAGGTTGAATTAAACACAGCGCATAAAACCCAAATATAAACTTTATGATAAAAATAACCTTGACGATCTTAGCTATTGACGGAGGTTGAACTGACTGCATGTGACCGAGCTACGGTCAAGTGTTTGCCTGCCACATAGCGGGTTGGTCTGACAGTTCCGCTGGCGGTCAACCTCCCGCATGTGACAATGCATCGATCAAACAACTGACGGTCTGGCTTCGGCGGTTCTGCAAACGGTCCGATCCAACTATATGTATAACTCCGACTACGTTCACATGTTTTGTGCTGCGGTCATCCCGTCCGCGCAGTCAAGCTACTGCGGTTAGTCTGATATGTTTTATGATATATGATATTACATAGATAACAAACAATAAATAAAATAAAATGAAAAAAAAATAATAATAATAATAATCCATAGGTCTGAAAGGTTTTTGTAACATGGCCTTTTTTAACATAGTTTACAACTTTGCATAGTTTAAACACCATGTGCTTACGTTTTAGGACTTAGGTTTACCATGTAGTCTTTTCACCTCAGCATAGGATTTATACCACATCATTTTCACCTTAGGATTTACCACTTAGGTTAGAACTTAGGTTCTCCACATAGAATTGCATCCACCATTTAACATTCAACCACTTAACCATGACATAACCATGAAGTAACCTGCACCATAGAATAAATCGAAGACTTCCTCTTTCATCAAGAACACTAGAGAAACTGAAGACGATACTGGATCCCTGTCGATCTGAACTGATGCAAAATCCACCTGGATCAATCCTCTCCAGTTGAAAGCTTTTGGACTAACAAAAGTTTGATTTAAGCAAACATGAGGTGAGGGTACAGCTCCCTCACTCTTCCGATCTCCATCCACCTCGCCTTGCTAAGATTCATGCCCTTGAGTCCCACTCGAAGATATTCAACATTTCTAGGCCTTGAAGTGCGAACCTTCATGTCCAAATGGTATCTTCCTGCAATTCATTCTTATACTCAGGTGCCAAATCATCAACAGTAGGAATCTGTGTATCTTCCTCTGGATCAATGATCATTGGAGGTTCATACAACTTCAGATTTTCTACATTTACAGCTGAATAAATACGCATGTAAGGAGGTAAATCTAATCGGAATGCATTATTTCCAATCTTTTCCACAATCTTGAAAGGACCATACCTGATGAGTTTCAGTTTCTTACCTTCACCTTTCAACCTGTCTTTACTGATATACAACCATACCTGATCATCAACCTGAAAATGATGATCCACTCGATGCTTTTCATGGCGCATTTTGTACTTGGCCTAGCTCTTCTCTAACTGATCCTGCACTGCTTCATGTATCTGTTGTATCTGTTGTATCCGTTGAATGAACTTAACTGCTTTATTTGAATCGTCGTGTCCATCCACTTTATCTTCTTCACCAAACATGAAATCCATTGGTGACTTTGGTAGATACCCAAAACATGTTTCAAATGGAGATCGCTTAGTCGAAGAATGTAAGGCTCAATTGTAAGCATGTTGCACATAAGGTAAAGATTCATCCCACAACTTAGGATGTTTGCTGCAGCAACCTCGGAAAATATGTATCATTGTCCTGTGCACCACTTTTGTCTGTCCATCGGTCTATGGATGAAAAGTTGTGCTCTTCTTCAGCTTTGTGTCCATGAGTCCCCACAAAGTGGACCAAAACTCTCCTACAAATTGAGTGTCTCGGTCAGAAATGATGGAAGTAGGTAACCAAAAATGAACCCATACCTGTTGAAAGAACATTTGTGCAGTCTGTTCAGTGGTCACTTTCTTTTTGCATGGAACAAGAATGCACATCTTGCTGAAACGATCAACCACAACATACATGTAATCATGCCCTCTCCTATACATAGGAAGTCCTCCAACAAAGTCCATGGATATGTTGTCCCATGGTCACGAAGGAACTGGAAGTGGCATAAACAAGCCAATTTTTCGATTGGTTGGTTTGTTTGTCAAACACATAACACATCCTTTAATGTACTTAACAATTGTTTCATACATGTGAGGCCAGTAACAATACCTATGAATTTGCGCCATTGTCTTGCATATGCCAAAATGTCCTGAAATGCAAGAAGACTATGCTTCTCGAATAACATGTGCCCTTTCTGTCTGTGGTATGCACATCTTACCCAAATGATATAACAATCTGTCATGAACATGAAAATTTACTTCTTCCACCTGAGTACCATGAGTTAGTGATTCATAAATATCTTTGAAATCAGCATCTGTACTATATTGTTCTAAATATCTTTCAAGTTTTAAAGAACTATTCTGTAGCACTACTGAAGCATTCAAAGATGGTCTAGACAACATATCAGCTACTTTGTTTGTTACATCTTTCTTGTACTTAATTACTAAGTGAAATTGTTGAAGAAATCTCATCCATCTGTAAAGGCGATATTGTTGCAACTTAGTATGAGACTGAAGGTACTGAAGCGGCTGATGATCTGTGTGAATCACTGCTTCCTTACCCATTAAGTAGTGTTTCCATTTCTTAACACTTTCAACCAAAGCAAACAGTGCTTTATCATATGTCGAATTATTTGCAACTGCATTACAAAAAGTTTCTAAATGAAAATAGATAGGTTTCCCTTTTTGAAGTAACACTGCACCCATTGCATAACCACTAGCATATGTTTCAATTTTGAATGGTTGTTGAAGATCTGGTAAAGCTAAGATTGTTGTTGTGACAATTTTCAACTTAAGTGTATCAAAAGTTTTTTGTTGTTTCCCTCCCCACTGATAGGAAACTTTAGAACCTATTAAAGCATGTAACGTTGATGCAATCAAAGAAAATTAAGAAATTAATTTTCTCCAATATTGAACTGCACCTAAGAAACTCCTAACTTCAATCACATTCTATGGTCTTGGCCACTTAACAATCACATCGAATTTAGCTGGATCTATTTTTCAAATGACCACCTCCAACTATGTAACCAAGATAAACCAATGAAGTTTTCCCAATCTCACATTTGGAAATTTTAAGGTACAATTTTTCCCTTTACAACACTTCGAAGACCTATTTAACATGCCTAACATGCTCTTCCATACTGGAATTGAAAATCAAGATATCATCTAGGTAGATTATGACAAACTTATCAATGTATGGACAGAATACATCATTCATAACCCGCGTGAAAGTTGTTGGAGCATTACACAAACCAAAAGGAATCACTAACCATTCAAATAGCCCCTACCTAGTTTTAAATGTCGTTTTCCAGATGTCAATTTCTGCAATGCGAATTTGATGATACCCACTACACAAATCCAACTTAGTGAAATAGATAGTATTTTTCAACTAGTCAAGTAAATCATCTATCCTGGGAAGAGAGTACTTGTTCTTGATTGTGATTTTATTTAAGGCCCTAAAGTTGACACACATTCTCCCTATCCCGTCTTTCTTAGGAACCAAAATTATGGGTGAACCACATGGAGATGAACTAGGTCAAATAAAACCTTTTTCAACCAGCTCTTGGATTTGTTTCTTTATTTATTCGTTCTCTATGACTGACATGCGATACATTCTGACATTAGGAAGAGGGGCATCAGACATCAATTGTATCTCATGTTGTATTTCCCGTTTAGGAGGCAGATGTTTTGGTTCTTTAAATAGACTTTGAAAAGAATCTACCACTTTAACCAAACTATCTTTAAACTGAGATTCACAACCTGAAAAAGCATCATGTTGATCCTTATGTTGTTATTTTACAACCATGAGTACATATCTTTTACTTGAACTTATTAGCCTCTTCATCTTATTAGCAGTAACTAAATCCAAGTGTGTTTTGATTTTATGTGTCCTGACAATGTACACAATCCCATCTTTCTTAAGATGATATTTATGCTCTTTCCTATGAAACACAACATCACGATCATTGAGATAAGGACTTCCAAGCACTACTCCACATATGTCTGATGGAATCACATCTAAATCCACTTCATCAATGTAATTAGTTGTGATGGCAAATTTTAAATGACACTGCTTTGTGACATTAATCTGAGTCTTTTCTTTTAGCCAACCTAATGGGTATGGTCTTGGATGATTTTGTGTCTCCAAACCCAATTTCTTAACTAATTCTTCAGATATTAAATTTTCCTGTGATCCACTGTCAAATAATGTGTCCATTTTTGTGTGCTTAGAAGTTACCCTTATGTGAAATAATTCAACTCTTTTATCCTCATCCAGATGATTTATGTTTGAAGAAGATGCAAAAGTACTAGAACTTGAGCTAGCGTCAAAACTTTTACTTGTCGAAACCATTGCGGTTATTTTCCTTTCATCACCTGAGTCGGAGCCCAAATCTTGTTGGATTGATGTATTAGCCTTTTTTTCACCTTTCTTTTTCTGAAACTTCTTTGGTCTGAGTTCTGGGTGAAGTTTCCAACATCTTGCCTCATCAAATCCAATCCTCTAGCAGTGAGTACAAGTAGGTCTTTCACCTTCCTTCTGAGCTGTAGCTATTTTCTTTCCCTTCAAACTGCTCTTCCTCTTGTTGTCTTTGGAATCCCTGATTTCCAACTGTTTGGATGCTTTCGGTGAAAACTTGAATGGTCTGCCACCTTATTCAATATGCATGGCTTGAACACACACTTCATTAAAGTCGGTGGGATTAAACATCAATAACGTACGTTGTAAATAAGAATGTAAATTGCCAATGTACTTTAATAAAGTTTCACGTGTATCCAATGGAATACCAAGCGCCAAAGCTTTCTTCCTGAACTCTTGAGTAAACTCCTAAACATTTTGCCCTTTACCTTGCCTCAAATGTTGCCAATCAATAACAACTTGCTGCATGTATCCCAAAGGATAGAATTGTTTTCTAAGAGCTTTTAAAAACTTAGACCATGAAGAGATGACTTTACCTTTCCACTTTAAATCTACTTGAGTTTTACTTTCCCACCAGATTAAAGTTGTTCCCCCCATTCTAAGTGTAGCTAACTGATTTTTTGTTCTTTCATCAGAAATGTTCTAAATTCTACAATACACTTCTAACTGCTTAATCCCGTTATCTAACTTTTTAGGATTCATTTCACCATCATAAATAGGTAGTTCAAATTTTACATCAAGTTTCAAAAGAGATGATTTCTAAGGTTTCTTTTCTGTTTCAGAATCTGAACTGGAAGAAGATGGTGATGATGATGATGAAGATGATGGAGGAGAAGGAGGTTTATCCTCTTTTCCTTTTTCCCTTTCCTTCTTCGTTGCTTTCGAAGAAGAAGCTGCATCTTTCGCCCTCTTATCTTCATAGAGTTCTCCCAACATCCGTTGCATGTTCAAAAACATTTGCTGAATTTGTTCATCGCCCATGACCTTCACTTCAGGAGTTTCACCTGCATCGGATCCTCCCATTTTCGATTGTTGAGCGACTTTCTATTTTCCAACTTCTGGGTCTATCTCCTCGAGCATTCCTTCTCCACGTTGCAACCTGGACCTGGTTAACATTCCCTGGCAAAAATCCTACAAAACGCAACCTGCTCTGATACAAAAATATATGATCTGAAATAATACTAAAGTAGAACTGAATATTTGCCAACAGTGAATCGATTAGATAAATGTCTTTTCGGATTAATCACATCATTAGGATTTGGTCGACATTTCGAACCAACTAATGTGGTTCATCTCGGGACAAGGTGAAAAGCCAATCGATCTAATTGAATAAATAGTGTGGATGCATCATTGCCCGATATTAGTTGAAGAAAACTAGCCGTTAAAAACTAGTTGTTTAAAAACTAGCCGTTAATGAGTTAGAAAATTAGTTAAATAAAAATTATTAAAATATTGACCCACTAAATATAATATAATAATAATTAAAAAATAAATAAATAATTGACCCAATAAATATTATAATAATAAAAAAAATTATATTATGTAATATTTAATTAAATTAAAATTTTTAATTTGATTAATGAAAACTTTTAATTACAATAAAATGTTTTATGAAATGTTTAATTAAAATTATTTAATTGAATAATAAATACTAAAACAATAGAAATTTTCTATAAAATTATAAATTAAAATTTTAGAAGAATTGGCTATTAGGTGGTTACCAAAAAAAAAAAGAACGGGGGAAAAATATTATGTAATAATTAATTAAAATATTAATTGATAAAAATAAAAAAATTTAATATACCAAGAATTATGAATAATTTATTACTAAGATACATAGGGGATTATACAAAAAAACCTAAGGGGAACATATAAAAATATAAACATGAAGAAAATAAAAGTCAAAAAATAGGGACAAAGAAGACAAGACCAGGAAAAAATCTAGAGAGAGCAGGAAAGGGGGGGAGATCAAGAAAAATAAGCAAGGGGGGAAACAGAAAAATTATCTAGAGAGAGCTGGAGTCCAGCTTTTACTCAACTTCCAACCATCATCCCTATTGAGGTTTTTAGCATGTCACTCAATCTCAATGGCTTCCCTGAGCTTCCTATGATAGAAGTGGTCAACCCTAGCGATGACTTTGGAGTCTTCAATTGATTGTTAACTTGATCACTTAGTGCGGATGACTGAAGGAAAACAGTTGATTTTACGACTTAATCCAAAACTTAAGAAGCACAATTAAACATGAATTTGCAACAAAGAACAGAGATAGAAGACAGCAAACATTGATTATGGAGTTCGTCCCTGGTGGACTACGTCTTCAGGTTCGCTTTCAAGATGGGCGTCTGTTTTATTAAGGAATGATCCAAGGAAGTCTTTACACAGAAATACACCAGACTGAGCGTGCTCGCAAGCACCTCTAGTCTCTATCAATAGAAAGCTCTCTCTCCTAGCTTTCCAACGCATGTCTCGGTTCCCAATTCTGCCTCTGAACAACCAAGTTACACCTGAAAGAAAAACTACCTCTCTTCAGAATTTTGACTACAAGTCTTCAAAGACACTCCTATCCCCTCATCATGAGCAATGGTGAAGTTTAAATAAGCCTTGGGCCAAGTTCATCTCGGGCCTGTTGGGCTTAACTTAGCATATGGTTTTACAAATAAATGAGCATGAGCTCTCAGTGCAATGATATAGAAGCACCTAGGAAAAGGTTACATGGAGGTTGAATCAAACACAATGCATAAAACCCAAATATAAACTTTATGATAGAAATAACCCTGATGGTTTTAGCTATCGGCGGAGGTTGAACTAACTGCATGTGACCGGGTTGCAGTCAAGTGATTGTCTGTCACCTAGGGGTTAGGTCCGACGGTTCCGCTGGCAGTCAGCTTCCCGCATGTGACAACGCATCGGTCAAACAACTGACGATCTGGCTTCGGCGGTTCTGCAAACGGTGCGATCCAACTATATGTATAACTCTGACTGCGTTCACATGTTTTGTGTTGCGGTCATCCCTTTCGCGCAGCCAAGCTACTACGGTTTGTCTAATATGTTTTATAATATATGGTTTCACATAGTTTTTTTTACCATAGGTCCGAAAGGTTCTTGTAGCAAGGGTTTTTTTAACATAGTTTAAAACTTTGCATAGTTTAAACACCATGCGCTTAGGTTTTAGGACTTAGGTTTACCATGTAGTCTTTTCACCTTAGCATAGGATTTATACCACAACATTTTCACCTTAGGATTTACCACTTAGGTTACAACTTGGGTTCTCCAAATAGAATTGCATCCACCATTTGACATTCAACCACTTAACCATGACATAAACATGAAGTAACATGCACCATAGAATAAATCGAAGACTTCCTGTTTCATCTGGAACACTAGAGAAACTGAAGACGATACTGGATCCCTGTCGATCTGAACTGATGCAAGATCCTCCTGGATCAAATATATAGAGATCAAAACAAAAACACATAACCAATGTTGCTCCAAAAACCAACTCCTCAATGTTGCTCCAAAGATCGCCCAAGAACCTCCTCAATGTTGCTCCAAAAACCAACTCCAACTACTCACAAACTCAGAAATGCTCACATAAATGCAATGAGATGGTTATGAGGAAATATGAGGGGGTTCAATATTTAAAACAAAACAAAAAATGATTTCAAGTCCACCCAACCCGCCTTTTTTCCCGCTGCCAAGACCGACCTGTTTAAGTCAGGCTCGATCAATCTGGTCGGTCTAGTACCGAACCGGCTAAATTGGTGACCAACTCGGCCGATTCGATAACGGGTGAGCCCCCTAACCGGATAATTGACATATAGTCAGTCCGGGCAGGGGTATGGCTCGGTCAACCAGGCCAATTATGAGTCAGACCAGACTAGTTTTAAAACTATGGCAGTAATACAAGGAAAAATCAAGAAAAAAGTAAAAGGTAATATAGAGGGGTGGAAAAACAAAGGCCGAGGTAACTCATGCATCCACGATTGCTCCCTCCTCACATCCATACACCGAAGATGAGGTATTCAATCATAGACGGTCCCGTTACCCATGGCACTTGGTCATGAAGTCTTTTCCCTTATGTTCCATCATTATTCACACGGCATCAATCAATTGATGGGTGGACGAAGGACATGTCACTTCCCCTTGGGGGTTGGGAACACCTAATAGTGTCATTTATTAGCCACTCCTACCTAGGGAGGTAACATCATTACGTGACCAAGGCCCCAATTTTGGAAGAGAGAACTTATATGAAGTGTCATTTTGCCCATTTCTTTCGAGCTTTGTTCACTTAGATGCAATAATGATTAATGTCCCTAATGGTGAAAGTTGCAACAATGGATATTGTGTGTAATTGGCAGGTAGTTCCATTTATAGATCTAGGGAACTTAACTGGGGTCCAGGTAATCCAAAGGGACATATTCACGCCCACAGATGATGCATTGAGAGACATGGGACTCTGAATAGTTGTAGAGAATCATTCATAGCCATGTGCAACTTCTATGTGAAAATTTTAAGCCTAATTGCAGCAACTGGAAATGTATTCTTCTAATTGTAAATTAATTATGCAATTTATTTGCTACGGAAAATAACGAATAAATCACTGCAATTTTTCACCATAAAAATATTGTGGAAACTAAAATGATGGAAACTGAGAAAATGCTAGCACACGCATAAAATGACACAATTATTTTTGGACAGTTGTCCTTGGAAAAACCCAATGTGGGAAAATCGGTGCAGCAGCTGAGGGTTTTATTATTATGCAACATCGAAATTTTGAGTACAATAAAATGGATTCCAAACTGGCAATCCTCTCTGAGAGAAATATTGGCAAAAATATCTAAGGGAATTTACCCTCCTCCACAAGCAATCTTGGCCCCAACTGGCCACAGAAAACTACTCCGACAAACTCCTGCGTCAGCCTTCTGCACAGGCCAAACTTGCACTACTCCGGAACTACATCTGAATCAATCGTTTTGCATGTAGTTGTTGTTGGAAGTCACTGGCCAGGCCGTCTGGAAATATTCCTGACCACTGGCACCGGAAACACCCTGCTCTTCAACCGAATCAAATTGCCTTCTTGAGGCTACTGCGCAGTCTCCTCGAGAAATAATATGGCCTCCCCTCCTGACTCTTTGGAACTAGAAATCTCCTTTGGAATCACTATCTCTACCCCTTTGCATCCCTTCTGGCACAAACTCTCTTCCTCTACTCGACCTCTGAAGCTGGAAAGCTCAACCTGCCAAGGAATTCGCACTATTGGCTTCTCACTCGTATGTCTCCATCAACTCCATCAACCTCCTCTTATAATCTCCAGTTGGATCACCAACATCCACGATTAAATCATTATTGATGGCTGAGATCATTTCTGAGTTTATCCGTGTGAGTTTCTAGAGAAATCTCACCTTCCTCAATTAATTGTTGTTAATTAATAATTTTCCCTAAGTTAAACTTAGGAAAAAAAAAATTATTGATTAATTAACTTAATTAAAGCATTTCTAGGTGGATTTTCCTGAACCAAAAATTAAAAAAATTAAAAATTAATAAATAAAATTAATAAAAAATAAATAAATAAAATAAAATTGGGTTTTGGATTCCTAGTGTTTCTTAGCCTCTCTGGCAACTGTCAAGACTAGAACACCATCTGATGCTACAAAAACTAACATTCTACACCAACAACATTCCTACATTTTCTTTATTATTCATAGGATGATGCACCTCGATCAGTTTGCCCCCAACCAACTTAACAGTGATCACATGGTTTGGCAAGATGATCCAGGGCCTAGATGAGGATTGTCTCATGCTTTGAGGCATGGGAGGGATACCACCATCTTCAATGCCCTCAACGTTGGAGCAAGATTAGGCTTATTCATCACTTGGAGACCCATGAGACCCATCTTTGTGCCCCAAACCCACATTTGGAGGCTATAAGTTGATTCTCTGAGAGATCTATAGGCCAACCCCTTAATAAAGTCATTTTTTATTAAGGAAAATGGTAAATCGCCCACGGTACTCTCTCTGGCCACTATAAATCACTTCTCAACATCCCATCCTGAAGATCTCCTCATTCCAGTTCCGAAGAGCTATTACACTGAGGAGTACCATCAAACAATTTTCTCAAAATACCACCTCGAGCATAACTAATTTATTTAGGCTCCATAGTAATGCTAATTTTGAAAGTTGTTGGAATGCGACGAAATGAAAGACAAATTGTGTTGATGATGAAATATGCCAAGCGAATTCCATCAGAATCAGTAAAAACTCCTCAAAACTCCCTCAGAACTCCTGATAACACGAACCTGCTCTAATGGCCTTGCCATCCCCTGTCCTAGAAATCCACCTTGGCTGTACTATGGAGGAAAATAAAATTTGGAACATTACACCAACATTGTGACAGAGTTAGCCATGTGAAAGATCATTGTTTTGATCTTCACCCGTGAAAACATTATGGTAAAAATACTCATCATTAAAACAAATGTTCTAGAAACAAACCTCTTGTAAGAACAAAGATTCACCTTCGATGGATCACTTCTATGAATGAGCTTCAACAGCCAAGAAGATATTTTGATCATACTTCTAAGTTCATTCTCGACTATTGATGTGTCCTATAGCTGAAATTCTTCATCTTTTCACCTTGTATCTGACAGGGATAGAATTGATGGTCATTTACAAGATTCGAAGCCAAATAAAGCGAGCTTGACCAACAGTCTGAGCTTGTTGCCTAAGCCTAGAGCCAAAGTCATCCATACCCAGATTCGGAGTTGTAGCCAGAGACAAAGTCATGCCCCATGAGAATGCTTTTGGTTTGTGGCCTTCCATAAACCACCACCTGCAAAAGACTTCAATTTCTGCTCAACTTTAAACCAGCACTAAAGAGCACTTCCACTAGCTGAAGACATCAACTTCTACCTAGATTTGGAATTGTTCCAAGAACAGCATCAAGCTTTAATTTCAGAGTTGGTGGTCAACCTTAAACCACCACCGATTAAGACCTCTAGTTCTCCCACTTCATTGAGTTTGTGGTCTTCCTTAAAAACCACCATTTCAGAGACCACATCCAGTCATTGGTTGCTATGCATTTTTGTATTTCAGCTCTCTTCTTGGACTCATATACACCCCTTCGGATTAAGGGGTGAATGTTGGACACCTAATCCATAAGGGTTGGCGTGTATGAAATCCAACAGTCACAGAAGTCTAGGAGACCTTTTGCAATATGAAACCAAGGGTCAAGAAAATTGTATTAATGTGTACATCTTGTGAATAATATGAGTATCTCATGAGTTATCCTTAATCTATCCATTATTTTGGTGTGATTTTAACAAGTATCTTCTTCATTAAGTAAAATTGTTTTTGGTAGGGTTTGATGAGTTGGACAGGGATGGAAATCGGTCTAACGTTTGAAGATCGCTTGGATGGTTGTCTAACTACACCATCTGGAAGGAGAGGATTGTGTTGGTGTTAGAGGAGAACAAAATCTGGGAGTTTGTATCACAAACTCAGATTCACCCTAACGATGCCACACTTTTGGCCAGAAGGATTATCCTAGATGGAGTGAAGGATCGTATTTTCCCTCATATATCCAGGAAGAAGATCGCCATAGAAATGTGGAAAGCGTTGACCAAGTTAAACAAAAGCGACAACCAAAACCGAAAAATGGCGTTCAGCAATAAGCTTAGGGGCACCAAGATGTCCAAGAATGAAACTATTTCTTCTTATCTCACCAAAATTTCTTAAGTACAAGATGAGCATGTTGCAGTATGGGAGAAAGTGTTCGACTTTGAACTGGTAAGGACAACTCTAAACGGGTTCACAGAATAGCGGGGTATCTTTGTTAAAGGAGTGATGGCAAGGGAGAATCTCCCAACGAAGGATACGTTGCGGGATGACTTCACCCAAGAGGAGACTCGTGAGGAGGCTCTTCATGGCAACCACATAAAAGGTGAAACGGATGAGAACATTGCTTTTTCAAGCAATGTAAGAAATGGAAAGGGGGTTGCCAAACTGAACAAAGGAGAGGGAGAATCCTCTCAGGATGGGAAGAAGAAGGACATGAGCAAAGTCAAGTGCTTTGCATGTCACAAGCCAAGACATCATGCAAGCCAGTGTACAGTCAGAAAGGAGGGAAAAGGAAAGACAGCCACTACACAGATGAACAAGTTGGCTGAAAAGTTCAAGAGGAACTTTCCCTTAGTGTCATGCCTTTTTGAGACCTGAGACCGTCACAAAATATGCATGGTTCGCATATAGTGGAGCATCTTGCCATATGATGGAAATGAGGGAAGTGTTCCTTAGTGTTTCAGAGACTAATTCAGACATGCATGTGAAAGTTGGTATGAGTAGCATACATGCAGTGAAAGGGGTTGGAACAATGTTATTCCATCTAGAATCAGGAGGATATTTGGAGGTGGGAGAGATGTTATATGTCCCAAAGCTAAGGATGAAATAGCTCTCAATCTCAACTCCAAAGGACAAAGGGTATGATGTTGAGTTCCAAAAAGGACAAGTATTCATACGTTAAGAGGGAGCTACCTAAGACACAACAGTTAAGGGTTGGTGTCAGGAATGGTAAGTTGTACAAGTTACAAGGTCGGCCTATAAGCAAATCCAAGGGGAGCTTGGATCAAGAATCAATGTTAGTGACACAAATTGAGCAAGAGACTCTGAGGATTGAGTTGAGACTGAGGACTCAACTTTCTAATATGGAAGATGACCAAGAGGCCTCTTCCAAATCTGTCGAGACCAATTGGTGTGAGCTAACATTGATGGATGCTCAACAGCAACCTCCTAGGAGCATAATTGGGAGAAATAGGTCTTCAGATCGAATTCCAAAGCAAGTAGTAAGGAAATCTTCTAGTTTATAGAGAGCAGCTATAGTAGCGGATGACGTGGTGGGATTGGAGACAAATCTAGGTGGAGGAGATTCTTCTAGAAGAACCTCTCTCGCTAAGGGGAAATGTTCAGTTTGTAGCTCAGGCAGGTACTTCTACACAGACCTTGTTTCTAGGCATGCAAAAGTCACCCACAACTCCTTAGAACACTTGCTCAAAGTTGAGCAATTTGCTAATGTAACTTAGCCTAAGTCTAATTTAGGAATAAGCACATATTAATATGTTGGCTTATTGTGCTAATAAAACTTAGGAGAAGTAAAGTAATTTACTTTTTTAATCTTATAATTGATCTCAAGTGAGGCAATATCTAATCTCGATCATCAATCACTTTCAGATTAAGGTTAGGATTAGGCTTTTGCCTCAATGTAAACCTATGAAAACAAGATTGAGTAGAGAAGATAGACACACAACAGCAACACAATATTGAGAGCAGCATCTCAATGAGCAGTGTCTTGGGTGACAGGTCCAAGGGAGTGAAGAGACGCTGGAGATCTAGCTCTGCAAGTGAGATCGGCACTGATCTAAGAAATATCTACTAGATCATATCCAGGTTATTGTATCTATATTTTCTCAGTTAGGCCATTGTCATAGGACGGGAGCCCAAGTAGGTTTAAAGTTTTTATTAATGATGAACTAATTTGTTGGGCGTAAATTTGTATGTATCATTGTGATTCATATTGTTATTTGCTTATGTTGAATATTTTTTGTTAGGAACCTAGTAGTGTGTTTATTCAGTAAATTTTTGCTAGCAATTAAATACTAGGTGTTGGGTTCAAGGAAATCTAACAAAGGGGATGTCATGAAGGTAGGGCATGATGTCATCGTTCAAAGTAGTGCACCATCCCCTCCAGATGGGTCTCAAATCATCATCATTAAACCATCTCATAAACGGTACAATGTCCATTAAGTAGCCTAGGGGCATCCTATCATCTCTGGGGCACATCAACTATCTAAGCAACACCCTAACTCAAATGTGCAGCATTTCAAGTTCTAAAGGGGGAGGAAAGTGCCATCAACAATGGTGAATGCATCCCAAGGTCAACACTCCTCAAAAGGTGGTCAACGTCTTGGTTCTAGTGCGTACTAGAGTCATCAAGTGGGGTTAGATGTCTGCTCTGAAGTGCTAGAGAAGCATCGTACAATCCCTTAAGAGGATGGAAATTGTACCTGGGAGCAAACATCTAACACATATTCACAAAGTCAAGTGAAATCAACATCATAGGTGCAAGAACCATAAAAGTATCAAAGTGGACCATATTCAATATATAAGGCATCAAAGTACTTTATTCAAGCATCATATTCAAATGTTGTTCTAGTTTATAATTTGTAAGCAAGTTGCCATGCTTAAGTATAGGAGGGTTACAATAAGGCCCTATTAGATGATTCCAAGCCCAATGGGAGAACAGTTCCTAGGCCGACCCATCAATCAGCATGTGCAAGTGATCAATGACATGGTAGGGGTTTGCTTCATGGAGGATGCCACAATCTTATACCAGCTATGAAATTCCAACGTCCTTGAGCATTATGATGTGAAGGAGGAGCAATCGTGGGGCCTGAGTTACCCCTTTCCTGAGCCTATTTTTACCACCCCTCTTGCGGGCCTTTTTCTACATTGATTTTCTTTCTCTTTTACAAATATAGCTTGGGTTACAAGCTTTCACTGATTCGTCATTGACACATTAAAGATGAAGTGTTTGATTGTTCATCGAGGATGCAGTATTCAAAGTTCCTTTCATTTAGATAGCTCATGCATTAGCCAAAATCCAAATGAGGGCTAATGAGGGGGTTAGAGCTTAGACAAGGCTTTTGTGACTTGTCCATGCACTTTCATTTATTCTTGCTGATCTTTTGTATTTAACATTTGAGCTCATGTAACTCTTTCCTCGGCATATTTTTCCACTCGTCTTGTGTGCCTTTTTCTTCATTAATTTTCTTTTTCTTTTACATTTATAGCTTGGGTTACAAGCTTTCATTGATTCGTCATTGACCCTTAAAAGATAAAGTGTTTCATTTCTCATCAAGGTTAGAATATTCCAAGTTCGTTTCATTTAGATAGCTCATGCATTAGCTAGCAATCAAGTGAGGGCTAATGAGGGGATTAGAGCTTAAGCTATGCTTCTGTCCATGCACTTTCATTTATCTATACCAATACTTTTTATTTTAACATTACGACTCATGCATTTCCTTTTCTTTTTGTTGCATAAACCTCATAGGGCAAAGTTTCCAAGCCCCAATATTGGTGACAGATAGTAGTTGTGAAAATTCCTTTATTGCAATTACTAGATATTATTCTCCTAATTGTTAGCAGTTTAACTATTTACAACAATTAACGAATAATTCACAATTGCAATCTTCACCATAAAAATACGCTACAGAAAATAAAATTAGGAACTAAGAAATAGATGCACATACAACAAAATCGACACCAATAATTTTTGGATTAACGTCCCCAGAAAAAACCCGAAGGGAAAACCGGTGCAGCAAATGAGGGTTTATTTTATTATTATGCAGCAAAATTTTGAGAGTACAATACCTAGATGCCCAACTTGCAATCCTCCAGCAAATATCTAGTAGAGAAGTTTCCCCCTCTACAAATAAACTCAGCCCCTCTGGCTCTGCTCGAACCCCTCACCGACAACTCGCACTTTGCTTGGAATTCGCATTACCTAGCCTGGATAATTTGCACTGCCTGCAATTAGACTCTTACGGAGTCGTCCAACCTCCCTCTTCCTCTGGAAAAATTCACTCTGCCTCCCAGATGAACTTTATGGCCTCCGGCAACTAACACGACCTCTCTATCGGCACTCGCACTGGGTTTCTGGTTGCTCACACTGGCTGTTACTACCCTCTCTGCAACTAATTCGGCCTTTTCTCTCCTGCCACTCTGGCACTGGCAAAATGCTAGAAAATTCTTCTCAAGAATTTTCTGTTGCTCCCTCTCTCTGATGCTCTCCCCCTAGCTCGAACTCTTCCCTTGTTGAATCTCTGCACACTAGGTAGCTCAATCTACCAAGGTAACTCGCTCTCCCTCTTGTAAACTATGTATATCTCCATCCCATCGACTTGCTCTTATAATCTCTCACTAGAGCTTCAACAGCCATGATTAGATCTTTATCGACGACTAAGATCATCTTAGACTTGATCCAAGTCATTTTCTGGAAGGCTCTAAAGCATAAGTCGATTTCCTCAATTAATTCACTTTAATTAACCACTTTTCCCAAGTTAGACTTAGGCATTTTTAATTATTGATCAATTAATTTAATTAAGGCGTTTCGCAAGCTTATCTCGCGAAACCTTTTCTGGGTTTTGGAGATCCCATGTTCCTTAGCCTCTTAGACACAAATTGAGACTAGAACACATGTCTAATGCTACCAAAAAAATCAAAAACTAACACTCTCTCTTAGCGAGGAAGGTATTTTCTCCCCAACATTTGTCCTCTATAGTCGGACCACGCTGCTAGTGTCTGACATCTACAACATATTGTCATTATCCACCAAGCTATTGTGCATACTATGGTTTACCTTCTAACCCTGTAGCTGAATCACTCTGCATTTGTGTTGTTGTTGACACTACACTATGACTCCCTGCACTGCTACCAACATTATCTGCACTGCATCTAATCTCATGTTGTTGTTGATGTTGCATCTACTACAACAGAGTACTGATCTACAATCCCCTACTCTAGAAGGTGTTCTCCATTACACCCATATATTCTCTAAAATAGACGAACTTAGCTCTCTCCCTGGAGCTTTCGTGAGTATATCTGCAACCTGCTGCTCTTTGGGAAAATGTTGAAGTTGGACTGCTCCACACGACACACAATCTCTGATGTAGTATTGTATGCCTATATGTTTCGACCTATCATGAAACACTGGATTTTCAGAGAGCTTGATGCAACTTTGATTATCACAGTAGATATTGGTCGCCTCCATATTCTAAGTGAACAAGCTCACTAGCAATTTCCGAATCCAAATAGCTTCACATGTATCCATGCTAGCTGCCATATGCTCTGCCTCTACAGAGCTCAATGCCACGGATTTTTGTTTCCTGCTACACCAAGATACAACACCTAATCCAATGTTGAAGCAACACCCTAATGTGCTCTTCCGATCCACTGAATTTCCTACCCAACCTGCATCTATGAAACCACATAAAACGACACCATCACCTTGAGTATACTTCAACCCATCCTCGATCGTGTTGCGCAAATGATGCAGGGGCATTAGGTTCAGAAAATCCTTTGTATTTTAATAGACATAGGGGTCTTGTGTTTTCAAAAGAATATGGGTTTCTTATGTAATTATTAATGTTTTTTAGTGATTTTAATGAGAGATATTAAGTATTGTGAGGAATTTGTAAATGTTCCCGAATGATTGGAGAACATGAGAGAATTAGAAAAGTTTAGATTTCATAGGGAATGAGAGATTTGAGAATTGATTGTAAATCTTAAGTTAGAATCGGTTTCATGATTTTATGGGATTAAAGAGGATCCTTAGGGATAAAGGGTAGATTTTAGGACTTTGAGGATTTTGAGGAATTTGTTGAGATGATGGAGGATCTGAACCTAAATTAGTTTAGATTATTCTGTATAAAAATAATAAGCCTCAAAGGCAAAAGCGAAGAGACAGTAGAGGAGAGTGATTCAGGTTTTAAACAAACAGGGGTTTGTTGTAAGCCTACAGGTAAATTTGACAGAAAGGCCATTTATCAGAAAATCAGGCCTGAGAGAAGAAGAAACCTATGTAAATATTTGTTTATATATAAAGAGATTGTTTCTGAATTATGTGTGCATTGATTGATTGAAATTTGTGTGAGAAATGCTCAGGGTTTATGAACAGGTGTGATAAAACTCTGCAATAGGGTTTGAATGGTGGTTCTATACACCATTGACAAGTTTAATATAAACGTCGAGACAGGTATAATGGCAATATTATGATTGAGTTAAGGTATAATAAGGGTTACATAAATAATTGAGAAAACTGGATGAGGTTGCAGTCATCGATCACTGAAATAACAGTGTTACACAGGGACTCGCCCCCCCACCTAGGGGTCTAGAATCCTCGCCCCCTCGCGCTCCGGGGTCTTGGGGACTTCCAGGGGATGTTTCCCGACGCTCCCAAAAATCAAAAAATTAAGGGGGACGTCAAAGGGGACGTTTCCTCAGATTGAGGGGTCGAGGGTGCTTTAGGGAGCGTGAGGGAGCGTGAGGGGACGAGAGGGAGCGTGAGAGGACGAGAGGGAGCGTGAGGGGACGAGGTCGAGGGTGCTTTCGGGAGCGTGAGGGGGCGTGAGGGGACGGGAGGGAGCGTGAGGGGGCGTGTGGGGCCCACAATTTAAAAAAAAAAATGAAAAAAAATATATATATATATATTTTAATAATCGATTGTTTAATTAAATTAATTTTTAGGTTTCATTTGTTTTCATTGTATCATTGTATCATCCACACTTAACACTTGCCGCCCAACCATTAGCACTTGCCGCAGCCGCCGGAAGAAGCCCACAATCGGAAGAAGTTATGTTTTATGTTTTATGTTTCACTGTTGCAAACATAACATTAAACTTATTTGCTTTTAAGTTTTAATATTTATGTTTCAGACTTGAGTTGTAAACTTCAGTTTAAAGTTTACTTTGAATCTTGATATAATATCATATATGTCATGACTCATATGATATCTTAAACTTTATTTTCATTGTACATTGCTAGTAGTTACATTAATGATTATACAGTTACAAAGTTACATATGAATCTATGATGTATGTTTTAACTTTTAACTTTTAAATTTGTTTCAGTTAGATGATTCATCATTCATCGATTTATAATTTTTAAATTTTATCATTTATGATTTATCTTTCATGATGTAGGTGTATGATGATTGTATAAACATTCCTTGCAAAAATGAAAAATACAATTGCATTATAAATATTTATTATTAAATTTTCCAATGATATATCATATATAATATTATAATATTATATATATTTTTATATTTTATAATTTTTATGACTCCGAGGTCCCCCCACGTTTCCTGAAAATTGGTAGGGAGCTTTTGCATAGGCCGCTCCCTCGCTCCCACCTCCAGGGGACTTGGTGGAACATTGTGAAATAACAAAGGAGCTGAATTTTCAATTCAATATTTGAATATATTGGACTATGTGTATCAGATGTATATCTGATCGAACAGTAATGCGGATTAGGACTGGAACAAGGGTTAATTGCAATTGATATTTAGAAATATCTGATTATTTACATCACACTGACATATTGTTTGAAACCCCGTATTCTGGCATGGAACTGGAGCGAAGGAACAGAGGAGAGGTTTGGAAACCTCCTAAGGGGTTTTCGTGCAGCCTTTAAATGAGGAGTGGTGAATCAAATGAACCTGTCGATAGAAGAAATGGCGCAGTTTGGAAAGAGTACGCGAGAGGAACTTTGGTCAAAAAAAAGGATCGAACCATGACTAAATGGAAGTTGAACAGTGAGGATGGTTTTTAAAACCACTAATGGTTTTCGCGTAGCACTAAGGTGGTAAGCGGTAATCGTTGAATCAAACGCGATAGCGTTCAGGCAACGACACGTAGCGTTGGCAGTAATTAAGAACCAGCCATTTCGCGTGAGTTTGGAACATCAAAAGGTATGCAACTTTGTTACGCAATAACCATCGGATCATTGAGTTGGAATGCGATAAAGTGTCAGCCGTCCGATCTGATGAACGATGGACGATGAATAGGCGCGTTGAAATAAGTGTGGGCCATATGTGATTTAATATTCAAGTTGAGCATCGACATGTGTGGGGTTTGTTGACCGGCGGAAAGGGTAAAGTATTATGTTAACTTTATAACATAAGGTTTGAGTTATTGACACTTTCGAGTTTTTTAAACCAAAGTTAAGCTATGAAGGATATTGTGGATATGCGGGTGAAATGAAAGTGTGGGCCCGTAAAAATTTATGTGGTTTATTTGAAGTTCAACCCATAGAACTGAATGATAAGCGGATATGATATTATGTGGTGTTTTGGGTTTTTAAACCATAGTGCATGAGCAAGGAATTTAATTCCGAATTACATAACTCTACTATTTGGTTTTTGAACCAAAGTCAAAGTCGGGAATATGAAATATAAAAATGGGTATTTTATATGGTAAATGAGAAAGGAAAATAGCTTCCGCTTAAGAGTATTTAAAGTCATAAAAAGTTTAGACTTTAGATAAGAGCAATCAAAGAACTTTTGCTTATAAGGTTAATTTGGGATTGTTAAAAGGGTAGGAACCCTTAATGAACAGAATAAATTTCTGAGTATGAGATGGAAAATTCTGGGAATGAATGTGACATGCATTTTTATATGGAGAATGTGGGTTTTGCTGCTTAGGCGGCATCAGCAAATACCTCAGAATGTGCCTCGTTGTTGTCTAATGCACTCTCTTAGGTCCCACCATGAACTGACTGAGAGTGTTGACCGCGAAGCAAATGTTTGGCCTAGTGTTGACAAGATACATGAGCGAACCAATGAGTTGTCTATACAAGGTTGGGTCCATGTCCTCGTCCTCTAATGCATTTATCTTCCTCCAGTTCGTAATCATGGGCATGGACATAGGCCTACATTCCTACATCTTGAATCTACCTCTGTAGTATATCTCCCTTGACCAAGAAAGATTCCTTGTCCTTCTGCCATACTTCCAGGCCTAGGAAGTAATGCATTAGTCCCAAATCCTTCATGTCAAACTTCGCTTCCAGGTTCCTCTTACAGCCTTCTATGAGCCCTGATGACCTTGTCAAAAAGAGGTCATTCACATACAACACTAAGATGAGTGGCTCACCCTCTACCATCAAATAATAAAGGTTGGGATCTGCATCACTCTTGACGAATCCCATCTTCTGCAAGTAGCTGTCAATCCGACCATACCATGCCCTGGGAGCCTATTTGAGCCAGTATAGTCCTCTCTTCAGTCTACACACATGAGTGCCCTTCTCATGTATCTCGAAGCCCTCAAGTTGTTCAATGTATAAATCCTCCTCTATCACCATGTTCAAGAATGTTGTCTTGATGTCTATCTGGTGAATCTACCATCCCATCTGTGTTGCTAGATATATTACAAACCAAATGGAAATATATATGGCAATTGGGGTGAAGGTCACCTCATAATCTATACCTTCCTTCTGCGCATACCCCTTTGCCATGAACCTAGCTTTATACTTATCCACGCTTCCATCTGTAGCGTACTTTATCTTGTAGATCCACCAACAGCCCACAACTGACCTATTTGTCATGATGGGTTTGTACTCTTCCACCATGGCATCAACCCACGCCTGATGTTGTGTGTCCTCCTAATAACTATAAGGTTCAACAACCTATGCCACCAAAGTTTGGTACATGTCCGATTGTCTGCATTCTCTCTTGTTCCTCCTAGGAGCTCCTATGAACTCCTTCGCGTCCCTCGGCATCTGACGAACTTCTCTACTGGTACGTCCACTAGTGGTGGGAGGATCGACTAGTCCTCATCCTGCCTCTATTGCTCTGTATGTTGCGAACTCACATGATCTCCTACATCTAAGGTCGCGCTAGTAGCAACAACTGTACTAGATCTCTGTGGTTATCCTTGTGACTGTCCCTGCGGCTGCCCCTGTTGCTGGGCTAATGGAGATATGTTGACTCATTCTAATCACCTGTTGGCAACTTGCGAGATCGTTTGAAGGATTTGTCCTCCATGAACTTCACACCCCATCTCACGATAATCTTCCTGCTGCTAGGAATGTAGATCTTGTATGCCTTCGAGGTTTCGATATACCCAACGAAGAAACCCTCGCTGCAGTCTAATCCAACTTCATACGTTTTTCATCTGGTAAATGGCAGTAAGCTATGCTGCCAAAGATCCTAAAGTGACTTACTTATGGCTTCTTCCCTGAGACTTCTTGTGGTGTTATCTTCCCCAACGCCCTGTGAGAAACCTTATTATGTATATACACAGTCGTGTTACATGCCTCCACCCATAAAAACTTGGGCATGTCTTGGTCATATAACATAGCCTTTACAGCCCCAACTATAGACCAGTTCTTTTGCTCCATTACTCCATTCTGTTGTGGATTGTATTGAGTTGTCCACTCCCTCCTGATGACCTCTTTCACACAGAAGCCCGTGAAGTCACTATTTATGTACTCTCTTTCGTTATCTGAGCGAAGCACCTTGATCTTCTTTCCTGTTGCATTCTATATTAGAGCCTCAAACTCCTTGAAGCGTTTGAAGACCTCATCCTTGGTCTTCAAGAAATAGATCGAGGTTTTCCTGGAATAGTCATCTATGAAGGTTACAATGTACTTGTACCCTCTGAGAGATCTAGTGGACATAGGACTGCAAATGTCTAAGTGTGTACGTTGTAACACACATTCTAATCTATTGTCACTTCTTGGGAATGTTGCCTTAGCATACTTCCCAAGTACGCACCCCTTGCACACACCATTGTGTTTCGTGCTTAATTTTGTAACACCTGCAACTGTCTCTCTAAGCATCCAAAGTGCTTTATGGTGTAAATGCCCCATTCTCCTGTGCCATTAACTCATTCAGGTCTCTCACACTACTGTTGCTATCACTGTCATTGCTACTAACTAGTGCCTTTAGAGAGTCGAGTTGCAACTTGTACAATTTGTTGCTACGAACTCCAATCTGCCTCACCTTCTTCCAGTTTCAATGTTTAATGAACATTGTTTTCCCTACAAAGTGCACATCATATCCCTTATCCTGTAACTGGGATATTGAAACAAGGTTCATACCCAATCCAGGCACATGCAACACATCTATAACACTGGTGCTTGCTCTTGACTCCCTTTAAATCTCGATGGTACCTACTTCGACTAGAGTACATTTACTTTTGTTTCCCATCTGAATCTGAAAGTCCATTTGCTCCTCCTTATAGTGGGAGAAGTATTCTCTAACTCCTGTCATATGAGTTGATGCTCCATTGTCTATATACTAGACTCTGTGAAATTGAGCTAGAGAGGCAAGCTATCTGAGAGAATTCATACTCCAATCTGGAAGACAAATCCGTAACCTCTTGAATGTTGAACCTCTAAGCGGCCATACTAGAGAAATTTGAAAAATCTACTGGAGACATCCTACGTGTAATTTTTGTGTGCTTTTCTCTTCCTGCCCTGCGCAGATCTGCAACTGCAACCCTTGATGCAAATCTTTTGTGCCTAGATCTGCTCAACGAATCAACTAATCTACTCACCAGAACTACTTCCTGGCAACTTTATTGCTTGTTGGAATTTTGCTATGGGCAAATTGAACTTTTCCTGCACTCTGCCACTGGAAATCAATTTTCCTGCCCAGCAATTCACACTGCCTAGTTGGCCTGCGCAGATCTGAACCCTGTGCTTCAAATCTCCCTCTGAAACTACACGATCTACTGATCTTTCACCTTTGAGCCTCCAATCTAATCTTCAATGCGCTAATACCATGTGAAAATTCCTTGATTGGAATTACTGGATATTATTCTCCTAACTGTTAGCAGTTTAATTGTTACAAATAATTCACAACTGCAATCTTCACCATAAAAATATGTTGCGGAAAATAAAATCAGGAAGTGAGAAATAGATGCACACACATAAAAATCGACACCAATAATTTTTGGACTGACATCCCCAGAAAAACCCGGAAGGGAAAACTGGAGAAGCAAATGAGGGTTTGTTTTATTATTATGCAGCAAAATTTTGAGAGCACAATATCTAGATGCCCAACTGGCAATCCTCCAGCAAATATTTGGGAGAGAACTATCCCCCTCTGCAAATCAACTCGGCCACTCTACCCTACTCAAACCCCTCTCTGGCAACTCGCACTACTCAAACCCCTAGAATTTTCATTGTCTGGACTAGATCATTTTCACTGCCTGCAATTCCACTCTAACAAAGTCATCCAGCCTCCCTCTGCCTCCCAGATGAACTTCTTGACCTTCAGCAACTGAAACAACCTCTCTTCCGGCACTCGCACTAGGGTTTCTGGCTACTGCATCCCTCTCTGCAGCTAATTCGACCTCCTCTCTCCTGCCACTCTGGCACTGGAGAAATGCTGGAAATTTCTCCTCAAAAATTTTCTACTACTCCCTCTCTCTGATGCTCTCTCTGGCTCGAACTCTTCCCTTGTTGAATCTTTGCGCATTGGGTAGCTCGATCTGCCAATGTAACTCGCTCTCCCTCTTGTAAGTTGTGTCTATCTCCATTCCATTGACTTGCTTTTATAACCTCTTGTTGGAGCTTCAACGGCCACGATTAGATCCTTATTGACAGTTAAGATCATCTTAGACTTAATCTAAGTCATTTTCTGCAAGCCTCTAGAGCATAAGTCGATTTACTCAATTAATTCACTTTAATTAATCACTTCTCTTGAGTTAGACTTGGGAATTTTTAATTATTGATCAATTAATTTAATTAAGGCGGTTCGCAAGCTTATCTTGCAAAACATTCTCTGGGTTTTGGAGATTTCGTGTTCCTTAGCTTCTCAGACACAAATTGTGACTAGAACACCTGTCCGATGCTACCAAAACAATCAAAAACTAACAGTAGTCAAACTGAAGGTGGGATGCGGAGACAAGGGAAATATGGAAACATGGACACACATCAATCAAAGCCTCCTATTTGTGCCACTCCTACACAGTGAAATAAAGGCTTCAAGGTCACATTGGACTAGGGGCAAGAGATAACCACCAACATAAAGCATGGGAACAAGAGTACAATCAAAAGCAGTCTATTATCTAATTCAACTTGTGATCGACACTAGAATGCCTTTAAACATTAAATGAAAGCATCTGGATTCTGAACACAAAAATGGTTAATGTACCTTACAATAGATGACCCACCTGCATCGGATGAGAAGGCTAGATGAGATAAAGTACTAACCAAAGCATGGATGGGAGACATCTAAGTCTAGCTATCTGTGGACTTCATTCATAGGGTTGATAGCTGGCAAGCTGAAACAATAGGAGAAAAAAATTTCTCCTAAGGGTTACCCACATGGGTAGGTAACTAGGCACCCATTTTCTTTAAAATAACTATGTTGATTTGCAAATGCAAAGCAGCACATTCAGCCAAGTGCCGCCTGCAAGCTATTGCTAGAGTTTATGAAATATTCAACACCATTCCAAGGGTCTACTAATTTGTTTCCCATGGTTAGGTATTGCTTCAGCATAAGCAGGAAAACTTTTGGTCTTATATTTTGTAGTCAGCTAGTCTTTGTTTCTTATGAAAGCTTCCATAGCGAAGAAAGTTCATCTAAAGATATTTGCAAACTTTTATAAGCTCGCTAAAAGAAGAAACTACACCTAAACAATAAATTGATCCGTCTGATTTTTGTGGTCATTATTATTCATATTTTGTTCTTCACAAAATTCTGCATGGTTAACACTGAAGTTGATGTTTTGAACTCAATTCATCTTGAGGATGATCTGTCAAGTTCTTCATGAACTGAACAGTACAGTTTAATTTATCTTTATTTTGTCATTCATATTGTATATTGTCCATATCAAATGCATAAATATTTCTTAATTCTGCCAAGAAAGTATCCCTAGAATTATGTCCCTAGTAGAAATGCAAATCAGATGCGGGGTGAACATTCAAGAGGACCCTGGAAGTGACTTGGTGATGGTCCTCTTTGGCCTCTAGACTTCCATTAGCAGGTCTTTAATGAACTGACCAATATAATTTAATTTTCCTTGATCTTTTCATTCATATCGTATATTTTCAGTGTTACACGGGGACTCGCCCCCCCCACCTAGGGTTCTAGAATCCTCGCCCCCTCGCGCTCCGGGGTCTTGGGGACTTCCAGGGGACGTTTCCCGACGCTCCCAAAAATCAAAAAATTAAGGGGGACGTCAAAGGGGACGTTTCCTCAGATTGAGGGGTCGAGGGTGCTTTAGGGAGCATGAGGGAGCGTGAGGGGACGGGGTCGAGGGTGCTTTCGAGAGCGTGAGGGGGCGTGAGGGGACGGGAGGGAGCGTGAGGGAGCGTGTGGGGCCCACAATTTAAAAATATATATATATATATATATATATATATATATATATATATATATATATATATATTTTAATAATCGATTGTTTAATTAAATTAATTTTTAGGTTTCATTTGTTTTCATTGTATCATTGTATCATCCGCACTTAACACTTGCCGCCCAACCCTTAGCACTTGCCGCAGCCGCCGGAAGAAGCCCACAGTCGGAAGAAGTTATGTTTTATGTTTTATGTTTCATTGTTGCAAACATAACTTTAAACTTATTTGCTTTTAAGTTTTAATATTTATGTTTCAGACTTGAGTTGTAAACTTCAGTTTAAAGTTTATTTTGAATCTTGATATAATATCATATATGTCATGACTCATATGATATCTTAAACTTTATTTTCATTGTACATTGCTAGTAGTTACATTAATGATTATACAATTATAAAGTTACATATGAATCTATGATGTATGTTTTAACTTTTAACTTTTAAATTTGTTTCAGTTAGATGATTCATCATTCATCGATTTATAATTTTTAAATTTTATCATTTATGATTTATCTTTCATGATGTAGGTGTATGATGATTGTATAAACATTCCTTGCAAAAATGAAAAATACAATTGCATTATAAATATTTATTATTAAATTTTCCAATGATATATCATATATAATATTATAATATTATATATATTTTTATATTTTATAATTTTTATGACTCCGAGGTCCCCCCACGTTTCCTGAAAATTGGTAGGGAGCTTTTGCATAGGCCGCTCCCGCGCTCCCTCGCTCCCACCTCCAGGGGACTTGGTGGAACATTGTATATTTTCATACCAAATGCATAAATATTTATTAATTCTGCCAAGAAAGTATCCCTGAAATTATGTCTCTAGTGGGAATGCAAATCAGATGGGGAGTGGACAGATATGACCCTGGAAATAGCTTGGTGATGGTCCTCTTTGGCCTCTAGACTTCCACTAGTAACTCTTCATCACCGATGCAATCTGTGCACTAGTAGGAACAGACAACATAATTGTTTAGGACTCCTGCTATGTTTCCAGCCAATCATTAGCCATGGAATCTGAATTCTATTGATGTGAGCAGACAAGTTCCTAATAACAAAACTTTCTGATAAATGATTATGCCTGTCCTGGTCAGGACCTTGTTTTCAAGATTATTCCTAAAAAGGAAACAACAGTCACATACCAATGATTTTTGTGGCCCTGATTAGGCTATGGAGGCCCATTGCATAGAACTAAGGTTTCAGTAGATAGGTCCACAGCTAAACCAGTTTTATTGCTACCGATTGTCTTTCAATGCACTGAACGGATGCAATATTTTGAAGGGGAGGAGCATGAAGTATTTATCCCAACCATTAGTCAAAGGTGAAGAAATAAACCACTGCCCGGTTTATTCCAAGAATATTTACAAAAACCCCTAATACCATTAGATGGGGTACATGTTCAGTTGTAGATATATGCTGGATGAAAGAAAGATCTGCCCAAACGCGAGATGCTGTAACCAAGATTGTACGAGACTCAGTCAAGCCTGGACGCCTCAAGGGCAAGGAAAATTTTAGGGGCTAATATTTGCACGTGGGCTAATATTCTGTAATATCCTTTAAGGAATATATAATGCCACTGCTGTAATAATAGTAAAAATATAACAGCAAAGTAATATGCTTATTATAAAAAAACCCTCGTGATAACATATACACATAATACTCCATCACACATAATTAAGTTCAAATCACCATATTTAAACAAGCCCTAAGGAAATCCACCAAATATCATTTATTAAGGAATTTAGCCCATGTAATACAAGCAGTTTGACCACAATGTAGATGGGTAAATTACATCATAATGCCAATTAATAACCCTTGACTTAGTGCTGTGGTGGTGCTGCAACAGCTTGCTGCAATAGATCTGTGCTTTCTTCCTTTGCTAATCTAGAAATGCAAATAATTATAAATAAACCAGCAGGGCAGATCTCAGATCCACGCTCATAAACTATAAAGTAAAAATAGATGAAAACCCCTTTTTAAAACAAATATGAAATGAATGCGACCAACTAGGGTGATTATAGAAACCACCGAAGTTGGGTTTGCTTACTAGGGTGAGATTCTCGAATCTCACTGAAGGAAGCTTGAGGATCTCACCTGAAAATCCTCACTTGAAAACTCCTCTGAGCTCTCAAAATATCAATGAAGAAAATATTAATTTCCATGAGTTGCTCTCATTCCTCCTCCTCCTTTTATAGTCGGGCTACTTGGAAAAATCATGGGCAAATACCTGGGGTCAAAACAACCCAAAAGGAAAAACCATGAGCAAATACCTGAGGTCAAAACAACCCAAAAGGAAAAACCATGGGCCAATGCCACTTTATTTATTAGTCTACTACTATTATGGTTTGGTCCAACCGGTTAAACGGTTGGGGATATTACAGTTCCCCCTGCCCAAAATTGCTTGCCCTCAAGCGATTTCAATGTTGGATGTTGCAATATGTGTTCTCCTTCCCAAGTGGCATCCTAGACGGGCAGATCTTTCCATCGTACCAAATATTCGCGGATGATTCTGTTTCGAAGCTTTCTTTCTCGAACCTCCAACACCTCCTCAGGAACCAATTGAAGATGGCCCTCTTCATCTAATGGCGGTAATTCTGGTGATGATTTTATGTTTGGTCCTAATGCTTTCTTCAAATAGGAGACATGAAAGATGTTATGAATTCTACTCTCTGCGGGAAGCTCTAGCTCATATGCCACTTCTCCTATTCTCCGGATAACTCGATAAGGCCCGTAAAATCGTGGCTTTAATTTTTCCGCCCCCTTCTGCTTCAAGGTAGACTGCCTGTATGGCTAAAGCCGGAGATAAACCACATCTCCCACTTCGAAGCTCCTCTCTATCCTTTGACGATCTGCATATAACTTTTGTCGATTCTGTGTCGTCTGCAGATTGTCTTTAAGGGCTCTCAGAATACCCTGACACCCCCGGATCCAATCCCTTGCCAATGGTGCTCTACTATCTCCAAACGTTGTATCTGCAAAAGATAGTGCCTCATATCCATATAAGACTCGGAAAGGTGACATCCCTATGGACATGTGATAAGTGGTGTTATAGCAGTATTCTCTTAAGTACAACCACTTGGTCCATGCTCGTTGTTGTCCTGTGACAATCTCGTAAGTAACCTTCCACCCATTTATTCATTGCTTCTATCTGTCCATCTGTCTGCGGGTGATAACTAGTACTAGGGGTGAGTTTTATTCCAGCCAACTTGAATAACTCTTGCCAGAATGCTCCCATGAATCTACTGTCACGGTCACTCACAATGGTTTTGGGCAAACCATGTAGACGGAATACCCCCTGGAAGAATATTTCTGCTATTTGAGATGCAGAACTTTTGGAGGGGATTGCAAAGAAGTGAGCGTACTTGGTGAGACGATCCACCACCACAAAAATACAATCTTTGCCTTGTGAGGAGGGTAGCCCTGTAATGAAATCCATGGATATACTCTCCCATTTTTGTTCTGGAATGGGTAGTGGTTGTAATAAACCTGCCGGGTGTGTATGTTCAACCTTATTACTTTGACAGGTACCACATTCTTTAACATATTTGATAATGTCCTTCTTGAGTCCCTTCCATGTGAACCTTTCCCTGATGGTCCTATAAGTCTTCAGAAAGCCTGGATGTCCGGCTAAAGGGGAGTCATGGGCTGCTTGTAGAATCTTCATCTTAAGTTGAGACTCAGGTACTAGATAGATTCGATCCTTATAATAGATAATATCATTATAGATTCGATCCTTATAATAGATAATATCATTAACAACTCTATAACGGATGTCTGATGACTGTCCGTCGAGGATCTCACAAGCTGATTGATTTTTTGAGTATTCCACCAAAAGATGGAACTTTCAGTCATCCACAATATCTATGAGAGAGAAGGTAGCTGGTCTCCTTGACAAGGCATCTGCAACTCCATTGTTTTTACCTTTGACATATTCAATCTCCAAATCATAGGCTTGGATCTTATTGACCCATTTTTGTTGCCTTTCATTTAATCCCTTCTGATCGAGGAAGTATCTGAGACTATTGTGATCAGTTTTGACTTTGAACCAGTTCCCCACTAGATATGGACGAAACTTGGCCAATGCATGCATAATAGCCAACATTTCTTTGTCATAAATGGAGTAAGAGCGTTCATAATCATGCAGCTTTCTACTCTCAAAAGCAATGGGATGATAGTTTTGTGTTAGGACAGCGCCAATTCCTTCCCCAGAAGCATCACACTCCAATACAAAGGGTTGAGAGAAGTCTGGCAAGGCTAGAACTGGACACGAACTCATGACTTCCTTCATCCACTCAAAAGTCTCCAAGGTTGTTTCTGTCCATAAAAAGGCTCCTCTTTTCAAGTCAGTAAGAGGGGCTGCTAGCTGTGAATACCCCTTTACAAATCTTCTGTAATAAGTACAAATACCCAAGAAGCTCCTTAACTCTGTTACATTTTTGGGAGTTGGCCAATTGAGAATGGCTTCAATCTTCTCTTGGTGGACCTTAGCACCTTGGCCCCCAATGATGTGACCCAGATATAGCATTTCTGTCATCCCAAACTCACATTTAGAGATTTTGGCATAAAATTGTTGTGCCTCCAATATTCCCAAGACCTCGTCCAGGTGCTGCAGATGCTCTTCCCATGTTTCACTGAAGATCAAGATGTCATCGAAGAAGACCAAAAAAAATTTACGTAGTTGCTTGTTGAATACATGGTTCATGCATGACTGGAATGTCGCAGGGACGTTGGTCAACCCAAAAGGCATCACTAGGAACTCATAATGTCCATAGTGGCATCTAAAAGTTGTTTTTGGAATGTCTTGATCACGAACCATGATCTAGTGATACCCTGAGCGAAGGTCAATTTTTGAGAAGTACTTGGCTCCCTTTAACTCATCCATCAATTCGTCGATCCTGGGGATAGGATATCGATTTTTGATGGTCTTCTTATTCAGTGTTCGATAATCTATACACATCCTCAGGGACCCATCCTTTTTCTTGACCAAGACTACGGACGAAACAAAAGGGCTCGAGCTCAGCCGAATGTGTCCTAATGCCAACAATTCTTTTATTGCCTTTTCTATCTCATCCTTGTACACTTTGGGGTGTCGGTAAGGGGTAGTGATGACAGCTTGGACCCCTTCCTCTAGTTCGATGATGTGCTCAAATCCCCTATCAGGTGGTCGTCCTGGGGGTATATCTCTAAAGACCTTCTGGTATTTTTGCAATAGTGCCATAATATCAGGGGAGTACTCCTTGTGTTGTTCTACTGGTTTCTTCTCCATGATTCGGCACTCTACTGCCCATACAATATCCCCATGTCAAAGGTCTGCCTCCATCCGATTGGATGTCACAACCTTGGGAGGATATGCATGCATTCCTCTCAAATTCACCTTTTTACCATCTGAGCCTGTGAATGCGAGTTCCAAGTCTTGGTATTTTACTGTATGAGTTCCGATAGAATATAGCCATTGTACCCCCAATACTACATGAGATTCTAGGCAGTCTACGACAAGGAAGTTATCTGTAACTGTGTAGTTTCCCATTGCTAGGCTCATGTTAGGAACTATCTTAGTGCATGGCATGCGGTTGTGCTCTTTCTTTCCAGGAATCAAAACTATAAAGCCTTCAAATTCTTCAGTAGCTAGTCCCCTTCTGGCTACGAATTCTGCATCAATGAAGTTGTGGGAGGCCCCACCATCAATTAGCACAGTAACCTTTTGTCCTTGTATGGTGCCCCTAACCCGGAGGGTGTGATATCTTGGGACCCCTGTAAGAGAAGCAATGACTCCTTCCTGGACTTCTTCTTGTATTGCCCCCATCCCTTGTGATTCCCCTTGATCGAGCTCTGGATTCTCTTCCTCATCTTCGCTTTCAGAAAATACTTCAATATAGAGGGCCTTCCCTTTAGTACACCGATGTCCCGGTGCCCAAGGTTCTTGACAAGAGAAGCATAGCCTTCTCCTTCTAAGATCTTTCCTAGTCTCATCATCCAGCTTCCCCTTACCAAATGGTTCCTGTTGTTGCTACTTGACTTCCTTCCCTTTCTGAGGAATAGAAAATTTAGGTAGGAATCTATTCTTGGGTACTGCATCCTACATATCCCTTGCACGGTTAATTGCATCTTGCAAGGTGGCAGGTTGGTAGGCCCTAACCCAACCTCGTAGGGGTTCTGACAACCCTTCTATAAATAACATGACCAACCGGGTCATGGAAAGGTCACTGACCATTACTACAAGCCTCTAGAATTTTGCATTATAAGATTCAAGGCTCCCTGTCTGTCGGAGCTAAGTTAGCTCCCGGAAGTACATCTCAGGATCCTTCCTATCAAATCTTTCTATTAACCTCTGTGTGAACTTTGTATAAGATATGATGTTGGCATGTCCCAGAGTGGTCATACCATGTTGCCACCATTCATGTGCTTCTCCGTCAAGATGAAGTGTGGCGTATTTGATGGCATCCTTCTCCCGCATGGGATTGAGCTGGAAATATGTATCCAGTTTCTGTACCCATGACCGTGCTGAACACTTCGACGATCCATCAAAATACGGAAGAGTTACCTTTCCCACAACCTTCTGCAAATCTACGTTTGACTGATGGCCCCCATATGTGGTTGCCTTCCTTTGTTGTTTGCTCCTCATGTAGTAAAAGTCATTAAGGCTCAGGGTCGCTTTCACGTTGGGAGGCAACATATCATATTCTTTCATCCATGTGGTAACCGTTTCTGCAATAGGTGAAGGGCAATCTTGCTCCCTAGAGGATTCATCCAAAAATGGAGGCATGGTTGGCCGGCTAAAAGGGCTGCTCCGAGTGTTGACATGTTCGTATGATGGATCGTTGCTACGAACATTGATATACTCCTGCGGTGGACCATCCCCACCTGAATGGGAACCTCCTTCCCCATTATTGCTTTGCACATTAGGTTGCCCGATCTGTACTTTAAGGAGTTCCATGATGGCGTTTTGAGTGTTGGCGATCTTTTGTAAAGCATCTTCAAGTTTGGTATTTTCGTGATCACCCATTGGTCTTTCTTCCCCTTCATTTTTCCCTTGACTCCTAGCCCTTTTCCTTCCCAATTGACAGTAATACCCTTTTGTTTATCCTTCCTTGGCATCCCACAACTGGCCAAGATGAAGCTCCGATACCACTGTAATATCCTTTAAGGAATATATAATGCCACTGCTGTAATAATAGTAAAAATATAACAGCAAAGTAATATGCTTATTATAAAAAAACCCTCGTGATAACATATACACATAATACGCCATCACACATAATTAAGTTCAAATCACCATATTTAAACAAGCCCTAAGGAAATCCACCAAATATTATTTATTAAGGAATTTAGCCCATGTAATATAAGCAGTTTGACCACAATGTAGATGGGTAAATTACATCATAATGCCGATTAATAACCCTTGACTTAGTGCTGTGGTGGTGCTGCAACAGCTTGCTGCAATAGATCTGTGCTTTCTTCCTTTGCTAATATAGAAATGCAAATAATTATAAATAAACCAGCAGGGCAGATCTCAAATCCACGCTCATAAACTATAAAGTAAAAATAGATGAAAACCCCTTTTTAAAACAAATATGAAATGAATGCGACCAGCTAGGGTGATCATAAAAACCATCAAAGTTGGGTTTGCTTACTAGGGTGAGATTCTCGAATCTCACCGAAGGAAGCTTGAGGATCTCACCTGAAAATCCTCACTTGAAAACTCTGTTACCAGAAACGCAACGTTGGTATTGGTTTTCGGTGAAAACCGCTCCAGAAACCAAACGGTACTAGAAACCACGTTTTATACGGCCGTAGTCGTTTTGATTGATAAAAAACGGTTTCTAGGGAAACCGATGGTTTCTAACAGCATATTTTCTAAGAACGTCTCTCTATTTTGGCTGAAACGTTTTCGTTTTGCTTAGAAATTTTTTCTCCATCTTTTAAAAATGGCAAATTCCTTTCTCAAACTTACTAATTTTTCTAAGTTTCTTTTTCTAGTTGCGTTTCCCGCCTGGCTTCTCCCATTGCATGCGAGCTAGCAGTTGGCAGCCTGGAAAATTTGACGACTTTCAGCTGTGAGAGCAGGAGCAAGTTGCATAGTAGATTCATCATTCATCCTTCAGCATAAGCAGGTGGATGGAGAGAAGCGCATCCTTCAGCAAACACGGATTTTCTCTGTAAAACTTGGAGAGAAGCTCATTCAATCTGTGAATTCCCAATTTCTTGGTATGTTTTGATATTACCTTTGTATATTACTGTGTGTAATTTTTTTTTTTTAAATTCTGTCTCCCTTTATCTTTTTTTGGCCTACGATTCAAGCTTCTTGGGCTTGAAATTATTTGTTTGTATAGCAAGCTTGGTTTATTATTAAAAATATCTAGACGTTCAATGTAATCATGTTATAAACCCTTTGCTATATAAAAATACACAAAAATAAACAGGAGGGTAGAGATTTATATTACAATTAAAATTGTTCCTTGAAGTAAAGATACTTACTGACAAATTGGTATTAAAAAGATAAGACTTCATTATGGAATCGATTTCATGATGGGAAACTTCCAGTTTTGAAAAATCAACGGGTTTCAACTTTCAATCATAAGCAGACACTAACCATTCAAGGCTTACGGGAGAGTATTTGTAACGAAATAGAAAAGAAGAAGAGTGTGAATGAAAATAAGTCGGATAGATTGTTTAACAGTCGTGGAGAATGGAGGAGCAATAATAAATGTAGATTTATCCAGTTGGACATAATGGCTACATATTGATCCATTTAGTTTAATTTACTTATTGATTTTATATTTTGATAAATGTGAATGAAGTCAAATGATTAATTTTATCAAAGTTCATTAAATTTTTTTGAAAGATTTTAGAATCCTAAAACCAATTATATATAGTTCATTTAAAATGAGCTAAAACCCTAAATGAAAAAGAATATATGTCACTATTAATGATGGTGAAATATGAAATGTAAAAAACATTGGCCTGAAGTGCTTAGCCAATCACCCTCAGAATTGTCCTTTATCTTCTTGAAACGTCGTTATTTGAACTTTTACTTTTGTCGTAGCCTTTTCTAATTGATCCTCGTTGCATATTCAAGTAGAGAAAGATGGCTCACACGGCATGACAGGAGTACAAGGTTCTAATTTCAAGCTTGAAAAGATTGACATACAAAAGAAAAAAAATGAAAATCAAGTTCTGAAAAGCTCGACATACAAGAAAAGAAAAGGAAAATCATGTTATGGTGATGCAATTAGGCAGCAAGACATTCCGATTTGGTGTTTGATTTAAATATTTGTGCAATATTTGACTGTTTAGTTATATCAAATGAAAAGAAGCTCTATTTTAGTCGGTGCTTAAATAAAATCCTACACTACTCTACATATATTAAGCCACATCGCAGGCAGTACCCCAAATCTACTGACCATAACAATGCTTTTGGAATTGGGTCAAGCTCAACAACTATTCTAGAAAATGAGCTTGACAATTTAGATTAATCTACTAACCATAATAATGCTTTTGGAATTGGGTCAAGCTCAACAACTATTTTAGAAATGAGCTAAATTAATGATGGGCTAAATTCTCGCAAAGTATGACATTTTTCTTAAAACTAAATCACTTTTTATGAATGTTTCTTTACAAATTCACATGTGGAAACATTGAATTTTTATGATTAATGTTGTGTTTTATATTGTTAACTTTTAATCTTGTTTTTTCTCTCTCCTCGTTTCTTATAGGCGAAAACTACAAACTCCGTTTCTCGTATCGTTTTCGTTTCTCGTTTCGTTTCCCGTTTCCCGTTTCTGGTAACATAGCTTGAAAACTCCTCTGAGCTCTCAGAATATCAATGAAGAAAATATTAATTTCCATAAGTTGCTCTCGTTCTTCCTCCTCCTTTTATAGTCGGGCTACTTGGAAAAACCATGGGCAAATACCTGGGGTCAAAACAACCCAAAAGGAAAAACCATGGGCCAATGCCAATTTATTTATTAGTCTACTACTATTATGATTTGGTCCAACCAGTTAAATGGTTGGGGATATTACATATTCCATGCTTTTTCAAAAAAGATTCGCCAATTTCCATTTTCCTAAAAATTGAATTTGCCCAAATTTTAGATTAAAAATCACCAATATTATATGTTATCTAATATAAAATAATTAGAAATCTAAACATTTTTACAAAGTTATCATTAAAAATTTTTAAATTCAGATATTACTGACTAGTAAGATTCGCCAAGGTTGCTAAACTTTAAGATAAAGTTCCATCCTTAAAATTTTCCCTACTCATGGGACAGTGTAACCCCACGATTGACTCCGACCCTCAACCCCTCCACATGAGATTCGACCATGAGACTTGATAGGGACAAAACTCCACACAAACCAATTGGTCAATACCTCGTCCGCAAATGCCTATCTTAATTTTTTTTATTGGTTTTTGACAATGCCTTCGATTAACTTGGCCACAAGTGTGCCCTTCCCCCTCCCCTCTTGGAACCCTCGAAAACACCCCATGGTTAAGATGTTAGGACGGGGTGGAATCTACCCTCGCAAATTCATTAATATGAGGGGAGGGTTTCAAAACCTGCCTGCACAGGCAAGACAACACGCTTGCAGAGGGCAGATAGCCCATGAGGTGCAAAAGATGTCTTTGGGCGAGAAAGCAGATGAAGACAAAATATGTCTTTAAGGACTTGAAATTTTGAACCTCGGTGGGGTGTGAAACTCGTTGTCACCGTAAAGTTTATATGTAGGAGACTACACAGGAATATAGTAATGCTCCGATCCAGAACAACTCATCGTAGGGCGTGGAGGCTCTAGAGGATATCGGTCATGGAAGTTTTTTTTTTTAAATACTTAACATGTTGACAAAAGTATTTCAGGAGCAATATTTTCGCTGATTCCAATCCCTTCCAGAAAACGACCAAGTAAAACTACAGCAAATGTGGGGAACGAAAGTCAATTTTAAGGAATTGAAAGTTATGAATAGAACCTTATCAACAAAAAGTTTCTGAAGCTCCCCAGTAATGGCCTGCAGCAGAGGAACATCGAGCATCTGCGGCGGGATCCGAATTGTATGTTCCAGCAAGCTAAGGAAGAACATGATTCTATTGCCACAACAGAACAGTTATCATTTTCGTCAATATGAAACACCCTCACTGTGAAGAGAGGAGGTAGACTGAATTAAAAATATGAATGAATGGAACAGACATTGAAAGCCTATGTACTCACTCCTTCCACTGTTACTCCTTCCTCGCGTCTCCTGCAAAAGAGCTGAGGACGGAGGGAATTAGATGATGATGATGAGATCTCTCTCACTCGCTTCTTGGCGTGACGTAAGCGTCAGGACAAGGAGCCCCTCCTTCTGTAGCGTCTGTTATTACGAACCATGTGTGTGAGATGTTTTTTAGGAAGCAACTGCTTCAGCCCAAAAAAGCACTAACATACCCTACTGGTTAATGCCTTCGAGATTTTAAGCACGGCGGGTTGGATTGGGTTTAACGGAAGGAAGGAAGCACAAATCAAAATTCAAATACTAAACAAAGTGGACTGGATTGAGTTTAACGGTAGAAAAGAAGGGAGCACAAATGAAAATTTAAATGCCAGATTGGGGGTCTGCGTCGCCTTTCTTGAAGACACTGTAAGGAGTTCTATTTATATGAGTCTAAGGTAAGGCAAGATTTCAGCACGTTAAATATTTGTGGGGTTAATGGTTATATAAATATTTGTGGGGTTAATGGTTATATGTTTTTTTTAAGAGGTTATAAGTTTAAAATGAGAGGGGTAAAGTATGTATGTCTTGTTAATAGACTTAGTAGTTTTGTTAATAGATTTAGTAGTCAAATCTCTGAGGTGGGTTTTCCCTTGTCCCACAAATTTGGTGTCTAACTTCGCTGAGACCTTATTATTAAGATATCCAACTTTAAATTTGGTGTCTCGCTTGAAACTTTATTATTAAGTTACCCAACTTTATTATTAAGTTACCCAGTATAAGAGAAGAAGGTTAAAAGCACCATAAGATAAGAGAAGAAGGTTGAGGTTGCTTGCTTTTTTTTTAATTATTGTGAATTAGTAATTTGTTGCTTTCTTAAAATGTAATTTTCATTTACTAATTTTTTATTTATTAATGTATAAAAATAGCTTTAAAAGCATAGAAGCTATAAATTATTACATCTCAATTTAATGAAATGTGTAACATGGAATTGCACTCATTTTAATGAAATGTGTAATATGTGAACTGCACTCATGGGATTTAATTTTTTCCAGGTTTATTATTTAAACCAAGGAGACTACATTTTCAATTTTTTTGAGACATGGGATAGTAAGATTAATTGGAAAGAAATAAATAAAAAATGTATTATTTTTTTTATGAATTAATGCTATATATTAATCAAAAATCAAAGTTACATGGTTTTTCCAGAATGACCATTGAGGATTCAAACTTTCCTCAACAAACTGTGATTGGCGACCATAACAAAAGTGTCCCCATGCATGCCCAAAAGACTAACGATTCCCAAAGCCCAATTTACACTGAGAATGATGCTAGAACTAGCCAGTCCCATTACAATGAAATCCCAGACATTGCTTCCAACAACATTTAACCATACATAAATGTCGCAATCGGCTTACACACAACAGGGGGGTCTAGCCAAAATATTAACATCAAAAAACCATACATAATTAACACAACCAACGCATAGACAACAAGACTAAGACCATAACATCGAGGTTGGCATTTAACCAAGCAAAAAGAAAACCAACAAAAATAACAAGTGCCTTGCAAGCCAAACTAAGAACCACCACAAAAGCCATCAAATTGCAATTCCATCTCACTGTACTCATTGATCATTGTTTGAGGATGAAATAGTTGTTGGATCCCTCGCACTAGAGCCTGGAGGATCCATCAAGTCACCATTGTTTGATTCGTGGGATATATGACTTTCCACATGCGCCAAGAGGGAGTCAATCTTGTCACGGCAAAAACATTTGTTTACGAGCATCATCTTGATGCCTTCTAGGATGGCGAAGACATTATACTTCTCCACTTGCTTATCCTTCAAGATCAAGCCCAACAGGGTCTTCATTTGCTAGTGAAGAGCCACAGAGTTTAAGTATTACATCTTCCTACCCCTGGAATGCCCAGGGTCAGGAACCCATGTTGACATGTCCTCCATGACCTCAAAATCTGAATGAGATTGTCTTTCAACTCCCGTTTGAGTCTCAAGCTTATGAAAAAATTGGGATTCAAATGAAATAAAAGATACCATTAACAATAATGATAATAAGTATACATATATTTTAACTCTAAACTTGTGGTCATTAAAAAATTACAAATATATGAAGGAGAGAGTATCATGACCCAATTTCATGTATTTGATAATAAATTTTAAAAGATAAAAATGCCAAAAAAAATTAAAATGTAAATTGGAAGTTGAGTTCACAATGAAGTGCGTTGAGTACATTTATGGTTTTTCCCTAACCATCGTGGTTGTAAATTCTCATCCATTTACCAAACACCTTGGAATTATTCTCATCCATTTCCCAAACACCTTGGAATTTCTTTAGAATCCCATGGCACGCATCATGGATCATGATCGTAAGGGGAAATGGTGGTTCTAATGTAGTTGCTTAAAGAGCCCCCTCATCCCCCTTTTCCTTGTTAAGAATGGGCTCTTCCATCCCATTAAAAGAAGCACAATCCATAAACCCTGCGAGTAATTTGTAGAACTAGATTACCTCCTCCTTTAAGGGGTCGTCACTCCTTCTCTTGTTTATTCTTTCATGTTCTCATCATAAATTTTATTTATGCCCCTTAATGGTCACGAGTCCTGCATTTAAAGATATCATTACAAGGATTTGTTGTTCTCTCATAATACAGAGAGGCTTATGTGTGGAGAAAGGCTTTAAGTTTTTAATTTCCAAGATTAAATGGAATACTACTTCATCTATGATTCTCTAATGTGTTGTATTAATAGCCTTTAGCCAAGGTTGGTTATCTACATTCTTTGATTTTAAAATCCCAAAAAGGATTTTTGTTGTGGAGCACCTTTATTCACCCTTGTTCGAAAGGATTCTTCACAATGGACTTTAAAGTAGTTTAATATAGAGAAAATATGGTAAGGAATGACCCTTGGATCTAAGGGAGGACATGATTATTTATGTGGACTCTTCACTGTGTTTCCAATCACTTCGCAAAGGTCTTGTCCTCTACCCCTAACTAAGTGTTCGTCTCAAACCTCCCCCTCAAATTACATAATGAGAACATTTTAATCTTTTGGCGCATGCCTTGGAAGATTTATTTTAGCCTCCCCATGCATTTTTTCATGCCATAATACCACCTATATGAGGATTTAGTAGGTGTTAACTAATTGTTGATCTTCCAAAAGAAATACATCTAAATCTGGAAGGTATTGTATGGACCCAAAAGATGGATTATAGGCAAATGGATTTTCAATCAGGAGCTTGATTTGAAATAGTTTAGTCAGCCATTTCTTCTTCCATGCAAATTTATAAGGATGCTCCCTAAAGGGTTTTGGTCAAAAAGCCTAAAAAGTATTGCCAATCATCCTGGTGGACTAGAGGAGAAACATCATCACATTATTGAGTGTGAGAAGGTGTAAGAAAACCCATAGCAAGCATTATTCGTGTTCAAGAAGAAGCAACTCAACCTCTAGGGAATTTTTGTAAATACCATTTGCAATATCCAAAGGACAAAAGGAATCGCAATGACAATCCAAGACACCCCTCCTTCTTCAAGTTGGGAACAAACTCGAGGGAAACTACCCAAACAAATTTTCAGTACTTTGGAGGACGGTATAAATTACACTATCGATCCCCAATATGTGAATCCCTTCAAAGGAGTGCAATGAGTTGCATGGCACCCCTTCTCAAAAGGTAGGGGTGAGGGTAATTTGAATGTAGGTTATAAGGAGAAAGATAAAAATAAATAAAAAATAATAGTCAAAATGATGCTTTAGAGGATAAGGAAAATTGTTAATTAGTGTTTGGTAAAAGACATTTTACTTCTTCAAAGGCATCCTCCTTGTTGAGACAACAAAAAATGAATAATGGCATTAAAAACTTACTCTTGGAAGTTAGTTGAAAAAAAACAAACCCAAGCGCCCATTAGACTTAAAATGCACGATCAAATTAATGTTCCAACCAGTATAAAAGGCCCCAACATTAATCCATGATTCCAATTGATCTAGCCATATTGGAACCTCTTCATCCTAATACACATAAATCCGAGACTTGTCGGCTAAATAGAAAGGAAAGGATGTGAGAAAATATGGATAAAAACACATAAACAACTAAGTAGAAGGAATTCCTTCCTTGACTTGGGAGAAAATTATCATGAAAAATACTCCATACTAAAGGGGGGGAAGGAGATGCATGTCCTAAGATCCCTCCCTTGTCACAAAAGATCAACCATTCCATCAAATCCAAATCAAGCATGAATTTATCAAGGATCCCTTTGGAGAAAGAGAATGACCTCTCCTCAATTGTCGGGCCCTCATTGATCACTTCCAAGATGAGGACTTTGTATCCACCTCCTCCAACATATGTGAAAAATTAAAGGTACAAAAAAATAAGGAAATCAAAGAGCATAAGAAGAGGAAGCAGCAGCAAATAAGGCATTGGACACTCAGTCCACAATAATGCAAGTTAACAACAATGAAAACAAACCTAGATATTGGTAAATGAAAGCTTTCTCCTAAAATTGCAAGTGATAAGTAACATATAAAAGCAAAATTCTTGGAAGTGTCACATTAGGAAATAAAATCTTGTATTTTGGTTCTCCCACTATGCCAAATTGGAGGGATATTCCTTTGTAGGAGCTATAAATTCTATTGGAATAATACCCATATTGTATGAGTAAGCCCAATGGCATTTTTGAGGGGGATATATTTTTTATGGGATCCCTGCCTTCTCCACTATCAAAGGTCTCTTTTATCCAATGATTGGATCCCTTATCAATTAATAATCATTCCCACAAACCAAATAATTAAAATCACAAATATGTATGCTTTTAATATCGTTCATAAAAGAAAATATGTTATGATTCTAATAAAACCTCTATTATGGATCTTTCACTAGCAAATAGAATTATTGATCGATCAAGATTTTAATTCGGTATTAAATTTAAGTGAAAGTGGGTGAGAGTTATACTTGTGAATTTATTATGAAACATATTATTGCAAGCTATAAATATTAGATACAAAACTTACAAGGAGAAAGTTCACATGTGCCAACTAGAGAGTGGATATAGGTTTCTTATTCATGACTTTCCCCTTTATGATGGATTCTTTCCATCATCAAGCTTCATCTATAGTGGAATGTATTATTTCTATTTTACGAATGAAAAGGGATTATGCCCTTTTTCATTCTATATGGTCCATCCTATTTTAACTAAAAAGGATTTTTAAATCCACTAAAAGAAGATTGAAGCACCCCCTTTTAGCATTCTATTTCATGTGTTTAAGAGCAAAAAACCAAAAATCTAATGTTTGAGTCGAACAGAAGGGTCCAAACTAAGCAATATGTAGGACCCCTCCATGTAACCCCAATTTCTTACTAATATATACAATTTTTCAAACACGAGTAAATACATCCATAAATATAATTGCAAAACTTTACAACTTAAATACTTAAGCACATTGTAACTATTAAATTCTACAAAAATGTACATACTATAATGCATGGAATATCCCCCGTTCAGGGTGCTTGTTGGACAACATCTCCATATGGTAAATTAATGAAGGTGCCCTCGAGGTAGAAACCCACCACCCTCCACATGCTTGGGGCATATGGTGTGGTGGCTTCGTGCATGCATGGTGTTAATACTCCCGCAAGAGGTGACAGGGTACTACGTTTTGGTTTTGGCATTTGGTAAGTTGCTCTGTGAGCAAAGTTGGTAAGTGTCTAGTTCACGGTAGATATGTGTTGAAGAGTGGTGTTGATCTCTGTGGATTGACGTGAAAACAGGGGACGTGGCAGTCTAGGCTTCTCGCAGAGTGGGTAAATTGGAATGTGATCTGCCATTCCTTTCTCTCTTCCATGCAATGGCTTAACTGTTTGATGGAATTGGGATTTTATGGTTTTGAATCGTCGGGGTTTGAAAGAAAGAGGGGCTCCATGCATCTACATGTGTTTGTTTGCCTTCTGAAACAGGTCCAATTTCCTAACATTGTCTCTGTGTATGTTCTCGCTTATCCAGAATGGGGTTATATTGGGTATTTGTCACTACATTATGTCCCTGGGACATCCTTCTGTCTCGCCCTAGCATCGCTTGGACTTGGGGATGGGTAGTTTGCAGTTTCGTTCATGGGTCTTGTCTTTCTGAATTTTATCGGGATGGGTCTGGGATTTTTCTCTAGTTGTATTGGAGCATAATTTCTCCCTAGAGGCTCCTATGTGGGTTCCATGGTCTCTACCTATGTGGGAGCCATCTATGGCCTGTGTTTGTGACTCTCATTTGGTTTGGGAATAGAGTTTATCTTTGTGGAATATGCTCTAGTGTTCTCTCCATACCAATTTCTGATTGTTATGTTAGTTGGCTCTTGGTTATGGTGGTCATATCTCTGTTTGGGTCAGTCGATAAGGAATGTATTAAATGGAAGAGAAGGGGGCAAGCCCCTCAGGTTCTTTATTGGATATTACTGTTTCATGTTTCTTCCTTGGCAGGTGTGTGGGGCGGCAGTGTCACCTGGAAGCTGGGAGCTTTTGGGCTTGGGCTACCACATGTGCAAGGAATTCAATTAACCATTTTCCCCACTATAAACTGTAAGTGCACGACAATGGCTCAATCAACGACTGCAAAGGCATGAAGCCCAACCCTAAGCGGCCGAGGCAGAAGAACCAGGGGGGTCGCGTCGGTAGGGAAACCCAACTCCTCATCGAGGGGTCGAAAACCAGTTTCCAACATCATAAATGATGTAGCTACAACTTATCATGAAGGTACCTTGGAGGAAATTCGGAAGTTAATTGAGAATGGGAAGCCGAATTGAATCACCAGGCTGACACGATAGAAATCGACGCGGAGGACTAGCGGGCTATGGTGTTGGATACGTGGCACACCCATGGTCACGTCACTAAATTTAAACAAACCTTGTTCTTGTATTGGTATATGAAGAGTATCTTGGGAAAGGCTTTGGAGCAGGTCTTTGTGGGCATGGCAGCAACAGTATAAGACTTTCATGACTATAAAAAAGAATTTCAGAAGCTCCAGTTTCAAATGAAAAAACAAGATGGCCACCTTTGGCGAATAGAATAACATCTCTCTTGCATTCTCCCATAGACAAAGTTCTCGGGATCCAATGCTAAAGACCCGACTCCGATGGAGTCTGCATCTGACAATGGAGTAGAGTAGTCTGCTAGCTGGTCTCTCAATTTTCTTTGCTTTTTTGTATGCGGGAAGCTTTTAGTTTTCAGAATGCTGAAAGTTTTTCTTTTAGGCATATAGACTTCAGGCAAGGAAAAGACATTCAGACTTATCTAGCTTGGTTAGAAAGACTTATTATTATTTTTTACTAGATGACATGTCACATTGTTAGGTGGCTGACAGACTTGGTTTCCCTTTGGGCAAGTTGAGGCCACCTAACTATATGTTATGTAGATGTAACTTGCTTTTCTATTAATGAAAAAGGAAGGCCCTACCAAGCTTACAAAAAAAAAATGCATGGAATATAATGAAGAGTAGTCAATTTTTTTACTAAATATTCCATAAAACAAATTACAAGAGTTACAGTTCACCCAATATAAGATAGAATCCTTAATGCAGACTATCGCGATCCTCATTACAAATTGGAGCTTGGGAGTAGTACCTAAGGTTAGAATTTGGGCTGACTAGACTCTACAAAGTCCAACACACTATATCCACGTCTTATAGCAAAGCAATGAACTCTTTTTTCTAGCTGATCGGAAATAATTTTGAAGAAATAATTCGGTATATATGTGTGTTTTTTTACAAGCATATTCGCTTAAATTTTTGAGTGGGATGACCTAAATTAGGCTTATGATCGACCTCACTCATCTTAATATTCATTTGAGAAGATAAGGATGGTTGAAATGGATAAGGGTGAGGGTCGACCCGAGCTTGAATATCATATGTTTTTTCTTATATTCTTTTAATGTTGTTTTAAGATTAAAAATGTTAGTATATTTAAAAATTAATTTTAGAAATAAAAAAACAAATACGAATATATTTCACAATGAATTTGACAAAAAAAAACAAAAACAAAAAAACAAAACAAAACAAAAAAACTTTTCAAAGGGTGTTTCTTTAAAATGGCCATAAAAAATGTTAGTCAGTATTAATGTTGTATTTTTGGTTTTCTAAAATGATCGTTAAAAATGTTTGTCAGTATTAATGTTATATTGTTGATTTTCTAAAATGACCATTAAAAATGTTAGTATGTGTTAAAGTTGTATTTTTTATTTGATTTAAAATAACTACCCTATTCATCTATACACTTAATATAATAATGTGAGATTGCTACAAAAAATGCTAACAACCATTATTGTTGTGATGTGTTGTTTTTCTCACATCGATTCATATCAAGGTATTAGAATGGTTTCATATTATGTTGCATTACTAGAACCAATCCAAGTACGTGACGAAACTCTATACCTATAATATTCTAAGAGGCATGAAATTGCCAATAAGAATTTGGGAATGAAGTAAACAATGTAGTATTGCTATCTTGTTATGATCCTTAATTCAAGAAATTGAATTAGCAAAAAGGTATAAAAATTGCTCACACTTTATCTATCAACATACCCTTAAAGTAAGGCGACACTTTAGAATAATAATTTTATGAAAAACTCTACTCTTATTGCTTAAGCTTTCTAGAAATAAATAATGTAAGTTTATGAATGTGTTTCTCATAATAAGTAAAGTGCCCACTCAAAACATTAAACATTTCATAAACTTATACACAATTTACTTCCAAAATATTTAAACAACATTATTACTAACTCTAAAACATACATTAAAAAAATCAATTTATTTACTTGTTTCTTAAAAAAAAAAACTTAAAAAACCTAAATTCCAATTATAATATTCTTCCAAACCCCTCCATAAAAAGACCTCTCCCCTTTATTTATAACTACCTACAAATCCTGAATGATAACTGTTTAGTAAACCCTCTTTAACAAAAACACATTATATTTGTTCCATAGTAATTCTTTTTCAATAATTACAAAACATATTAACTCTAGTACATCTTCTTACTTTAATGAGTATTTCACTCCATCCTCTTCCCAAAAAAACCTAGCATACATAATTTTGATATAAATTTATATGATATTAATAACTTAAAAAGTTTCTAAGCGTTCATGAAATAATATAAAAAACAAAAATACTTCTTTTGAAATCTTAGCTTTATTGATGACTTACTTTTAGTGATGACTTATGTTTTAAACCAATGACATTTGCTTCTTTTCTTTAATATTGGAAATAAGATATTAAAATTTATATTAATGACGTTAATACCAGTAAAATTTTTAAAATTTTAAATTAATTATTAATAATTATTATGTAAGTAAATGATAGAGATATAAATAGTTTATAATATTCATAATAATATATAAAAATTAAAGGTTGAAATTTATTTTCAAAAGAGTTATATGCTTTTGATTTTTTAATTAAATAAAAAATTCATATAAATAAATGTTATATAAGTGAGTAATGGTTTTTGTTTATGTGGTTTTTTTGGACATATGGTATTGACAAGCCATGGTATTGACCCATGATATTGTAACAAAGCCTATTTATAGATTAAGAATCTTTAGTAAAGTGAGTATAAATATCCATAGTTAAGAATTTTGTTCCTAGTTTATATATGTTCAAGTTTAATGATAATTTAAAATAAAGTTATAATTCATATATTTTTATGAGTTATTTTACTTTTAGCAACATGAGTTGTATAAAGAAAATAAGTGTTTTAATGTTTATTTTTATTATGAATTGATGTCTATTGACATTTATCAGTTATTTAATTTATATGAATACACTAGTATATTTGTAATTCATATTTCGATGTATTATGTCTTACATTTAACTCTCTTAAAAGTAGTTTTATTATTATTGTTTTTGTTTTTGTTTTTTTGTTTTTTTTTGTTTTTAACTTTTGTAGAGTATATATATATATATATATATATATATATATATATATATTAAGTTGTTTGAGTTTTGAGATGACTGCAAGCTTAACTTTTGGCTTGAGAAACCATGACCTAGGGGCATCTAAGTCTTCAAAATCATCTAGAGATTGCACCCGCCCTGGGCCACACTAGCCCTCGACATGATTGGATTTTTGTCCACGAAGTTTCAAACCGGTGACCTTCACATCACATAATGCCTCCTTAACAATACACCTCCTCAATATATATTCTATGCCCCATAAACTATTATATAAAGTATATTTAAAAGTTATAATTTAAATAATAAAATTGAAAATATTTATTATAAACTTAACATGTTATAGTCCAGAATTGAATTTTGGTGAAGAGAATAAATTTAATTGAAAAAATAAAATTGATTTTTTTTTAAATATCATATTATTTTTAAAATTTTAATTTATTAAAAAAAATTGTTATATAAATTATAATTTTTTAAAAATTATAAAAATAAAATAAAAATGATATATTTTTCTTAAATATCAAAAAATATATATATTTTAAAACTTTATAAAAAAATTATTATTTTTTTGTTTTTCTAAATTCTAATGGCAACTTGACTTTTTCATACTTTCGACATGTTTCGTCCTATCAAAGTCTCTCAAAATTTATTTCTTTGAAACCTCATGGTGGGCGTCCAGCCAAGACTCTCCTCGCAATCATGACAATTAAAGGTCATTTGAAGTGGTGGATTCATGGCAATAGATATGATGCAAAGATCTCTAAGGAAGTATATGGCATTAATACATGTTAATTTTGGTTAGTGGTTTTGTTCTTTTGATTTGTTTTTTTAATGGTAAATTATGATTGAGTTTATAGTTAAAATGGTAGTTTTGTACTTATGATTGTGGCTATGGAAGGTGTAAAAGAAGGTTGTATTATAAAGAGAGTTGTGGTAAGTAGTTACTGGTTTTTTGGGTTTGTGTTTTTTTAATGATAGAGAGAGGAATTCTCTAAAAATCTTGTTTTTTTTTTAATTTTATTTTGAGTAATAATGTGTAATGTTCTGTCTTATTCTTTTGAATCTTTTAAATTAAATGGGAGGTGTTATTTTTAATTAACTCAACCTTTGTGGTATTATTATGAAGATGGGGTTATAAAAAACTTTCTTTCTCAAAGGTGGAAATAAATTTGGTTAACACCATTGCGTTTAGCTCATCAAGAGTTTTTCGACAATATAAACTTTATCTTTATCTCATGCACAGATCAAAAGTTATGCCCATTTAGATATTACATAATTAATTCTTATCACATCATCAATAGTTGCCATGTGTAGCCCAAGTGGCCCTACCATGTCATTCACGATGCCTACATGACACCCATATGGTCTCATTGACACATTCATGGTGCTTGCCACGTCATTCTAAATTTGTGGGTCCTAGTGGCCCAACCTCATTAGTGTTTTGCAACACTTCCTCATTATATCTGACCTCGGTATATATATGGGTGTGCACGAGTTTGTGTCTTGGAAAATATCTCAGGTCATCATATATATTTGGATCACCACTGCTCCACAACACATATCCAGGTTTGGCCCACATTTAACCCTGCGCAAACAACTCCCTATGGAACCCACTCCATGTATGGTATGAAATATAGCTCGTGCACAATCCAACTTTGAGCCTTGAACACCTTGACAAGCCCCACCTCAGATATCGACTTTGGTCACTAAACTAGACCTCGTGATATTTTTCTCAAACAAGGCCCCACCTCAGATATCTGACTCAACTCAACTATGTTGTGATTATATCTTGTGTTAGGTCCCTATATTACTAGTTTAGTCCCTTATTGTTATTAGTGTAGCCCCCTTATTGTTATTGTTGTATCCCTGTAACCCCAATATTGTTATTATTGTGCCCTTACATTGTTATTGTTAGGTCAGCTAGGATTATATTGTGGGCCCATGGACTCCTATATATAGAAGGAGGTTTTGGTCATTTGTATCATCCAATAATTGTTCATTTATGTAATGTATTGGAGGTTTCCCCCTTGAAGTGGCTGATTTATAAGGCGTTGATCTCTCTTTTCTTCTATTTTTGGAGCTGGTTTCATAACATTTGGTATCAGAGCTTTGGATTCTAGGGTTTCACTGCTCCAAACAGGTCATCATGGAATTTTCGCTATAACTTTTTTTCTACAAAGGTTCAAAAGCTGAAATATTTAGAGTACGAAGCCGAAATCCTGAGGAACATCGTCACAAAATTCAATATTTTCGAATATATGATATGTGGAAGTTAGGGCTTTTTGTAGGCTCTTGAATTTAACCTAAACAGGTCCTCGCAGCATTTTCGCTATAAATATTTTTCTACGAGGTTTAAGAAGCTGAAATTTTCACAAGCGAAGCCAAAATCCTGAAGAATCTCCTGTAAAAATTTCAGATCTTGGTTCGCAACAATTTTGGAGATATGATCTGTGGAAGTTAGGATTTTTTCAGGCTCCCGAATTTCATCTCAAAGAGGTGACCGTGGGAAAAACGTCGTAACTCTCTCTCTGAGCGTCAGATTGAGATTCTATAAAAAGTGGTTGCAATTACATAGACTAGAGTTTAAATTATATCCATTTCAGAACCGAAGGAGGAAACAGTGACACGTGGCAAGTTGTACAAGTTTGATCTACTTAATCAGTCCATAATTAGGTCATCATGAGAAGAGATTGGGCATAACTTTGGCTTGAAGAATCCAAATCAGGTCAAAACTGTGGCATTCTAAAGATGATTCAGAGGGGTACTTCAGGGCTGATTTTCAGATATTGAAGATCTGAAATCACAGATATAATTCAGTTTCAATATTGAGCTCCTCAAAAGCAAGAAAAATGTGTGTATTTTTTCGAATTACATAAGTCTCGTTTGAAAAAATAAATTAGTTTGAATTTATTCCAAGGGCATATTGAAGAATAGATATCATTATTGGGTTATAAAATGCCCCCTAAAAAGAATTCAACACCCATTAAGCCTTCAGAAGGCTCTACTATGACTCATGAAGATGAAGAAACACAATATGAGATATCAAAATTACAAGAGCAAATGCACCAAATTTCGCTATCGCCGAGAGCAACAAAAAACGAAATGGAAGTTTTGAAGAAAGGCGTGGAAACTAAGATGGATGGTTTAAAGAAAGGCGTGGAAGCTAAGATGAATGGTGTGGAAGCTAAGATGGAAGGCATGGAAGCTAAGATGGATGACATGGACGCTAAGATCGATGAAAAAATAGAAAACATGAAGAATGATATAAAAGTAGACATCGAAGGTTTGGCAAAGTTGATACAAAAAATGTTTCCTAATGGAAAAAAGATAGAAGAGGAAACTCATGATGAGAACAAAATAAATGTTAATCATGATTTCATAAACTCTAATGTTGGATGGAAGAACCACCATATTCCAAAAATGGATATGAGGAAGTTTGATGGAAAGGATCCTGTAACATGGATACTACAGATGGAGCAATATTTTGATCTCCATAATGTGAAAAACACATAAAAGGTACGCATTGCAACTTTACATTTAGAACAAAATACATTTGTATGGTATCGATGGCTTTTCTCCCGTAAAAAAATTGTCACTTGGTCAATTTTTACGGAGGAAATGATAGCACATTATGAGGATACAAAGAGCAACACCTTCTTTAACCAATTGATAAATCTCAAACAAAAGGGTTTAGTGGGGCAGCACATTGAGGACTTCCAAAAATTGAATATAAGGGTAACTGATATTCCAGAGGGACACAGGATTGATCTCTTCCTAGGCACTTTAAAGGATAACATCTAACATGAAGTTCGCGTTTTGGAACCTGATTCATTGGAGAAGGCATTCAGGTTGGCAAGAAAAGTTGAATGTAAAATTATGGCGACAAGGAAGCCTACCACTCAATTCTATAAAGAAGGAAGTGTTTCTATGCCTAGATTTCCACAACCTACAAGGTTGACACCACAACAATTGGAAGAAAAAAGAACAAAAGGGCTTTGCTACAGTTGTGATAGCAAATACACTAAAGGTCATAAGTGTGCTGAGAAGAAATTATTTTACATAGATTGTGAAGAGAAAGAAGAAAATGAACAAGAAGAGGATATACACCAGGAACCAACCCAAGAAGAGGAAGAAATGAGTCTGACCATATCGTGTAATGCATTGGCAGGAATTACCACTCCTCAAACTCTCAAGATAGAAGGACATATCAAGAAGAAAAAGGTAATAGTGTTGATTGATTCAGGTAGTACCCATAATTTTGTTCATTGTAAGGTAGCCAAGGAATTTAATTGTTTCCTATACCCAGCACCAGAATGTCAAGTGTTGGTTGCAAATGGAGGAACTATAAATTGCTCTGGAAAATTCCATAATATCAAGCTAACTATGGGGGAATATGTATTGAACAGTCCAATGTTTTCCATCCCTATGGGAGGTGTTGATGTTGTACTAGGAGTATAATGGTTACAATCTTTGGGGACGGTAGCTTTTAACTTTCAAGAACTTTTCTTGAATTTTTTTTTTTTCAGAAGGAAAGGAAGTCGAATTACGGGGTATCATGGGAAAGTCGGGAAAGATAATAAGCTCTAATGTCATGGCAAAGCTTATGAAGAAAGAACAGCGAGGCGTAATTGCACAATTATGCTCACTAGAAGTTCCAACATCAAAATCATCTATTTCTGCAGATCTCCAAAAAGTCTTGGACAATCATTCCAAGGTGTTTGAAACTCCCAAAGGACTCCCACCTATTCATGATCATGATCATGATATTCATTTGATTCCAGGAAGTGTTCCTCCAAACATCAGGCCTTATAGATATCCTTACTTCCAAAAGAGCGAAATTGAACGTATGATTGAAGAAATGTTAGAGGCAGGTATAATTCAACCTAGTCAAAGTTCTTTCTCTGCTCTTGTAGTATTGGTACACAAGAAGGATGGATCATGGCGAATGTGTCCGGATTATAGGGAGCTCAATAAGCTCACCATTAAAGATAAATTCCCATTCCTGTGATTGATGAATTATTGGATGAATTACATGGAGCAATTTATTTTACCAAGTTGGATCTTCGTTCAGGATATCATCAAATTAGAATGAAGACTGAAGATATTCCAAAAACAACATTTTGAACTCATGAGGGTCAATATGAATTTTTGGTCATACCTTTTGGCCTTACCAATGCACCTTCTACATTTCAAGGGTTGATGAATTCCATTTTCAAACCCTTCCTTAGAAAATTTGTGCTAGTATTTTCTGATGATATACTAGTCTACAATAGGTCTTGGAAGGATCATGTTCTAAATGTTGACAGGGTGCTCAAACTATTGCAGGAGAAACAATTATATGCAAAATCATCCAAATGTTTCTTTGGAGTACAAGAGGTGGAATATCTGGGTAATATTGTATCTTACGAGGGTGTTAAGGTAGACCCTAACAAAATTAAAGCCATTAAAGAATGGAAAGTCCCCACAACCATAAAGCAGCTGTGAGGATTTCTTGGTTTAATAGGGTATTATCACAAGTTTGTTAAGAATTATGGAAGAATAGCAGCACCTATAACAACATTATTGAAGAAAGATGCATTTTCATGGACTCCTGAAGAAACTAAGGCCTTTGAACATCTTAAATGGGAAATGTGCCTAGCACTGGTCTTAGCTATGCCAGACTTCACAAAAACCTTTATTATGGAATGCGATGTCTCAGGAAATGGAATTGGTGTTGTTTTAATGCAAGAAGGAAGACCCATTGCTTTTGAAAGTCATCCAATCAAAGGAAAGTATTTACAGAAAGCTATTTATGAGAAGGAAATGTTAGCAATACTACATGCACTAAATAAATGGTGACCTTCCCTAATGGGAAGACATTTCAAGGTAAAAACTGATCATGATAGTCTTAAACACTTTTTGGAACAAAGACTATCTTCAGAAGAGCAGCAAAAATGGGTCACAAAAATTTTGGGTTATGACTTTGAAATAATCTACAAGAAATGGAAGCTAAATATTATTGCACGTGCACTCTCAAGAAAGAATGAAGAGGTAGAAGCATTGCTTTGTGCCATTTCTATTATCCAACCAGATTGGATAATTGAAGCAAGTGATGAATGGAAAAGGGACGAAGAAGTGTGGACACTCATTCAAAATTTGCAGCAAGATCCTAGTACATCTGATACATTTATTTGGAAAAATGATTCCTCATGGTACAAAGATTGCTTATATCTTTGTAAGAATTCCCAACTAAAACAAAAGATTCTTTTGGAATTGCACACTTCTCCTTTAGGAGGACAGTCGGGATTTTTTTAAAACTTACCACGGGGTGAAGAAAGAATTTTTTTGGGATGGCCTTAAATCTGATATTCAAAATTTTGTGGCGGAATGTTTGGTTTTCCAGCAAAATAAAGTTGAGACAATTAAAACCTCGGGTCTTCTACAACTTTTATTCATTCCAAGTCAACGTTGGGAGGATATTTCAATGGATTTAATCATAGGTTTACCTAAGTCCAAAGGAAAGAGTGTCATCATGGTGGTAGTTGATAGACTTACCAAGTATGCACACTTTTGTGCATTATCTCACCCATTTAAAGCAAGTACAGTTGCTACTACATTTATGGACACAATTCAAAAGCTACATGGAAACCCAAAGGTTATTGTGAGCGACAGAGATCCCATTTTTACTATAAATTTTTGGACGGAGTTATTTTCTTGTTTGGGTACTCAATTAGCTCATATCTCATCTTATCATCCTCAATCTGATGGTTAAACTGAGATAGTTAATAAATGTTTGGAATGATATCTTCGTTGTTTTGTATCTGATAAACAAACACAATGGGTCAAGTGGTTACCTCTCGCTGAATGGTGGTATAACACTTCCTTTCATACTGCAGCAAAAATGACCCCATTTATGGCACTTTATGGATATCATCCACCATCCATCATATCATATTTAAGAGAAAATCCTAAGGTTCAAGCAGAGGAAGATCACATCGAGCATCAACAAGAAGTTCTCCAACTCTTAAAGGATAACCTAAATTTGGCACAAAATCAAATGAAACAACAGGCAGATCAACATCGCAGTGAGAGAAGTTTTGATGTAGGAGACTGGGTATTTTTACGGCTACAACCATACAAACAAATGTCCCTCAAGCAAACGAAGAAGGATAATAAATTATCGCCAAAGTACTATGGTCCTTACAAGGTGTTGCAAAAGATTGGTACTATGGCATACAAATTGGAGCTTCCTGCTTCTTCGCGAGTACATCCAGTTTTCCATGTTTCATGCTTAAAGAAGGTTATAGGAGAAAATCTTCTAGTTCAAACAATATTGCCAGAACTTGATGAGGAAGGAAAAATCATATTGGAACCAGAAGCGGTCATGGAAACAAGAACTCGACAACTACGGAATCGATCAATTTCGGAGTATCTCATCAAGTGGAAGAACTTACCCACTGAAGATTCTACATGGGAGGATGAGAATTTTATACAGAAGCACCCAGAGCTACTCAAGCATTGAGGACAACACTTTTTTGAAGGAGAGGGGCATGTTAGGTCCCTATATTACTAGTTTAGCCCCTTATTGTTATTAGTGTAGCCCCCTTATTGTTATTATTGTACCCCTGTAACCCCAATATTGTTATTATTGTGCCCTTACATTGTTATTGTTAGGTCGGCTAGGATTATATTATGGGCCCATGGACTCCTATATATAGAAGGAGGTTTTGGTCATTTGTATCATCCAAGAATTTTTCATTTATGTAATGTATTGGAGGTTTCCCCCTCGAAGTGGCTGATTTCTAAGGCGTTGATCTCTCTTTTCTTCTACTTTTGGAGTTGGTTTCATAACATCTAGTGACATATGTATTTGATTCCCATGCGAATCTCGCCATGTTGTTTCTCTCAGATGTCTGAATCTCTGGATATGTCTAGACCTCCTAACATGTATCCAACCTAGATACTCCTAAATACAAGGCAATTCCTACCTATGCATGCTTAGAACGACTTAAGGTTTCCTTAAGCATTTTGAGGGAACTGGCCAAGGTCCTCCTAGGAGCCTAACCTTGCCCAAAACATCTATATTTACATGAATACATATTTATATTAAGCACAGCTAATCCAAGTGTTAACCATAAACAAAATACATTCATTGAGATGTGAATCCACCTATTAACAGGCATTACAACACATTAATTTGTGGCTAACAACACTCTATAGTATCAACTACAACAATACCATATTCTTTTATAGAATGGATTTGCACCATCACTATCAAATCCTCTAGTATATCATGCACGACTTCATTGTTAGTCATGAATAAATAAAGAAACAATCAACCGTGCATAACAAAGATCCATGTTAATTTGTAGCATGCCCTGAACAAATCTTTAGCAGTAAAATTCCTTAATTTTTAGACATCAAAGACTTTGTGACAGTTATAATACACAAGCCATGGAATTACACACACCATGATAGCTTAACTGGGTTCATTAAACAATCATACATAATCATGTAAGTAGCTCTACAATCCAGGAAATATGTCAACAACTATAGGATTTTGCAAGTCCCTCGCGCCAATATAATAATCATACATACATCTCATTAAAGGCAAAAACATTTCATCCATTAGCAATACTAATGCATATAAAGAAACCATGTGCAATCATGTATATAACTTTGTAACCCATTAGGACAATAACAACCCATAGATCCATGGCCTTATCATGACCATGAACACATATAAAGCAAAGCACTCACTATGATTATACATAGATCCCAACAACCCTTTTGAGCTAGATTTATCCGATATACATTTCACATAAATTCAACTATTAATGAGATCACCCACAAACATGGTCCCAATAGTGAATTGCCCAACCTTACAAATATATAAAGATGACTGATATTCAAGATAGAAAAGTTAATCCTGAGTGACTTCAGGTCACCAGTCAAGGATATATCATAGAATTATGCAGATAACTAAGAATGGTTTAAACTCATAACTCAAGCAACCCATATTCACCATAGATATACAAGTTAGTTGGTCAACCATGATTAGATAATAAATCAAAAATTCTTACACAAATAACATAGGATTAATCATTAGTCATCATTGCAGTAAGACATACCATAGCCTACACACTAGCATGCATAACAAAGAATACTTATTTGAATATAATAATTTAGCTTGCAATTAAAGGAGGGGCTTCCACTCTCCACCCAACAATGGGCCAATTACACTAGAACCTTTATTGCAGCTAACCACTTGTGAGTTGGATTCAAAGTTCAAGGAGTTAAGTGCTCAATGATATTCACACCAGTAATTAGCCAAACATGTAGCCAAGAGGAGGAGTCCACTATTAAGATATTTTAGTAATTTCTCCCAGACCGTAAACACCATAGTGACTCACTCAATCTCTTAGAGAACAACCACAAGAACTCAACCAAGATTTAGGGAAGGTTTTCTCAGTCCAGGAACCTGATCTCACTCTAAAGGGTGTTTTCTCAACCCCAACGAAAGCACCGAGTGAATCAATGTTTTCTTGAGCTTTCTTGGTTAAATTAACACCAATACAAAGATAAGGTACCACTAGAATGCAGGGAATGATGTCCCAATTTCACTCCAAAGGTTTTATGCAATGTGCTTTTGTTGAACGCTCCTGCTCTTGCGCATATGCTTCGCTTTGCACCACTCTACTTTCTCATGCGATGAACCAACTTCCCTTTCACTCACGTCGTGGGGAAAATCACCATGGGCACTATTCCTGCCCAGTCGCTCCTTGCCAAGAATCGTCGAAATTCGAACGCTCGTTATGCCAACAACTCCCCTTTTTATGACTTCTTTACTCTCGCTTCTTCATGTACCTTCTCTTACGTGTTGACTTCCTCAACATGTACCCACGAGCTTAATGATAATATAGGAACGTCCTTTGCTATAGGATGCCCTACACAAATTCAATGTATGCACCAACAAACCATTTTAGTTTCGATGGAGCTAGGTGGAGAACAAATGAAGTGCCTTGGGTTTGGGTTTAAAAACCACACAAACAACTACTCCTCCTCAATCTTTGAATTTGTGTCCCCTCCTCTAGATCAACCATATTTTCCATTTCCACGTTATTTCACATGAATTACAATTCATAGTGTCATTTACAAGATGGGTAGAAAAAGGGTTATCACAGACCCAACCCCTTTAGAGAAACATCATCCTCGGTGTTCTTATATCCAAAACACAAAATTTCAACAACGAGCTTTAGACACATAACTCTTTTACATTTATTTATATAATAAACAAAAAAATGGGCGAGACAACCTCATCTGATAAGCCATTTTCTAAGTGGATTCATATGGTACAACGTACTTCCACTACACCTTGACCTACTCAGTCACTTGATTCTAGAGCGTGATCCACCTCCAATGTCCAACCATGACATCCACTCTACTCAATGCCCCTTCAAGAAACAAATTTTAGCTCAGTTCTTCCTGTGACAAACTCAATGCATCTCTGATCCCGAATATTCACATGATTCTCTCAAAACCAATTCCCTTTTCAAGTTTTTGCATCCCCTTCTTTGCTTCATAAGTCCCCCGGGAACACTATTTTCCTCTTTTGTGTAGTCACTCACCTTCTAATATCAAGCATGCCCTTCTCTGCTTCCTTAGTCCCTCAAGCGTTTCATCACTTAGTAAGGCTTCCTCACACAATTTTTTTTTTCTTAGATAAGGCATCCCTCTAGCTTGCTTTAATAACACAACACATGTGTCATGGCATACCTCATGGCGATCAATGTATATCACAGTGTTCTAGTGTCACCACAATGACACAGTTCCTAAAGTCTCCAACTCCATTATGTTTTTGTAGCTCATGTTGATGTTATTGAGTCATTTTTGCTTTCCTTGCAGTCAGCCTCATATACTTGCGTTATTTATTTCAACCATTTTCCCACATAAAGAGCACATGAATCTTATGAGATTCCTCATAAAAAATCTAGATTAGTTCAAAACACACTTTCATTTACATATTTATCTATGAGGTTAACCATAAAAAATTTAAATCAATTTAGGTCACAACTTTAATAGAGAAATTCTTCAAATGTCAACACACTTTTTTTGTAGATCTACTCAAAAATATGCAGAGATACTTGTATCTTTAGTTACTCTTTGTTTCCTTAACCTTACAAGCACTGAGTGGTTTGTCAGACTTGGCAAACCCCCAATGGTATGTATGCGCCATAGCTCCACGCGGTCTTTAGCTTTGTCTCTAAGTCCAACTCACTGAGTGGTTCTCAGCCCCAAGTAGTCTTCAACCAACATCGTCTTTAAATCCATCTCACTAAGTGGTTCTCAACCCAAAGAAAACACTCAATAAAGGCTATATTACTACACATAGTCTTTTTGTATAATTCCAAACAATCCCCCCCCCCCTCTCACTCACCTCCTAGTGAGTGTGGGCATATCATCTATCATGAAGGTAGGAATCTATCGATGGGAATATCATCACACCTCTATTTCATCACATCTCCAGGCCTAGGCAACCCCCATTCAGGGTAGCGTGCGTGTCCCAAGGTCTTTCCGCATGGGGTAGTCATTAGAGTCTTACGGCCAAGCATCCTCCAGCGATCATGGAGTCTTATGGCCAAGTACCCATCTTGCATGCTCCACTACACTAATCATGGAGCCTTATAGTTAAGGTACCCATTATGAATTGCTCCCATGAGGTAAACAAAGTTCCACAGGCCCCAACTCCATCACCACAATCTTCTTCCTCAACTCCCAGCTCCATCATTTCACCCGTGTCACAACATTTAGTTTCCCATGAGATATACTCAAAAATTTCAAACTGGGAATTTTAAATGCTCAATCTTTGCTTCACCCGGAAGTCTAATATCATAGCCTTGGGATTTGTAGTCTTGTCATTGGGCTCCCTTGAAAGTAATTTTTCATTTGTAATGGTGTCCATGTGTTACACAGCAATTTGTCACTGTCCCTGCAAAGCCCATCCTGCACATTGGAGGGCTCATTCCGTGACCTGTGAGCAGAGACAAGACTTGAAAATACTTTCATTGCATCCCTCCAAAGATGAGCTTTCATTTCCCTGAAGACATCTCCCTGCAGAAAACCCTAAAAATAGCTCTTTTTTCATTGGTGCAGTTCCACAGTTCAGCCCTCGCGCCAAGGGGGCAAATCCTCCAAAGAGGGCGCACCAATTAGCGCTCTGTCATAGAGCCGCACCCGTGCCAACCATATTAAGAGGTGTTTTTTAAAAATAAAACGCGGAAGTTTTGTCCTAACAAATTCCTGGACTGATATCTATCTTGAGTTGGGAGGTTTGGCTATAGATTTCCATAGAGAGGAAGTGGTTTGCCACCTCTCATGGAAGCTTCCTTGATGATAGGGCCAATCCCATAATTGTAGGGGATCCCAACTCCCCTTCCTCCTTCTATAAAAGCTTGCTCTTCTCCATGGCAAGCTAATCTCCAAGTTCCCAAGAGCTTTTACATCCTTATGCTGCAAGAGCCTTCTTGATTCCCTTAAGGCCAAATCCAAGCAAGGAGACTATTGCCAAGTATCCGAAGAGAGAGGTTTGTCCCATCCTTGATAGGCTTTATCGAGACATGTTTTGCTGAAGACCCGCCAAAGGAGAGTGCTGCGTCGAAGCTTTGGTTGTATTCTTCTTTTGACTCTTTAATGATAAGCGACTATCGGTTATGGTTCCACTCTTGTTCTTGATTATGTTCATGAGTTATGTCCTCTTCGACTGACATATAGTTGTATATAATGGATTTTATGCTTGCGTTTGTGTTGTTTCTTGCATGTGCAGGTGTCCGATCACGGGGATCGTGAGGATTGTGATCTGCCAGGGTAAAGGAACGGGAGCACCACCTCTTCTACAAACAACAGCGTTGGATTCCAGGTAAGCCTTCCTCGCAAGTCGGTTTATTTACGATTAGGAACCTGCACTGTAGCATGTTTGATTGTTGCTAGACCTGATCTGGGCTAGTAGGGATCGCCTCTGTCCGCAGAGGGGATTTACCTCCTCAACAATTTGGCGACTCCGCTGGGGACTCAGCTTGTTGTTTGATTTGTAAACTATAGACGGAGCCTGAAGCACAGCCAAATAGCCTTCGAAACGCTTTTGCTCTGCATTAGCGGAGTAGATCAACGCTGCTTCAGTCAATCTCCGGTTTGGTTTACGGACTGAACAACTTGGAGTTTTGTCTTCTCTTTCCGGTCAACTTCTTGGTCTTGCTTGCTTGGTCAGCTCTTTGGACTGGTTTTTCTTGTTTTTTTGGCTTTGTTTTAGCCTTGTCATCACTTGTCTATGTCTGAGATTGCTTATTTCTCTCTTTCCCATAGTAAACTCGGCTGGCGCGCTTTTCAGCATGACAGTCACGCCCATTGGCGCAGGTTTCCTATGTATCACCCGCGCCATTGCCTTTCTGGCACTAATTTCAAGCTCACAATCGCGCCAATCCTGTGAGCTATTAGGGTTTGTTGTGTTTCATGCTTTCTGAGACTGACTTGTGATTTTGATCTTGTTTTTTCGGCTGTTTGAGTGCACTGGAGCTGAGTTTGACTGATTGTAACCTCCATCCTTTGGTTGTTTGCCTATTTCTTTCGATTTTGCATTCGAGCCCTAGGGCATCTAGGTGCTTTTGTGAGTCGAGCCTCCCTTGGGAGTTTTTGGTTTTCGTTCGTTCAGTCGACTTTGGGATTGCTTCCTTGCATTCGTTTGACAGTTGTCTATCATCTTATTGCGCTTTTTGAGTGACTGATTTTGTTTTCATTCGAATTTCGCTTTGCTTCATTTTGGGCCTAGATTACACGGCTCATTGGTGTCTTTGGGACTTTTCTTGGTTTTGAGAGACTTTTGGTCGATTTGAGATCTGATTTTTTGTGCCATTGAGTGAAATCTGCTTGTTTTTGCTCTCTTATTATCATTTCTCAAATTGCTTCTCATTTGTTTTCGGTTTGTTTAGTGCATCTAGCTCTCAAACATTGAAAATAAAAAAATCTCTTTTGCTTTTGATTGATTAGTGCAAATTAAAATCTTTTCGGTGTTATTAGTAATTAGTGACTTTGAAAGAAAAGTTTTTAGTTTCATTAGCTGCATTAGAGATATCACTGATTGTCTTCCGATCATTTTGTTTGTGTAAAAAGCTCTTAACTCTTCTGTAGCTAGCTTTCATCGAACGAAATGATATACTGTGGCATGTAGTTTTGCATTTAGGAGATTTTTGAGACAGCACATTCGTTAGGGCCTGAAAACTGAAACGTAATTGAAGATAAACTTTAAAATTTACTCAATTCACACTAAGGCAGCATTCAAATCTAACGAAACACATTTAGAGGTCTAGGCTAGAGACGTGTTCCAGCGTCTTTAAACCTAGTAGCTGTCGTTCGCCTCTTGGCTTTATACAGCACTAGTACGGACTTGTGCTCCCCGTACCGTCACGTATATAAAGGGAGACTCCACTAGGTTTCAATCCTTTATCCATAGGAAGCCAAGTCTGCCGCCCTATACCCGTGATACACCGAACACATCATTTGGGGAGATTTCCTGCACGTACGGAAATTCCTTGGTTGATTTCTCTTTCATTATTAAAACCAAGGTGTATATTGCAGTTCACGGTTATTTGGTACACCCTTTTGCCTAGTATTCCTGAGTAGTCATTTTGATCCTATCTGACTCCCTAAATTTGAAAGGATCACCAAGCGCTTGTCCTTTCACGCTTGTGTCAAATCTGAAAGAGATAGAGTCACCTTTTTGACCGTTTCTCGACTCTTAAAACATGAAACGGTGAAGTTTCTTATTTTTCAATGTGGTAAAAAATTAATCACCCACGATTACACGCCTTGTTAGACTTTGCTTGTTGACCGTTTGATCGTGTGTCTTGACTCTTTTTCAGCCCGTGTGTGGTTTTGAGTTTTGATGGAAACTTTTTCAGAGTTTACCAACCAAGGAATCCCCTCAGATGGGAATCCTGGTCATTTTCCTCCTTTTGGGAATGTTGGTGCTCCCTACATGGCAACGTTGTCCCTCCCTGGGTTAACTGTTGGGTTGCCTGTTTGGTTGTTTTCAACCTCTGTGGTTCCGAATGTCTCAACTACTGTTCAATCAGTTCCTCCGCCTGAACAACATCATGTTGATTCCAAGGTGGACCTCTCCCCTTATTCGCCTGTTTCTGCGTCCTCCTCTTCTACTTCGCCTGGTGAAAGTCTGGATTCTAGTGACCAGGTGGCTAAGAAGAAGAAGAAGAAGACAAAGAAGAAGAAGTTAGATAAAAGAGAGGCTAAAGCTGCCACTACTATTTCTGAAACATCTCCTCTTGATATACCTTCCAACCCTCCACGGAAATTCAAGTTCCCCTGCATGTTGTGCATGGGAGACCATCTTCTTCGAGACTGCCCTGGCATTCCCAAGGTGCTTGAAGCATGGTCCAATGGCCATCCGCCGTTTCCTTTGACTTCCGGGAGCCAAGTTGAGGGCACGTCTTCAACTGGTGCTGATAAGGCTCCTAAGAAGTAGGGTAAGATCACCAATCCCTGCAAGTTGTGTGAAGGGCACCATGCCATTCACCTTTGTCCTTATATGGATGAAGCCAAGAGAGTTTTGGACAGCCCAACTATCTCCACATTATGCCTCCCAGCTGGTTATAAACAGCTCTCTTTGAGTATTCCACCTACTGATGATACGATTGGTCAAATATCATCTTTGGTCGATCCCACTCCCTTAGAAATTCGAATTCAAGAATCCGTCCCTGACCAACCATTGGTCGTGGTATCGGTTGAGATGGACCCATCCGCAGTGCACCAGGTCTTTTCCGTTGAGAGTGGACCTCACACCCCTCATGTTCTTCTGGTTTCTTCAGATTCCTCAGACTTGGAGAAAGATTCTCCTGTCCCCGTACCTCAAGAAACTGCTCCTCTACCTCCCACCATGGAGGCTCTCGAGGATACCCCTCTCGCCTTTGAGATGGAGGTTATGGAGAATGCTCCTCCTTCCGTAACACCAGGGGAAGACCTTCTCAGTTCGATGGTAGCCCCTTCGAGTAGTTTGGTCGCTTCCTTTGATTGGAATCGATTTGCAGGATTTCGCCTTCCATCCTATGTGCCTTTCAAGATCACAATACAGGCTTTTGGTCTGGTTGTACCCAGTACCATTATAGACGAAGGCGCCTCTGTTAGTATTCTATCCTCAACTACCTGGCAAGCTTTCGGTTCACCGCCACTTGCGCCTGTTACGCAAAATTTGTTGACTTTTAACAGAAGGACGAGTTAACCATTGGGGATCCTTCCAAGGTTACCTATTACTTTGGGAGGTAAAACCGTCCATATGGACATGGTGGTCATTCCAGGCCCCTTGGATTTCAATCTGCTCTTGGGGTGCGATTACACCTATGCCATGGGAGTGCTTGTCTCCTCCCTTTTTCGTGTGGCCTGTTTTCTGCATGAAGGACGGATCGTGACCATTGATCAGCTTTCGTTCTTTGGTCCTAATGTGGCAACTGGCCGGCATCACCCCCTCCTGGTTTTTATCCACCCATTATATATGCCCCACTGCAGGTCAAATATGTGGCTACCTACCCCGTGCCCGCACTCAGTGACGATGCCGTCGTGCATAGTGTACTAGGGGCATTGGGTCCTGATTTCCAAGATGTCGTTCTCCCACCTAGTGTGGGACTCTTGGAAGCCATGGATTCTTGTCCATCATGACGAGTATTCTGTCGGAGCATGGTTCGTTCCTTGCGTCAAGCTCCTAAAAAATGAAATCAAGTCTGTCGGAGCATAATTCCTCCACTTGTGTCAAGCTCCTAAAACAATGAAACAAGCTGTTTGAGGATAGTTCTTTTAAGTGTGTCAACCTCGTTAAAATAATGAAACACGAGCCAGTTCAATTCGAGTTTTGTTAACTTTAGATCAAATCTCTTGTGTTGAACCTTCACTCCATTTCCAATGGACTGAAGCTTGGGGGGCATGTTCCTCGAATTGAGACACCATGCTGGGGGGCATGCCCATTTTCCTTATTTCAAGCATAGTTTTTGTTTTAAGCTTGCATAAAAATAAAACTCATTCTCAAGCATAGTTTGCATATGTGTGTCCATGTGTGCTTTTAAGCTTGCGTAAAAATGAAATGTGTGATTAGATACATTGTGTGAACTTTTCATTTGGGTCATTTGTTATGCAACTGATACATTAGATAACATTGTATTAGATATCCGCATGACATATAAGAACATCATCACATGTAAAGAAAGATCCATTCGGAAATAGATATGTATTTATATAGATATCGAATGTTTGCATAGTGTGCATCACATTAAAATCAAAATATACATGTTCGCCTTAATACATCCGGAGACGACATGTCTCTAAAAAAATATGCATGAAATAAAAGCCCTAGGAGTCTAATCCGCATGGTGCTCATGATAACAAGTGACTGCACGCACTAAGCGTCTCAAAATTCGGTGGAGGCGAATAGGCACTCCCACCGTATGTCTCTGGTACGCCATCGGTACATCCGCCAGCCGGGCATAGTCTGGGATCCCTCGGGCAATGCCCTCGAGATTCTGGATTAACTCCCCCCCCCCCTCTGCACCCTCTCCCTGGGGATCAGGTGCGGGAAGAGTCCTCCGCGCGATAGGAGACATACCGGCTGGTCTCTCTGGGCCCACGTCTGCATACATATAAAATGTGTCAGGAAGAACATGTATCACCAAAAAATTATAAAACATAAAAAATCAAAAAGAGAAGAGGTCATACCCAACTCCTCGTCCCAATCATCTCCCTCTGGCAGTGGGAGATCTGGGTCTCCAGTGAAATCGGTTCCTGCATATGGCCAGTCTTCCACTACGATCAACTAATGTTGCAACCACCCAAAAAACTTTGGCCTCCAAGACATCTGTTGGCCTCCTCCAGCTCTGGGCATTAGTGCTGCCCAGCGAGCCATTCTTGGCTCTCGTGGAATCGGCTCAACTACTATGGCCCCTTGGCCCTGGAAGATTGGTAATCGTTCCAGAATGAACGATACCAGGATGGAACCGTAGCCAAACTATTTCAGCTTGGCTTGCTTGCATTTCGTAAGCTGTCTTTTCATGTTTATCGTCACTGTTGTGGCCCAGTCAAACAATAGGGGAGTCATACACTCTGAGGCTAGCAAAATTTGGGCCTTTGTCGCCTCGTGCGGTGCCTGCGACCCCGCAGCCCGCGTGATGGTATGCAGCACCACTCTCAGTGCCAGATCATGAATGGTGTGAATGTCTACTTTCCCACTTCCAGATCCCAGTCATGCCCTCGGGCACACTCGTGCCATCACTTGCTCCATCTTCTCACCAGACGGTCTGCTCCCTGTCAATATGGGCACCGGACCTCTGCGTGATAATCTGGTTATGAAGTATATGTCAGATACCTCCAGTTCTAATACCTGGTCCCGTAACTTGAACACTTGTTCCTGTTCGTCCCATATGCTGATCAGGTATTGTAGGAGCTCGGGCTGAGCTCGTAAACAAGGTGTCAGAAAGAATTTTTTTAGCCCACAGTTCTTGAGGGCATTCATGCAAGTTTCATTCTCCATGGCTTGTTCATCCTCTTCACCGTGCTCCCTCTCTTTCCACTCAATGACCATTTTGATCAGTTGCCTGCATTGACATGGTAAAAAAAAAACTTCAATTAGACCTCTGCCATCTTTAAAAATTCATTCAGTTCATTCATTGTATGAAAATTTCAAGCGGAAAATTGTATTGCGCCGCCGGGCCCTTTGGAAATAAAATTCCATTGGCGCGGGTCCGTGCCGGATACCCGCGCCAATGGCCGGAGCCCTAAAATTCAAAAATTCCTCATAAGAAGTCTAATATACAATAAAAAACTATGAAAAATGGATTGAAATGGAGCACAAAGAAGCGCCTCTTACCTGGAACTGACGGGAATCTGAATGGTAGCCTGGATCGGTCGCAATCGTTGTCAGAAGTTCGCACACAAAATGGACCACTGCTGCTCTTTGGTGAGGTAAATAGTAAAAAGTAATTTTATTTTTACCATTTGACATATTTATAACATTTTGAACTCAAAATAGTTATTTTTTCTGAATATTTTAATATATTTGTGTCAAAAATGGGTTTTACACTTGCCCTTTTTGTACAGCAACAGGTCTTTTACGCAACTTAGACGGTGAAACGAGTTGTATTTTATACTTTTTCGGACTCGGTAAATACACGAAAAAGTCACTATGGAGTCATCTTTCGGCTCTTTTCTGACTCTCTAAACATGAAAAGATTGCCGAGGCCCTTGTCGTTTCGATCTCGTTAAAGTGGACACGAAACGACATCTATCCAGTATACGTTTACCCCTTTTTCGGGCTGGGATAGATTATTTACGAAAAAGGAATACCCTAGCCTATCGCGACTAGGAGGTTTCCTCAAACATAGTTTTCTACCTTTTCGGATCTGAGGAACTATCTACGAAAAGGGACTGTTGGAGTTTACTTTTCTGCTGTCTTTTCAAACTCTATAAACATGAAAAGACGCTGAGTTCTTCCTTTGTCAGACTCGTTAAACCCTGATGACATTGGATTCATTCGTAATGACGTTATCTGAGTCTCTCCTTCCTAGGGCTCGTTAAATGTACTAGGATGGACTTATATGACAAGCATATGGTATCCTCTTCAAGCTTGTGTAAAAATAAAGAGGTACTCGCCGAAATGGTGGGGAAAATGGAACCAACATCATTGTCGTGTCGGCAGTATGTCGCTCTTGAACATGGCACTTGTCTGCATTCGTGTCGGGTTGGGGACATCTCATCTCTTTTTTCACTTGCCTCCGTGGGTTTGGGTGATCCCTTTTGACCTCTCATCTGCTCTTTTCCTCGTCACTATGACCTCTGATCTTTTGATGTCAAAATATTTTGGCAAATCACTTTGTCGTCATAGTCAATATGTTCAAGAGAAGTAGACCTCTGCAAATATCAACCTTCCTCTGATTCTCATTTGATCCTGATTCACAAAAAACATCATGTTTCTCTATCTCATGTCGATGATGTGGGAAACACTATGACCCACCTTCGATCAAGGTCACTTCCTGTCGACTTCAGCTCATTATCTAGGAAGATGATCTAGAGACTCCCTTATGGTACCTTGGAGCCTGCATGCCTCAATGGCAGGTTCGTCGCATTCGACATGAGGTTTTCATCACTGGCCTCCGATCGAGTGATTCTACGGGTGTTCGACGCCAGCTCATTGATTCACACGCCGTAGATTGTACCTATAGTACCTTGAAGGCCATTTTCATTATTGGTGGTTCCTCTCGCGTCTATTAACAACTTTCATCATTGACTGGTAATCAGACGATGTTCTTGCATGTTCGACTTCAGCTCACATATTCACATGCTTGAACTTGTACTTTGTTCAGGTCGAGATGGAGCGCAAGACCCTGGATTGTGTCTGTTGTAATCCAGGCTGCGATATTGTGGATTATTATGATTATTTACACTTGTGACTCACTTGATTGGATGGCTGACCATGCAGTCTATTTATCGATCCTCCTTGGGATGGCTGCGTCCATGCCTTGTATCTCGATTATTGTACACTTTTCGGTTATGGATGGCTGCGCCCATACCACACATATATATCATGTATCTGAGACATCAGTTGTACTTCGCTCCGCAGGTTTTCCGATGGCGGTGTTTTTAGTCGGCATGTTCTCATAAAGCATTTCACCCCTCTCTCTCTCTGTCGGGCCTCATGCTTTAGGGGGCATCTGTTACACAGCAATTTGTCACCATCCCTACAATCCCCATCCCGCACATTGGAGGGCTCATTTTGTGACCTGTGAGCAGTGACATGGCTTGAAACCACTTTCATGACATCCCTCTGAACAAGAGCTTTCATTGCCTTGAAGACATCTCCCTACCCAAAACCCTAAAAATAGCTCTTTTTCCATTGACGCGGTTCCACAGTTCAGCCCTCACACCAAGGGGGAAAATCCTCCAAATAGGGCGCGCCAATTGGCGCTTTGTCATAGAGCCACACCCGCGCCAACCATATTAAGAGGTGTTTTTTAAAAATAAAAGGCGAAAGTTTCATCCTAACAAATTCCTGGTCTGATTTCTATCTTGAGTTGGGAGGTTTGGCTACAAATTTCCATGGAGAGGAAGTGGTTTGCCACCTCTCATGAAAGCTTCCTTGATGATAGGTCCAATCCCATAATTATAGGGATCCCCCAACTCCCCTTCCTCCTTCTATAAAAGCTTGCTCTTCTCCATGGCAAGCTAATCTCCAAGTTCCCAAGAGCTTTTACATCCTTATGCTGCAAGAGCCTTCTTGATTCCCTTAAGGCCAAATCCAAGCAAGGAGACTATTGCCAAGTATTCAAAGAGAGAGGTTTGTCCCATCCTTGACAGGCTTTATCGAGACATGTTTTGCTGACGACCCGCCAAAGGAGAGTGCTGCGTCGAAGCTTTGGTTGTATTCTTCTTTTGACTCTTTAATGATAAGCGACTATCGGTTATGGTTCCACTCTTGTTCTTAATTATGTTCATGAGTTATGTCCTCTTCAACTGACATATAGTTGTATATACTGGATTTTATGCTTGCGTTTGTGTTGTTTCTTGCATGTGCAGGTGTCTGATCACGGGGATCGTGAGGATTGTGATCTGCCAGGGTAAAGGACGAGAGCACCACCTCTTCTACAAACAACAGCGTTGGATTCCAGGTAAGCCTTCCTCGCAAGACGGTTTATTTACGATTAGGAACCTGCACTGTAGCGTGTTTGATTGTTGCTAGACCCGATCTGGGCTAGTAGGGATCGCCTCTGTCCGCAGAGGGGATTTACCTCCTCAACACCATGAATCACACACCATTCCAACACTTTTGCCTACATTTTTATCTTTTAATCAGCAAACACTTGTGAGTGTTTATATGCCTATATATGCAATATATTTTATTTACAAAAATTCACAGGAACCAAAAGTGATCTCAAAATTATTATACTCATAATAATTATATCATTCCAACTAAATTCAATAATGTTTCCATGGCACTGTACTTATGCATCACATTTATTCCAAGCATTTCATAATGCAATTAAACATTTATTTTAGCAGACCAGTGAGTCAGATTACTATTTCAAGTCTTCATTTCACCCAGTTATGCATTGAAAAATTCATTGCAATATTTCATACCAAAGGCTCCTCGCCTTCACCATACCACTACCTAGTATCTATACAAAGCATGCATTAAATTTAAACAATAGTTTTTCAAATTCAGTTGAATGAATTCTTACCCAATTCCTTTCCTTTACCCTTTTTCCTTGGGTTACTACTACCTTATTTACTTGGTTGTCACTATCAATGCTTTCAGCTCAATTTGTTTGAAGGGTCTAACTAATTGATAACACTCTTGTTGTTTTAATACTCAACAATTCCTGAAATTGTCTCAACCCCACACAATAATCATAATTTCGTCAACTCAACTATTTATAGATTTCAATGAAAACTACCCAAATACATTTTCATTTGTATTCCATTCTAACATGTTCTTGTCCATACTAAGCATACGTTGTCGATTTCTAGCCCTTATAATTTCTATTCATGCCCACAACAAATATTAGGATCATATATACAACATATTAATAATGATAGTTATTAGTGATAGGTCACTCTTGCCCACTTGCTCAACGATGTTCCATACAACATGGAATCCATTAAGTAACATCACCGTGTTATTCAAAACATGCTAAGTACAAAGTATGTTTTCGTACCATTCACATAGTGATCATATTTCATAGATTAATCACTTACCTTTTTACTATGATGGTTCTCAACTAATGGTCTTTCAGACCAATTAATATCCTCATTCCTTTAGTTCACTTTCCCATCTTTCTTGTATTCATAAAAGATATAATGTGCACACACACACACACACACACACACACAGATATGAGTGTGTGTGTGCATTCTATATTTTATGAATATAAGAAAGATGGGAAAGTGGAAGGAAATATGACAAACAAATAGGTGCATCAGTTGGGTCCACATGATTAAAATGGACATTGACACGACAACATAAGAAGGGGGTTTGCTTAACTAAAATTGATGTTGTCGTGTCAATATCCAACAACATCAATTTTAGTTAAGCAAACCCCCTTCTTATGTTGTCGTGTCAATGTCCATTTTAATCATGTGGACCCAACTGATGCACCTAGTTCTTTTGTCATCTTATTTTGTCATCCACTAACATTTATCTTATGTACAAGGTTTAATCAGGGTCTTGCATGTTTAGTTGGGTTTTATTCATCTCTTCTCCAGATCTCCTTTTTTATTTACTTTCCCGCATACAACAAACCAATAAGATCAAACCATATAAGGCAAGAAGAAAGAGTAAAAAATAGAGAAAAAACCACAAAAAAACACATGAAAAAATATTAAAAAGCATGGCCATGTTCAAAGTCAACAAGCAAAAGCAACAAGAAAATTTGTGGTCAACAATAACAACAAATACATGCTAAACATTCCCATTCACATCATCCATTAGTTCTCAACAAACTCAATCCTTGAGTTATGATATTCAGAGTGTCTATTGCCAACATATGCACAAGATTTTAGTCAGAGTCCTTCCTCAGGTTTATAACAACTTTAAAATTATAGTATCCCTCTAACTAGTTTAAGAGGGAACTTTTTAGTCTTTCAGAAAGAATGAGGGGATGTTCCCTTATCTCTCTCCTCTTTCATTGTATGTTGGGACAATCTCTTCTCAGGTGTTCTCTCCAAAATTCCAACATGAAGGTAACTTTATTTTCTCTTCAACTTTACGAGGTTTCTTTATGGTCTTATCAACATGACGCTCTTCTATATCAAGAAGTTGATGCATGTCACAACAACCCTTGCATGTATGACATGTGTTGTAGTAGTATCTTGTTCATCCTCTCCTACTATTTTTTCTTTCTAACGAGCCTTCATTCTTTTCCTTGCAACTTTTGAAATTAACTTTCAAGCCCTTAAAGGTTTTTGTCCCATTATGAGTGCTTTCCCCTTCTCGCTCTTAACGAACTTGGTCCATGTTGTGTTGTACCTCATAGTTGCCCATCCTTTTATTTCTTTCTTCAACTGGGTCTTCTTATGTGTTGTCACATACACCCAAGTATTAGTTATATCAGCATAAACAAATTGAATTGTCACCTTGCCATGCAAACACCAAGCATGTTGATATATTGTTGTTCACATTTCTATAACTCATTTCAGCCACATATTCTAAGAATAAAAAAGTGCATGTTGGCATGTTTATAACCATATCATCACTAATTTTGAAAGCAACCTTTTACCAATAACAATTGCAAGCTTAAAAGTTAGTTAGAAAAAAACTAACATTTAAGAATCTGCCATTCTTACCATTTTGCAATTTTGATATTGACACATGCATACAACACACAATCACTCTTTAAATGTCGCTCTCTATAACAGAGCTCTAAACTTTTCTTCAAAGGTCAAGTGGAGAACCTTCCATTTTCATTTCATATTTTCTTGAGCCCAACAGGTCCAGGCGTTGAACATAGATTCTATGATACCACTTTGTAACACTCCCTCCCACCACCTTGTACTTTCCAAGATCAATGAGAGGTGTTACTTTTGTATAACCCAACCTCCATTGTATCATTATGAATACGAGGTTATAAAAATTATTCTTTCCCAGAGTTAGTGGTATTAAAATTTATCTTAATCTGATGCCCAGATCAAAAGTTATGCCCATTTAAAGATTATGTAATTCATTCTTGCCACATCATCAAGAGTTGCCACGTGTAGCCCAGGTGGCCATTCCACATCATTCATGATGTCTACGTAGTGCCCATGTGGACTCAACGACACATTCATGGTGCTTGTCATGTCCGTCTAAACTTGCGGGTCCCACTAGCTCGACCTCATTGGTATTTTGCAACACTTCCTTGTTATATTCATCCTTAGTAAATATTTGGGTCCGCATGAGTTTGCACCTTGGAAAATGTATCAAAACCCCAGATATATCTAGATCATTTCCGCTCCATAAAACATATTTGTGTCTGGTCCACTTCTATCCCTACACCAACAACTCCCTGTGGAGCCCACTCCAAATATTGTATGAAATTCGGCTTACGCATAATCTAGCTTCAAGCCTTGAACACCTTGATGGGCCTCACCCCAGATATTCAGATCTGGTCACTCATTTGGACCTTGTGAGTTTTTTCCCACACTAGGCCCCATCGCGAATATCTATCTCAAATCAACTCTCCTGCAATTATATATGGTGACATTAGTGTTGGAAAATTCAATGTGGCAACTTATTATAACAATTTTCCTTAACCTCTCTGGATGCGGATGCTAGCCGAGGTTGATGGGACGTTCGTCCCGAGGAGCATCCCTATGGCATTCGCGTGGGGTGGCCATATGGCCACCCACAACAACATTCACTTCACAATAAATTCAGCCAACCTGCTCTCCAATTACACCTTCAATTCGCTCTACTGCCATTTTGCTCAGCCCCTCTGGTTATTAATGGAGTTCAATTTCTGACATTCGCTTCACATTCACCCTATGTGTAGGTCTCTTGCTCCGCAGAGAAGCTCCTGCCCTCCCGCCTGTGTCGAGCCAAGTGCTCGAACGCACACCGGAAGACGCTGTCTGCTACTCTACTACCTAGAAACTGTGCCAGACTTCCACTTTTCTCAGAGCGAGCTCTGTTGCTCGAAGCCCCGGCCCTGTGATCAGCCTACCTCGCCTAGCTCCTTAGCCCAGCATCACTCCTGCCCGTCTCTCAGTCAACATTGTCTGCGCCCCTCCGCCACCATGCCTAGGCTCCGTCACAGGATGAGATGTTGCCGTGGGAGCAGCAGGGGCCAAGCCATTTGTTCCCAGTCCTCCCCCAGCACTGACTCCTCCTCTGATGATTTCTCTTGTGGCCATTACCCAGAAAACATAAGCCAAAGAGGTAGAAATCGCATGGTTAGGCAAGCGCAATCCACCTCGGGCTCTCCGCCTCCCCACGTGATGTCTCCTTTGCCTCCTGCTGCCCATACCGTCGTTTCCCTTGCTCCCTCTCTGTCTGCTCACTTACCCCTTCACCAAACCTCCCAAAGAGCTGAATTTCGCTTCGATTACACCATGGAAAAGCCTGTTATCACGGACTTCATCACCGTCACCCTCAGGGAGGAAGCTACCTACCCCATCCCCCCTTCTGCTGCTGGTTCCAATCCCCCTGTAGCTTCTGCCCCTTAGGACAAAGACGCGGCCAAGGATTCTAAGATACAGTTGAAGATTGCACGGGACGACAAGACTCAGGAACAGGTGAAGGAGGATACCGACAAAGCCACCTGTGCTCCCACTGTAGATGAAGATGGCAACAGCGAAGACTACAGATGCCGCATCATGGAGGAACCTCCCTCTCCAGTCAATGACAAGTAACCTAGGCAACCTATGGTGGAACACGACTCTTCAACCCAGGTTTCATGGGTTGATTTTTGTTTTTATGTTTAATTATCCTCTGCTGAAAGAGCAGATTGTCCTTCTCATATGTCAATTTTTGTTAAATTATCTGAACACAATGCCGGTTTCCCCTTTGCGGGCGACAAGACAAACTTCTAAGGGACTGGTTTCCCCTCTGAGGGCAGTCCAGATCCATGCATTTTGTGACCATCAAGGCCAGCTCAGTTTTGTACTTTTATGTGTTATATAAATAGAATTAGAATTATTCCCAAAAAAAAAATAAAAATTTGATAAATAAAAATAAAATAAAATAAAATAAAAAATAAAAATTACTTAACACTTAATATTTGCTTTTGAACTTTTTTAATCTTCTTTAGTTATATATTTTCATCAAACAATATCAAGAACAAAATAGTAATAATAGAGGACACAATAATTAGGCTCTCAGCGAGGGCAACACACCTCTAAGGGGAAAACCCAAAAAAGTCTTAACCTCTTATATAATCTACTTCAAATGAGATACAAAGACCCAAGTCCTAGACCAAGTCCTCCTCCAAGTACCAAGTAAGCCCTTCCAGCAAGAAATTCCTCGATACCAACTTCAAAACTGCAACTTCGGCTTGTCGACTTCAATATTGCAACTCTTATGTAACTTCGATTTTGCAGCATCTGATCAACAACCCTAGAAAATATCTTCCCGCAATCCTTCTTTGAGCAAAATAAGTCTTCCCAAGGTCAACGAGGTCCGAACAAAATACTCGCTCTTCCTGCAGCCTGATGTCGCATCTGCAACTCAGATATGCAATTTCAACCCTTCTAGGAAGTTGCAAAAACCATAGATTTCACATGTGTGAGAGAGATGGAGCCTAAAAAAAGAAATTTCGCTTCTTCCTTGGATTCCTCCTTCCTTCTAGACCTTTTCTCTTCCTTCTTTTAGTTTCCCAACTATAGATCAAATTATTCCTTGAGAGATAAAACTTCTTGGTGAGTGAGTGACAAATGAGGTCGAGTTTCCTCTTTATATAGCATTTCTAAGGGTTTGAATTCCCTCCTTTAAGTCGACTTGAAGCTACTAAAGCTAACTTGTACTTTTGGAGTTTTCGAGACTTTATAGACTCAAAAATAAATTATTTTCCAATTACATTTAGCCGGAAGGGTCTGATAAACATGATGTTGACTCCTTTGACTCGTGATGATAAATCCTAAGACCTAACAAACCTTAGAAGCGTGAAGAACATGCTTTTACCTAAAATACCATCAATAATAAGCATGAAACCCATGCTTTAATAATAATAACTTTTTATTGTCTTATTTTGTTTGTTACATATGATACATGTTGAAATGATCACACCAACAACTATGAAGATTGAAACTAGTTACATTTTCAACACTCCCTCTTCACTAGGGAGGAATTCTTAATTATACAACAAAAAAAACATCATTCTCAAACTGAAGAGTTCTCATAAGAAGATTCATATTGATAAGCCAAATTGTAAGCATCATCATTATTACCAACATTGTCACTGAGGCCTAACTTGAAAATCTCAACCTCATTCGAGAGCATTATGTTGGTAGGATTTATGTGTGATATCACACTAGCTCTACAAGGCACATACCCCATTTAGATGTTCACAAGGTATGTTATTTTAGGATTATTCTTATCTCAGATTTCCAATACTAAGCCGTCAAAGAATATCAGTCCTCTTCAACCACTCTTCTCTTGAATACATGTCCTATCCTCAAAGAGTGTCGTTACCTTTCTTTATTGGATTTTATATCCTCAAGGAAACCACATATGTTTATCCAATCCTCCACCATTCTCTCTTCATTATCTAAAGACAATAATGCACATGCGATGTCCAACATCACTCCCTCTTAGCTAGAGAGGATATACCTATTCCCTCTCGCTCAAGGAATAGATGCTTACTCCTATTTAAGGAGAATCCTTTGCTCACTCTCAAGCCTAGAGGAGATTCCATACTTCCTTTTTATTTGGGAAGTCAAGACCACAAGCCTTATAACATGTCTTCACAAAAGTATCAGCTACCTATTTTTTAGAGCTACCAGGCTCCCTCTTTTCTCCGCATCTCATTGTATCGAGCTTGCTTCCTTTTATGGTATCATGGAGCCATATTACTCTTCATTTTTTGTGATATGAACCATGTCACTTTTCTTTCACATCAGTTTTATTTTTTCATCATCGATGGGGGCATTATATTGAGCCTTTCCAAACTTCAAGTTGATCATAGCTTCCTTATGAAAGTGATATCCTTTGGCCTTTAGGTTATCTTCTCGTACTTCTACCTTTCAATCCCAAGATGGACACATATTGACTTTACACTTGCTAGGTACCAAATATTGAGCTTCCCTCAACATTTTTCATACATTTCCATCCATATAATTGAACTCGCTTCAACTGTCATCATGTATTCCTACAACATTCTTCCAGGTAGAAAATAAGATGTTAACCAGATAACCACGAAATTAAAAAAACAAACTTACCTCATCTAGATGACCTTCTCATCCAATCAACATCCTCATGGTCCATATCCACTTTAATCTTCCTTCATGGATCAGAGTGCCCAAGGATTTAACTTGATTACCAAGTTACAACTTTTTTATTTCGGAGACTATACTGGATGTTTAATCAATATTTTACATATTCTAGAGAAAGTGTTTAATCTCGTATACATCCTTAAGTAAGTCAAATACAATCATACAAAGCATGTTACAATATTCTATTTATCCAATAGTCACTTTCAATGTGCATTCCTATGCTTCTTATTCCATCATCTAGCTATATGTCTCATAATGAGCCTGCTTCCTGACCCATTCCATTCCTTCATCCCTTTACTATTATTGTTTCCATATTACATGGAATGTATACTAACTTTTTCATAGTGCCTCTCCCAATAACTTTCCATAATGATGCTTCTTCCAAAATCATAATAATCCATCTAAGCAAGATGATTGCCTCTAACATAATGTTAGATAATGCATGGATGATAAATATGCAAAATGGTTTATCTATCAAGACTAGATGATTTCTACAAAGAAACTTAACAAAGTAGACTCTACATATGTTACTATCACATGTTTCTCTCTATGGTGTTATGAAAAATAAAGATTCTTCTAAAGTAAACAACAATGCATGTTATCCTAAAGGAAAGGTCAATTTGAACCTGGCAAACAAGATGCCTTATTTAATAGTAAATATATTTCACTTCTTCTTTCTTCGGCATCTTCTCATGTTCTTCTGTTTCTTTAGCAATGTGAGCCTCACTTATTTCCCTTCTCTTGTTGTTTTGTTGACTTGGATAGCTTGATATGAAATTAAAAACTTGAAGGTTTCAAAGTTTGCAAGCAAGTTAATGTCTTGTGTGAAATGGATCAATTTGTGAAAGCACATAAACTTAGTGTTTTTAGTTAAGTTTTGCAGAAATAAAACAAGGAAAAATAGACCATGAACAACATCACACAAACAACAATTTGGTGACATATTTCACCCCTCCTGGGCTACATCTCTGGGTCTAGGTTCCAATGTCGGGACTTTGAATTATATGCTCAAATATGAAATTACATCAGTTTACATAGCTCAAATTGAAAAAATGATATTTCCATTGAGTTCATAATACCCAAAAACCCTCGTGTAGGCTCTTTTTGGGTTAAAAAAGATTGAAATTTTACCAATTTAGGTCTCAATCTCCATTTCCCTGCTATATGTCCTGCAAAATCACAAAATTGGCTAAGTGTTCTACGAAATCCACCTTTTCGTTGGCCTCCAAGCGACAATTTATCCAGGGTCCGCTGGGATTCCCGCTGCAATTGGTGCAATTTGTCGCCTACTTAATTGCGCTCATAAGGCCTTAAGCGCCAATATTTTTGGCACCGGTCCTAGTTTTATGGGCCATATGGTCATGGCCATGCTAATCGCTCGCCATGTCGGCTTAGCTCTCGCCATTCCACCATGGGTCATATGGTAGCAAATAAGGTTGGGGTTGGGGCCTAGTCCCCACCCCCTCTGCTAAAAGCTCCTCCATTGTATTCCATAGGTCTAATGGTTTATAATAGGACCAGGGTCAGGGCTGGTTGGGTGAGCTCGTCGGCCCAACCCCTCCCCCCAACTACCAACAACCAATAACTTAAATACAATTGGTACCACATATCTGTTAAGAAGTAAATGATGGTGTAGCAGTGAGGCTTGCGGGTTGTTGGGATGAAGTCCAAGGGTTGAACCCTACTGAGGTCGATTGGCCAGGCAATAATTTTTTTTCCAATGAGTGAGGGCCATGAGGCACCCTCCCATTGGGCCATGTGGCACCTCTTCATTGGGCCACTTCAACAACCTGTGACCATGGAAACCTACCAACCTAGTTGTATGATCCAACCATGTGTTAGCACAGGATTGACTCGTCTGACACTGTAACTTGTACAGATAGTTGATGATGTCAGTTGTACAACCTGCACAGTCAACAACCCATTCAACCATGCAAGTTGATTTTTTAACTATTGGGCAAAAACTTCAGAGCATCATAACTTTCTCATACGATGTCAGATTAAGGATATTTAAGCATCGTTGGAATCAAGATGATGAACATTATGATTTTGAACTGGTTATGTGCAATTTTGAGCACTTTTATTTTTTAGCATATGTTTGATCCCCTCGATCATTCCTTTCCACTAGAAGCTTTTGGACCACCAACAATCTGTTTCTATTCAACAAGTAAGCGAGGGTGCAACTCCCTCACTTTTCCAATCTCTATCCACCGTGATTTACTTGGATTGGTACCTTTGAGCCCCACTTGAGGATACTCCACAGTGCCTCTGCGTGAAGTTCTAATCCTCCTATAAAGAATAGTATCTTGCTACAATTATTCTAAATATTTAGGAGAAAAACATTTAATAGATGGAATTTGAACATTCTCTCCTTGATCAACAATCAAATGAGGCTCATACAATCTCAAGTTTTCCACATTCACAACAGAATAAAGTTGCATATAACATGGAAATATAATAAGAAAGCATTGTTACCAATCTTCTCCAAAATTTTGAAAGGACCATATCTGATTAGCTTTAGCTTTTTACCTTCACCTTGAAGTATTTCCTTGTTTATGTATAACCAAACTTGATCTCCCACTCGGAAATCATGATCAACCCGATGTTTTTCATGTCTTACCTTGTACTTGGCTCTGCTCTTCTCAAGCTACTCTTGTACACTTTGATGCACTAGATGGATTTTTTCAATAATATGTTTGGCTTTGTCCACATCAATATATTGTCCTACAACAATATATTTTCCAAAGATGAAATCTAAAGGATAATTTGGCACATAACCGAAACAAGCTTCAAATGGAGATATTTGTGTATATGAATGCTTGACATGATTGTAGGCGTGCTGGATATAATGCAAATTTTCATCCCAAAGTTTAGGATGCTTACCATAATATCCACGAAGGAGATTCACTATTGTTTTGTTTACCACTTTTGTTTGACCATCGATTTGTGGATGAAATGTTGTGCTCTTCTTCAACTCGGTGTCCATGAGTTCCCATAAGCTTGACCAAAACATCCCGACAAATAGAGACTCTTGAACAAAAATAATAGAAGTGGGTAACCCAAAGTGAACCCAAACATTTTAGAAGAACATCTTTGTGGTTTTTTCATCTGTAATGTGTTTCTTACATGGCAAAAACACACATTTTTTTGAAACAATCCACAACAACATAAATATAATCATGAACTTTCTTTGACATTCATAGTCGTCCTACAAAATCCATATAAATACTTTCCCAAGGATGAGAAGCAATAGGAATTGGAACGTACAAACCTAATTTCCTATTGCTAGGCTTGCTTGTAGCACACATGGAACATCCTTTTACATATCTTGAAACACTTTCATTCACGCTAGGCCAATAACAATACCTCTGAATTTGTGCAATTGTTTTGCCTACACCAAAGTGACCAACAATAAGAGAAGTGTAGGCTTCCCTTATGGCATTGAATCTTCCACACTATGGAACACATAGCTTGCTAAGATGGTACAACAACTTGTTATGAACATGATAATCCATCTCTTCAACATGATTTCCTTGAATCAAAGTTGCATAAACATCTTTTATCTTAAGCATATTGTTCAATTTAAATTTCATGCATGATTGAGTTATCATTAAGAATGACAGATGCATTAATAATAGGCCTTGATAACATATCAACAACTTTTTTATATACCTTTCTGGTACTTGATTACCAAATGGAACTGTTGTAGAAATCCCATCCACCTGAAATTTCTAGCTTGTTGTAGCTTGGTTTGCGATTGTAAATATTGCAAATGTTGATGGTCAGTATGAAAAATCATTTTCTTAGCCATCAAATAGTGCTTTCATTGGTAAAGGTTTCAGAATGATAAAAAATAAGCTTACCATGCTGCATCAAAACTGCTCCCATGGCATAATCACTAGCATCAGTTTGAATCTCAAATGGTTGCTTAAGATCTGGAAGTGCTACAACTGGTGTTGTACTGATTTTCTATTTCATTGTATCGAAGGTTTTTTGTTGCTTTCCTCCCCACTAAAAGACCTCTTTCACACTTGTCAATGCATGTAATGGTGTTGCAATGAGTGAGAAGTTAGCTATAGATTTTCTCCAATATTGGGTTGCTCCCACAAAGCTCCTAACTTGTGTTACATTGTTGGGTTTAAGGAAATTGACCATAACTTCAACTTTTTAGGGATTGATTTTTAATTCACCACCTCCTACAATATGACCCAAATAAACCAAAGAGGTTTTCCTATTCACACTTTGACATCTTCAAATAATTTTCATCTTTCTTTAAGACATACAAAACTTGTTCCATATGCTCAACATGCTCTTCTCAAGTCTTACTGAAAATTAGAATATCATCTAAGTAGACTATGACAAAATAATCAAGGAATGATCTCAACACGTCATTCATAACTCTCATGAATGTTGCAGGTGCATTGCATAGCTCAAACAACATAACTAACCATTCAAACAAACCTTGTTTTGTCTTGAAAGTAGTCTTCCAAATATCACTCGCAACAATCCTTAAACTCGTGATAACCACTTCGCAAATCCAACTTAGTGAAATAAACAACATCCTTTAACTGATCTTGCAAATCATCAATACAACGAAGAGGATAATGATTCTTTACCGTTATTTTGTAAAATCCACAGACATGTGCCATGTACCATCCTTATTTGGAACCAAGATGATATGAGACCCACAAGGAGATGTGCTAGGCCTGATGACCCTTTTTTCAAGTAGCTCTTGAATTTGTTTCTTGATTTCCGCATTCTCCAAAACTGATATTTTGTACATGCCAATGTTTGGAAGTGGTGCATCCTACTGCAATTGAATCTCATGTTGGATTCCTATTTTAGGAGGCAACCCTTCAGGTTCCTGAAACATCTTATCATATGTGTTAACAAATTCAACCAAATCATGCTTGAGTTTTGAACCACATGCTTGGAAATCTTCTGATTCAGCAGTATCTTTGGGTTTGATCATCAACACCACACAATTTTTACTAGCATTAACAAGCCTTTTCATTTGACCAACACTGATAAGAAATAAGTTCATATTCTTGCGACGTGCTCTAACAACATACTCAACCCCATCTTTAAAATGTTGATATATATTCTCATGAAGATATAATATGGATTTTCAGTCATACAAGTATGGACTCCCTAAAACAATTCCACGTATGTCAAGTGGTGCAACATCAAGCTCTACCTCATCAATAAAGTTTGCAGTGATGGAAAATTTTAGTTTACACTTTCTTGTCACTTGTAATTTGGATTTTTCACATGCCCAACCCAAAGGGTAAGGTTTAGTATGAGGCGTAGTTTCTAAGTTTAGTTTCTTGACAATAACTTCAGAAATAAGGTTAACTAGGGATCCACTATCAAACAAGGTATCAACTTTGGTATGTTTTGTAATGACCCTTATATGAAAAATCTCACTTCTTTCTTTATCATTCTGAGACTCAATAGGGTTGCTAGAATAACTTGTACTTGCAATAGAATCTTTAAATTTTAATTTTGGTTTCATCACCTGAATCAGATCCTAGATCTTGTTGAGTTGTTGCAACAATCTTTTGTTTCCCCTTGTTATTGAACTTATTTGGTCTGATTTTTTGATGTAGTTTCCAATAATGGTCTTCATCATGGCCTTGTTTAGAGCAAGGTTTAATGGTAAGTTTCTCTCCCTCTTTCTTGACTACAACATTCTTTTTTCCTTTACCTTTAAACTTTCCCTTTCCTTTGTCTCCATATTTGAATGGCTTAATGCTAGTATCTTGAGGAACATTCTTCCCTCTTGCTTCTAAATGAGTTTCCTGAACACATACTTCATCTATATTGGTGGGATTAAACATAAGATTTGCATGTCTCAAATAACTATGTAATTCACCTATGTATTTAAGGAGAGTGTCTTATGAAGATAAATCTACACCCAAGATTAAAGCTCTTCTTCTAAATTCTTGTGTGTAACTTTGAACACTCTGACCTTTAGCTTGTCTAAAATTTTGCTAATCCATAATTTGATTTTGCATATAAGCTAATGGATAAAATTTCCTTTTTAATGTAGCTATAAAATCATTCCAAGAAGAGATAATTTTACCACTTTTCTTCAAGTCTTCCTGAGTTATGGCCTCCCATCAAATGAGGGATGCACTTTCCAACTAAAGAGAAGCAAGTTGGATCTTGGTCATATCATCATCAATACTTTGAATCCTGCAATAGACTTCAATTTTATGAACCCAACTATCCGAATTTTCAGCATTTACTTCCCCATTGTACGTAGGCAATTCAAACTTGACATAAAGCTTAAGTAAAGGAGGAGAATGTGTAGGTGTTGAACGAGACGAACAAGGTGGTGAGGAAGGAGGTGAAGATGGAGGTAAAGGAGGAGGTGGTGGTGGAGGATTACTTCCATCACCTCCACTACCTTTTGGATGATTTGAACCCTCTCCTTGCAACCTTGTTGTCCTCTCTTCATACAAAACCTTCACCATTTCAGACATATCATAGAAATTATTTTTGAAATCTCTCTCATCCTTAGACATCATCTCATGTCCTTCTTCATGTGCCATGATTGGTGGAGTTTGAGGAGTTTGTGACCTTCTTGATCCAATTTGAGGGTTTGGCTCTTCAAGCACTCTTTCTCCTCTTTTCTACTTTAACCTTGCAAGCATCAAGAAAATAATTGCAAACACAGTCAAACCTTCAAAACATCCATGTTCTGATACCAAATTGATCTCAAATTAAAAACTTGAAGGTTTCATAAAAATTTTGCAAGAAATTTTATGTCTTGTGGGCAATGGATCAATTTTCAAATGCACATAAACTTGGTGTTTTTAGTTAAGTTTTGCAAAAATAAAATAGAGAAAAATAGACCATGAACAACATAACACAAACATCAATTTGATGACAGAGTTCACCCCTCGTTGGATACATCTCCGGGTTTAGCTTCCAATGTTGGGCCTTTAAATTACACGCTCAAATCGTAAATTACATCAGTTTACATAGATCAAATTGCAAAAATGATATTTCCATTGAGTTTAGAATACCCAAAAACCCTTTGTGTAGGCTCTTCCTGGTCTCAAAAAGACTAAAAATTGACCAAGTTAGGCCTCAATCTCCATTTCCCTGCTATATGTCGTGTAAAATCATAAAAATAGCTAATTGCTCTACGAAATCCACCTTTTTGCTAGCCACAAAGCCATAATTTCACTTGAGTACAACGAGATTCTCGCTATAGTCGGTGCACTTTGTCGCCTACTTAATCACACTCATAAGGCCTTAAACGTCGATTATGTTTTATGGGCCATGTGGTCATGGTTAAGCGCCATGCATTGAACCCTCTGCTATTAGCATCGGGTAATGATTGTATGACATTAATATGGCTGGGGGTCGGGCTAACCGCCCACTTTGCCGGCTAGCTCTTGTCATTCCGTCGTGGGTCGTATGGTAGCAGATAAGATCGAATTTGGGGCCTAGTCCTCGCCTCCTATATCGATAGCTCCTCCACTATATCCATAGGTCTCATGGTTTATAATAAGACTGGGGCCAAGGCCAGTCGGGTGGGCCCGCTAACCCAAAACCTCCCCCTTACTACCAACAACCAATAAATTAAATACAATTAGCATCACATATGTGTTGATAAGTAAATGGTGGTGCAATGGTGAGGCTTGTGGGTTGTTGCAACAAGGTCTGAGGGTCGAACCCCACCGAGGTTGGTTGGATGGCCGATAAAAAGTATGGCCAATGAGTGAGGGCCACATGGCGCCCTCCCATTGGGCCACATACCACCTCTTCATTGGGCCACTTCAACAACCGACGACCAATGGAAACCTGCCAACCCAACTGTATGATCCTACCATGTGTCAACACGAGATTGACCCATTTGACAGTGTACCTTTAACAATAATCTAATGAGGCGAGTTGTACGACCTGCCTAGTCAGGAGGCTAGTGAACCATGTTAGTTGATTTTCAACACTTGGGAAAAAAATTCAAAACATCATAACTTTCTCATAGGACGTCGGATTGAGGAGATTTAAGCGGCGTTGGATTTAGGACAATGAGAACTATGATTTGGCACTAGTTTCGAGCAATTTTGAACTCTTTTATTTTTGAGCATATTTTTTGTCCCCTAGATCACAATCCCTCTTGTAGTGTCTATATTCGTTGCACTTAAAACATTTAACCTTGGACATATATTTTTTCTTGGACTTCTCGAACTTTCATTTCTTCATATTCTTAACTAGAGCTAGAAAGGCTTGAGACTGTTCATATGATCCAATGTCATCTTTTACTTTGATCCTTGATTCTTCTAACATGCATTGTGCTCGCAACTCATCAAAGAGAGTTTTAATCTTTCTCAGAGTAGATGCTCGTTAAAAGATGCTCCATTGAGGTGGCAATGCATTTAATACACATATGGTCATTTCCAAATAAGAATTTGTCTCTCCAAGCCCCAGCAAATGATCTATTAATTGAGATATCATCATAAGAAAGGATGCCATGTCCTCGTCCTTTGATTTCTTCACCTGGTACAGTTTATTCTGCAAGACACGTTTTTTCCTGATGTACTTGCATAGTACAAATTCACTAACTTGTCATACATAGTTTGGAAGTTTTCAAATTTGCAACAAGTGGAACAAGAGGATCCTTGATTGATTCAACTATGATCATTTTTTCCCTTACTTCCCCTTTCTTGTTCTTTGCTATATCTTGAGTCTTGTCTTTGCTAGGTTCAATTATTTCCCCAGTTACATATTGCATTACTTCATGCTCTATTAGCATGCTAGCTAATTTGATGCTCCAACAAGCTTATTGATTTCCTCATAGAAACAACCCATATGACCTATAGATTCATACATAGAGTAATATTATGATACTTTTGACAACCAAGATTCACCTCTTCCTTGATGATGTCTTCAACCTTTCTTGATGCCCTCGGGACCTTTAAAGAGAATTCAATAGTGTCCTTGAAATATGCTTCCTGGGATTCATCCAACAACAACTTTCAATATGAATGATACCAAGATCCTTTTGAAGATGCTTTTCAATGAGCCTTTAAATAGATCCTCCTCTCTCAAGAGACCACATTTCTTGTAGTCTTCTTCCCAAGCCTTCCTTTGATGAAAGCTTGATGTAGTCTTGATCTACTTCAATGCAGAAACCCTCCTTCCAAATCAGTAGGTCTTCTAGTTCTTTTCTTTCGCAAATGATTCCCCTCGACAAGCAAACCCTTCTTTACGTCCACAAGATAATCTTTCCAGTGGAAACTTATTATATCAATTTTCCTTAACCATAATATTTTCTTGTGAAATTTGTTAATATTATTTAGTTATTTAGTTATTTACTTATATATTTTCATCAAAAAAATATCAAGAATGAAACAGTAACAATAGAGGACACATAAATTAGGCTCTAAGCGAGGGCAAAACTAATCCAAGGGGAAAACCTAAAAAAATCTTCTCTTCTTATAGAATCTACTTCAAATGAGACACAAAGACCTAAGTCATCCTCTGTTAGGTCCATATATTACTAGTGTAGTACCTTATTGTTGTTAGTGTAGCCCCCTTATTGTTATTGTTGCGCCCTTACATTATTATTGTTAGGTCGGCTAGGATTATATTGTGACCCCATGGACTCCTATATATAGAAAGGAGGTTTTGTCATTTATATCATCCAAGAATTGTTCATTTATGTAATGTAAAGGAGGTTTCCCCCTTGAAGTGGCTTATTTATAAGGCGTTGGTCTCTCTTTTCTTCTAATTTTTAGTTGATTTCATAACATTTGGTATCACAGCTTTGGATTATAGGGTTATGTTGTTTCAAATAAGTCATCGTGGAATTTTTGATATAAATTTTTTTCTACGAATGTTTAGAAGCTGAAATTTTTACCACGAGAAGCTGAAATCTTGAGGAACGTCGTGTAAAAAATTTAGATCTTGGTTCGCAATATTTTCATAGATATGATATGTGGAATTTAGGGTTTTTGCAGGCTCCCGAATTTCATCTAAAAGAGGTGAACTTGGGAAAATCATCATAACTATCTCTCTGAGCATCGGATTGGAATTCTATAAAAAGAGGCCGAAATTATACGGACTATAGTTTCTTGTTTATCAATTTCAGAGCCAAAGGAGGAAATAGGGACACGTGGCACACTGTACAAGTTCACTCTATTGAACTAATCCATAATTAGGACATTATGGGAGATTGGGCATAACTTTGCCTCGAAGAATCTAAATCAGGTTAGACATGTGCCATTGGAAATAAGTCTCAGAGGGCTACTACATGATCGAATATAAATTATTTGGGATTTGAAATTACAGAGATACATCAGTTTCAATATCGAGCTCCAAAAAAGAAAGAAAAAGTTGTGTATTTGTCTTTTAAAATTACACAACGTTTGTTTGAAAAAGAAGTTTGAAGTGATTCCAAGTGCATATTGAAGCATTTTTATCAATATTGGGTTAAATAATGCCTCCAAAAAACAATTCCACACCCATTAAGCCCTCAGAAAGCTCTACTATGATGCATGAAGAGGAAGAATTGCAGTATGAGATATCAAAATTACAGTACCAAGTGCAACAAATTTCGATTTTACAAAGAGAAATCAAAGATGACATAGATGGTTTGAAAGCAAAAATTAAGGCTAAGTTGGACATTTTGAAGGATCAAATGAAAGATAATATGGATGATAAAGTAGTGGAAGATGACATCAAGCATCGAAAACAAGTTCTCCAACTCTCAAAGGATAACTTAACCTCAGTGCAAAATCGAATGAAACAACAGGAAGATAAACATCGCAGCGAAAGAAGTTATGAAGAAGTCACAGAAATAAGAACTCAACAACTACGAAATCGATCAATTTCAGAGTATCTCAGCAAGTGGAAGAACTTACCTATTGAAGATTCCACATGGGAAGATGAGAATTTTATACAAACCCATCAAGAAATAATCAAGCGTTGAGGACAACACTTGTTTGAAGGAGAGGGGAATGTTAGGTCCCTCTATCACTAGTTTAGTCCCTTATTGTTGTTAGTGTAGGCCCCTTGTTATTATTTTTGTACTCCTATAGTACCCATATTGTTATTATTGTGCCCCCACTATTGTTATTATTGTGCCTTACATTATTATTTTTAGGTCGGCTAGGATTATATTGTGACCCCATGAACTCCTATATATAGAAAGGAGGTTTTTTCATTTGGATCATCCAATAATTGTTCATTTATGTAATGTAAAGGAGGTTTCCCCTCGAAGTGGCTTATTTCTAAGGTATTGGTCTCTCATTTCTTCTATTTTTGAGTTGGTTTCATAACATCCTCCAAGTACCAAGTCATCCCTTCCATCATGTCATTCCTTGATATTGCTCCAACCAACTTCAAAAATAAAACTTTGACCTGTTAGCTTCAATACTGCAACTCTTTTGTAACTTCATTTTTGTAGAAGATGATCAAAAAACCTAGAGAAACTCTTCCTACAATCCTTCTTCGAGCAAAATAAGTCTTCCCAAGGTCAATGAGGTCCCAACAGAATACTCGCTCTTCTTGCAAACTGATGTTGCACCTGCAATTTGGATCTACAATTTTAGCCCTTTTAGGAAGCTAAAAAAACCTTAGATTTTGCACGTGTGAGAGAAATGGAGCCCAAAAATAGAAATTACACTCCTCCTTAGATTGCTCTTGCCTTTTAGACCTTTTCTCTTCCTTATCTTAGTTTCTTGACTATAGACTGAATTCTTCCTTAAGAGATCGAAATTCTTGGTGAGTGAGTGAGAAATGAGGTCGAACTGCTCCTTTATATTGCCTTTCCAAGGAGTCGAATTCCCTCCTTTTGGCCAATTTGAAGCTATTAGGGCATACTTGTACTTTTTGAGTTTCAAGGACTTTCTAAACTAAAAAATAAATTCTTTTTCCAATTACATTTAGCTCGAAAGGGTCTTATAAACACGATGTTTACTCCTTTGACTCATGATGATAAACCTTAAGCCATGTTTTAATAATAATAGTTTTTTCTTCTCTTTTGTTGTTTGTTACATAAGATACATATTGAAATGAGTACAACAACAATTAGGAAGACCAGAACTAGTTACATTTTTGACAATTCGTATATGATTCCCAGGCAAGTGTCATCGCGTTGTTTATTCCGGATGTCCAGATCTCCCGATATGTTCAGATTTCTGGATATGTTTGGACCTCCCACCTTATATCTGGGCCTAATACTCTTAAATACAACGTAATTTCTTCCTATTCATGCTCATAATGACTTAAGGTTTTCCTTAATCAATTCAAGGAACTGCCCAGGGTTGTCCTGAGAGCCTGGCCCTGCCCAAAACATCTATATTTATAGGAATACATATTTATATCAAGCACAACCACTCCAAGTGCTAACACTAAACAAAATACGTTGACAAAGATGTGAATCCACCAATTAACAGGAATTACTACACATCAATCCATAGTTAACAACACTACATTAATTCATTTACAACAACACTATATCCTTCTATAGAATGGATATGCACCGTCATTAACAAATATCTTAGTGTATCATGCATTTCTTCATTATTAGTCATGAACAAAGAAAGTAATGATCAACTGTGTATACAAGAGATCCATGTTGATTCTTAACATGCCCTACACAACTCTATAACAACAAAATTTCTTATTTTTTAGACATGGGACACTCCATGACAATTATAACGCCCAAGATATGGGATTACACACATCATGATAGTTTAACTGGGTTCATCAGATAGGCATACATTATTGTGTAAGTAGCCCTGCAATTTAGGAAATATATCAGCAACTACAAGGTTATGCAAGTCTCTCAGGCCATGAGAATAATCATACATACATCCCATTAAGGACAAGCACATTTCCTCTATTAACAATATTGATGCATATTAAACAACCATGCACACTCATGTATATAACTATGTAACCCATTAGGATAATATTAGCCCATAGATCCATAATCTTATCACGAACATGAATGCATATAAAGTAAATCACTCACTATCATTATACAAATATCTCAACAACCTTTTTGAGCTAGATTTATCCCATATACATAACACATAAATTGAAATACTAATGATCCAGGAGGATCGTACAGGTCCAAGTACAAGTGGCTTAAGTACAAAGGCTCAAAAATCAAAGTGTCAGAAATGTGGCAAACTTAGTGTCAATTTGAAGATCTCATATTTTGGATTCCAACAACGTAGACGACACTCAATTCTGAGTCTGTATGGAGGAGTTAGAAGTAGTCAAAGTTTTAGGGTTGACATGGTGATGTGGCAGCTTAAGGAGGCGACAAATTTGCAGAAACCTAGCCACCGGATTCCGGCCAACTCCGGTCAGATTCCGGGCGAAATTGTGGGACAGTTAAAAGCACTCCTTCGATCATGTTCCAAAATTTAAAAAAACGACGAGTTGTTTTAAAGCATGAAAAAATACATATATAAAAAGGGCAGGGCAGGCCATGACCCCTGCCCTACGTAACGATCATAACAAATATAATTAAAATAAGGGGTTTCGACGACCATGACCCCGCCGCCCCCACATTTTACAGCAACAGAACCATATTGAATATGGGTGGGGCCAACGGTTATGATCACCCGGCCCCAACCCACACCCCTCTCTACACATATGGTTGGCAGAGTATATGGGGTGGGCCCGACCCCCTAACATACCCAATTTATAGTAAAAATATATGCAACGGGTTTTAAAAAAATTGAGGTGGCTATTTAAACATTTTGTTCGTTGGCTAAAACAATATGCCTAATTACGGAAGGGGCGGGGTTTGACCACCCGACCCCCTCCCCCACATTTAGGATCTCAACAAACTTAGCCAGCGGACTCCTTGGGGAGTCCGACCGCCTTTTTAATATATAAACCTGCATTTCATAAGTGTGCATAGGCAGGCCTCGAGCGACACGAAGTACGAGACAAAGTGGAACCATGAGCGCTTTGCAAGAGGGGGGCGAAACCATGAACTAAGCCATTTCCAGAGGGGCCAGATTTTCACTTTGTGAGAATCACGGAAATTTTATATGGATTCTGCACCTCTCGGTGCCACGAATCCAACGGTGTTGTCCATTTCTTCATCAGAGGCCTCCAATTGTCGGGCACTTTCAACTATGGAGGTATAAGGGTGTAATTTTGCATTTAATGCTTGTACTTTCATTTTATTTGCCACTTAATGAAAGAGGGCCTCTCCACTGGTTGAGCAGGGCCCGGAGATTTAGTCCCTCCTGGATGAAATTCGATATCAATTTCCTGTCTTCTTGCATGGTTTTATGTGCTTCTCCCTTCTCATGTTTATGCCTTTTTAAGTTTCATGGTTAAGATACAATTTTACATGTAATTATTTAATACATATCAAAGCAAAAGATTTTGGATCAGTTGGTATCAGAGCAGGTCTTTGTAGATTTGAATTGCATGTTTGTATGCTAACTAGAAATAGGCTACAAAGAGGTGAGGGGAAACAAAAGTATTTTAACCTCGAAGCTGGACGTGCACACCAAATAAGAAACATGGATGGCAATGCGAGAAATGAGGAGGAGATAAATTTCTGCAAAAAATTCTACACCATGGCAGATCGAGTCAACAAGCTATTCTCAAGGCTTGAGAAATTAGAAAGTGCAGGGGAAAATGCTCTAAAAGGACAAGGTTCGCCACATGGAAATGATGGAGGGAATCTACCTCCTTCTCCTTTCGGGAGTGGAAGTTCCTCTTCTTCTTCTCACCATCATCATAGGAATTTAGGAAATGCATCTAAGAAACCCTTCTTTAAATTAGATGTCAAAATTGATCTTCCCATGTATCATGGCAAAAGTAAAGCAAAAATTCTTAACAAATGGGTTAGGCAGACTAAAATCTACTGCAAGATTCAGTAGATCGAGGAGGACGAGGCAAAGATCCAGTTGGCCTCTTTGCGGCTGAACGACACCGCTCTTGTTTGGTGGGAGAGAAAATTGCAAGGTAGCCAAAATGTGGGTAACCTTCTCTCCTCATGGTCAAATTGTCAAATTTTGTTTATGCATTAAGAAACCAATTTTACCCTTTGGGTTATAGGAAAAAGGAATTAATGGAATGGAAACACCTAAGGCAAAGCAGAGGTCAAAATGTACAAGACTTCATTGAAGAATTTAGAAAACAAACATTGAATTTGGGCATTCCGTTAGATTCACCAGAGATTGTAACCAAGTATATTGGTTCTCTGCATAATTACATAAGACATTCATTATTGTTGTTTGAGCCTCCTACCATCGATGAGGCCAGTGTGAAGGCCATGCACATAGAAAGCAGGGGAACGCATGAACAAAGTGACCACCCAAAAAGGACTGCAGCAGGAAAAATAAGGGGAGCAAAGCCCTCTTGCACACATTGTGAGAAAGAGGGACATGACGAAGAAAATTATTGGAAGCTGCACCCTGAGTTGAGACTTGAGAGAAATGACAAAAGGGGGAAGCATAAGAGCGCCACCACCATACAACAAAACCAAGATTCTGAATCTGAGGAAGATGAAAAATTCATAGCTGCAGGATTTTCACAAGGTAGACCAATTGACGTGGGGTCCGATTCCGGCGATGAAATGAAGCTTGCAACCTTTGGGATCGCAACACAAGGACTCATAGACTTTGTTCCGATTCGGGTGATGAAACAAAAATTTCAACATATATTGTACAAAAGATGAAAAGGACACTTACTGTGGCAGAGTTCCAAGAACTTGAAGAGATTAACCAAAGCAGCTAAGTAGAGAATACTGAGCTAAGAAGGCTCCTACATGAAGCAAAGGAAGAAAAACAAAGGTTACTACGCGAGTTACAAGCTAAGGATGAGGCATTGGAAAAGTTGCGACATAACCAACCCGAGGTAAAAAGAAACCCTTCAATTTCATGTACTTTTCATGATGATGAATTCGCTACTTTTGAAAAACATACTACAGTGATCATATCCAAATTGCTGAAGAAGATGGGGTATTAGGGAAAAGGCCTTGGCATCAATGGCCAAGGTATCGTAAACCCCATCAAAGTCGAGGAATTGTCGCGTCATGCAGGACTCGGATACACCAAAAAGGAAATGGGAGAAAGATCCAATATAGTTAGTGACCAACCAAAGATAGATGATGAAATCCCTTCCTCACAGTCCAACGAGTGAGGGCTCCATGAACACTTATCGTAGTTACACCAGGGGAAAGTGCCCCAAGGCGACCCAGAAAGTTTGGAGGAAAATGAATCGTTGTAGTCGCTGCAACGAAGTGGAACACCAACAAGCTAGGTGTCCGATGATCCACGCTCTGGAAGCATCGATAGAGGAGTCGAAAGGTGAACATGTTCAACAAATGAATCCATCACATTCACGGTGGTCTGCTTTATTAAGTTGGGTTTTTTAGAGGTAGTAGCTTGTTATGGCCACCGTTGTAAATCATACGTTGCAAGTAAATGTAAATGTGATGGTGTGTTTCCCATCACTTCTAAACACAACGATGATGTTTTTTCCTTTCCTTATGAGTAGTCGAGGTATTGATTGTTTTTATGTAATCCTTGACCAATGAGTATGTGCTATAAACTCTTGGCAAGGAGGGGTTGTTGAGTCATGTGTGGTATGCATGATTGAAAATGATGTACCAGTTTTGTGTGCATGAGATTGAAAGTGTGATTTTGAGTGTGTTAATGCTTTTGGGGGTCCAAAGTCTCTTTAGTGGGGAGGAATGATCTAGGAGGATCGTACAAGTCCAAGTACAAGTGGCTTAAGTACAAAGGCTAAAAAATCAGAGTGTCAGAAATGTGGCAAACTTAGTGTCAAGTTTAATATCTCGTCTTTATGATTCCAACGGTGCAGACGACACTCAATTCCGAGTCTGTATGGAGGAGTTAGAAGCAGTCAAAGTTTAAGGGTTGACTTGGTGATGTGGCAGCTTAAGGAGGCGACAAATTTGCAGAAACCTGGCCATCGGATTCTGGCCAACTTCGACCGGATTCTGGGTGAAATTATGGGACAGTTAAAAGCACTCCTTTGGTCATGTTCTAGAATTTTCAAAAACGACGGGTTGTTTTAAAGGATAAAAAAAATATATTAAAAAAGGGCAGGGCAGGCCATGACCCCTTCCCTACCCAACGACATAACAAATATAATTAAAATAAGGGGGGGTCAGTGGCCATGACCCTGCAGCCCCCACATTCTATGGCAACATAACCATATTAAATATGGGTGGGGCCAACGGTCATGACCTCACGGCCCCAACCCACACGCCTCTATATACATATGGTTGGCAGAGTATATGGGGCGGGCCGCCCAATGCGGGCTCGACCCCCCAACGTAGCCACTTTATATTAAAAATATATGCAATGGATTTATAAAAAAAAAATGCGGCAGCTATTTAAACATTTTTTTCGTTGGGTTAAAACAATACGCCTTATTACTGAGGGGGCAGGGTTTGACCACCCAAACCCCTCCCCCACATTTAGGATCTCAACCAAATCACCCAGTAGACTCCTTGGGGAGTTTGACCACCTTTTTAATATATAAAATTGCATTTCATAAGTGCACGCAGGCAGGCCAGGAGCGGCACGGAGTACGAGACAGGGTGGAACCATGAGTGCTTTGCAGGAGGGGGGCATAACCATGAACTGAACCATTTCCATAGGGGCCATATTTTCACTTTGTTAGAATCATGCAAATTTTATATGGATTCTACACCTCTCGCCACCACGAATCCAACGATGTTGTGCATTTCTTCATCAGAGGCCTCCAATTTTCGGGCACTTTTAGCTATGGAGGTATAAGGGTGTAATTTTTCATTTACTACTTGTACTTTCATTTTATAAAATTTTGGCGAAGGTAAAATAGTTTTATACCATAAAATTTGGGAGAATATTTTATAAAAAAAATGAAAATAAACGAATCTTTTTTTTGGAAAAAACATGGAAAATCAGCCCACCTGTGAATATTAGCCCTAAAAATTTCCTTGCATGTCGCATGTAAGCCAACCCTCATGCTGAATAGGTTGTCGCAAAGTAAGGTAGATACCTCATTGACATGCTTAATTGAATGCATAATGGTCTATTATAGCCTCTGAGAACACACTCTGCTTAATATTTGAAGACAAATCAACAATGGAAAACAAGGAGTGCAAGTCGAGTGACCGTTTCTTTGAAAAATGAAACTCAAAGAAAATGTGGGTAGTTGGATCCTATAGATGGGGAACACTGGTACAATGAAGACTAGAAATATGAAAACAATAGACTTGTACTGGCATATAAAAACTGTCATTGGAAAAGTGCTCGTGGAACGGTGAAAAGATAAATCTCGTTAATAATTGATGATGTGCAATTGTAGTTGAAGAAACTAAATTCAATGGTCTCTATACCGGCAAAAAAAGATAGTATAGTTGGAATTCACCATCTTTTAAGATGACACAGGGGCACCTGACATTATTTAGGTGGACTCTTCATCTAGTTAAATGTTTACTTTGTTAATTTTTGTTTTATATAGTAGTAATAGGTTTTGAATTTTTGTGGCTACGTTCAATATTCAAGTCAGCCATAACGAAAAGAGGGAAATTAAAATTTGAATTCAAATTGATCAAAGTTGGCCCTGATGTACAGGTCTACCCAACTAAAGATTGTGCCCCTTGGGCACCACAAAAACTATATAAATTGGCACTTGACCTCGTTCACTTGGAGAAAATTTCAGACCATCATATATCTTCTGAATTTCTATTCCCACATGCAAGTTAAGGAGGAGATTTTGATGAATTTTGACCAAGTTTGTTTTGACCAACATTGACCAAATTTTAGAGGCATTATTGACTGAAAGTTTGAGGCCAGTTAACCATATTTCAGAGGTTGTTGACCAAGTTTCCTGATATCAATTTGACCAAGTTCTCCAAGGCTCTCACACAATCTATTATGGGTAGTTTGAACAAGTTTTGATTGGTCAAATATTTTGGTATGTTTGACCTAATTTGACTTATGAATACTAAATTGTAAATTTGTCGAACTGAAGAATTTCTCCTAGAAAATATTGTTGGGTTTTATCTCGAGTTTAGGTTTCCTAAGTGAAATTTGTGTCTCTTTGTGTGATTGTTTGTATCTCTATGATCCTATTGTCATTATTGTTTTATTGCTGAGATTTTATGTGTATAATTTCTTAATGATAATATGGATTAATTAAGGAATCATTGGAAGTAATTATTAGACTAGAAGATCATGAAAAATCAACATGGCATCAGAGCTATCGTGAAAGAGCATCCTCAATAAAGTTAATATAGAAATTTTAATACAATTATATATTGCCTGGATCCTCCTGATCTAAAAATTATATGCCACTGTTAAATACAAAATCGCTTCTACAAAAATCTTGCGGAATTTAAAACACGATCACCAATTGCAATATCAAGATCAAAGATCGATCACACATAACATAGATGTTTTTACTGGGAAAAAATAGAGCGAAAAACCCCACTATCATATATTATGTATATATCATGGATCATGAAACAATCTCATACAAAACTCTAATCCAGAAGCTCTCAGTACAATATACAATCGTCTCACACTGTCATACAAAAATTGGCAAATACGTGCACCAATTTACTGCCTCTAGACAACCTCCCTCCACTGCGCAATCCCAACTGATAGCAATCCCCGAATGAATGGAATCCTGCTTGCCTTGACCGCGCAATCCTCATGGGCACATCCAGTGTGTGTGTGGTTGCATGAGTGCACCCACTAATGTCACAAATGATAGTCAAACTGTCCCTTTCACCTACATCTCAACTGGGTCTTCACTGGATCTGACATGCATGTATTTAACAGTAGTAAATCTTCAGTTGTATGTGAGACCACTGGTTGTGAATTAATTAATAATTAATTCATTGATCTCTCACTAGTGTATCTTTAGTTACAACTAGCACATTTGAGTTTAACTCGCTTAACTGAGTTAAACTACTTTACGACTCACATAACTACACATCCAACTTTGTTACAACTTCGAATCACTCAGTTACAACTAAGTCCACTTGCATGTCCCACCAACCAACCTTTGAACTCGAATTTTCTATCGCTAACTGATTTTCCACTTCAGTTAACTATTTCCAAGTCGTCATTGAGAATAGATTATTACTTATTGTCCAACTATTATTAAGGGATAAGAATAGTCGACATGCATCTATAAATAGACATGTGATCTATAAATAGAACTTGCACATACATATATAAATAGACATCATCTATAAATAGAATTTTCTCATGAATCTATAAATAGACCTCCACCTAAAAATAGCCTGAGGCTTCATCCTAGTGTAGGTGCTTGATTTTCACTAGGATCTTCTTGTTGAATCTCAACACTCCCTCTCAACAAGAAAGGGATTATCCTTCACCCCAATCCTATCTCTATGGTATTCGGATTTGCTCCTGGTGAGCGCCTTCGTCAAAATGTCTGCATCCTGATCTTCCATAGGAATGTACTAAAGCAACATGATCTTCTGCTACACACAATATCTAATATGATGATACATGATGTATATATGCCTAGATCTATCATGAAACACAAGATTAATCGAGAGTTTAATGCAACTTTGATTATCACAATGAATCACTGTCGGATCTAAATGAGAACCAAACAAACCAACAAAGATATTTCTCATCCAGACAGACTCACATGCAGCTTGAATCGTTGCCATGTATTATGCTTCCGCTGAATTGAGTGCCATAGATCTCTGCTTCCTTTTGCACCAAGAAACAACTGTAGATCTAATTCTAAATATCCCCCCTGATGTGCTCTTTTTTTCTATTGCGCTGCCCACCCAATCTGCATCCGTGAAGCCATGCAACTTCACCTAATCCTTCTGTCTGTACCATAAGCCATACTCAGATGTTCCCCTTAGGTATCTCAGGACATGCTTGCCCACCTTCCAAAAGAGCCTGGTAGGCTTAACCATCACTTGGCTTAGCTAGTTAACCACATAGCAAATGTTTGATCTCATGTTCACTAGATACATTAGCGAACCCACTAACTGTAAATATACAGTAGCATCCACTACCTCTCCAGATGCAGCATCCGCTTTCCTCTAGTTTCCTGGAAGAGGAGTATCCATGGGTTTTCATCCCTCCATGTGAAACTTACCCAATATCTCCCTTGCATACTTGCCTTGAGACACAAAAATTTCACCATCTCACTACCATACCTCCAATCCAAGGAAATAATGAAGGAGGCCCATTTACTTCATCTTGAACTCCTTTGCAAGGTCCTCCTTGCATAAGTGTATCAGTTGCTCATCACCAGTTAGTATTGAATCATCAACATAAAGAAAAATGATTAAAATCTTTCCCTCCACCACAATTTGGTATAGGTTTGCATCCGCTTCAATTTTGATGAAACCCAGTCCGGTGAAATAGTTGTCTATCCGAGTGTACCAAGCACGGGGTGCTTGCTTCAACCCATACAACACTCTTTTGAGTCGACACACATGTGAATCGTTGTTGAAGATCTCAAATCCTTCAGGATGCTCTATGTACACCTCTTCCTTAATGATCCCATTGAGAAATAAAATATTCACATCCATCTGATGAATGCGCCAGCCCATTTGTGCCGAGAGAGCAAGGATGATCCTTATGGAAGAATACCTTGTGATAGGTGCAAAGGTTTCTTCATAATATATCCCCTTGATATGTGAGAAGCCCCAGGCCAAATCTAGCCTTGTATTTCTCAACACTCCCATCAGCATGTTGCTTTACCTTGTAGATCCATCTCGAACCTACCACTGATTTATCAACTGGTATTGGAACAATTTCCCAAACACTGTTTTTGAAAATGCAGTCATACTTATCCACCATTGCATCTACCCATGTGGGCTCCTGCACTGCTTTTTGAAGGGAAGATGGATCAGTCACAATACATTTGCTCATGAGAGCCATGTATCCAGTATATTGGTTAGGAGATTTTCTTTGTTTGCACTGTGAAGTAGGGGCTCCTACATTCTGCGCGGCATCAAGTCTCAGCCTATTAGCTTCTGTGGTATGCCTTTTGCCAGTTCTCATGTTTGGCTCTGCGTGAGTGGACGCCTCCACTCCATGAACCTCCTCCTGTGGCTGATCCACATCTAGAGACTCATCTTTGGGTTCCTCCTCCACATGCAAGTCTAGTTCCCTCTCAAGCGACAACCGCATGGCTTTCCCCTCATCGAATTTTATATCCCGTCACATAACAGTCATCTTAGTGTTAGGAAAATTCACACGATAATTATGGGGTGTTTCTATGTACCACACAAATATCCCAACTTCAACAGTCGGCTCCAGATTAATCCTAGCATTCTTGGTCACATGCACATAAACAAATGATCAAAAAATCTTAAAGTGCGAAACATCCATTTTCTTACCAGTGAAAGCTTCTTCAGGTGTACTCATGCCAAGGACTCTATGAAGACAACGGTTTTTCACATAAACCGCAGTGTTGCATGCTTCTTCCCACAAATTCATTGGTAAGCCCTGATCATGCAACATCGCTCATGCTGCACCCATGATCGTTCTGTTCTTACTCTCCATGACCCCATTTTGCTATGGGTTATGAGGCGTTATGATTTCTCTTCGAATTCCTTCTTTGCTGCAGAAGTATTTGAATTTGTTAGAGATGTATTCTCCACCATTATCTCTCCTCAGAGCCTTCACTTGCTTCCTGGACGCTTTCTCCACCAATGCCTTAAACTCACAGAAATTTGATAATGTTTGATCCTTCTTCTGCATGAAGAATATCCAACATCTACGAGAAAATTCATCAAGAAAAATAACATAATACTTCTTTTTTGTTGTTGAAGCAACCGAGAATGGTCCACACACGTCTGTGTGAACTCTCTCCAGGATCACCGAAGCACAATTCTCCTTTTCATGTAAGGTGGACTTTACATACTTCCCCATGGTGCAACCCTTACACTAATATAAATGAGAAAGTGTTCCAATTGGAAGTCCAGTAGATATTTGCTGAATGAATTTCAAGGCTCCATGATGAAGATGGCCTAATCGCCTGTGCCATAATTCGCCAACATCCCGACTCACCACTTTTTCCGCCTTGCCCATCATGGCAGCACAACCATCTACCTCCATCTTGTAGAGATTCTTAACTCGAATCCCTGTCCTCTTGGCTTGACCCATTGTTTTATGTCACAGGAAAGCTTTTCCATTAATGAAAACAACGTCATAGCCTCTGTCCTCCAACATTACGACAGAGACCAAGTTTTTCTTCAAACCTGGAACATGCATAACATCTTTCAATTGAAATGGTTTACCTGATTCCCTCTCAAAGGTAATGGTACCAATGCCATTCATATTGTATCGTCCATCATCGCCCATCTCTATATGCATTTGGAGATATTTCTCCTCCAAGTCACTAAAAAGCTCTTTATCTCCTGTCATGTGGAAGGAAGCGCCACTATCCAAATACCACACCAATCCCAATGCACTTGACACCATGCGTGAGATCAAAGAGAACTCAGGTTCAAATTGCGAGGCAAGGGCCTCACCAACTGCAGCTCCAACAACCTTCTTGTTCTTCTTATTCTGCGGACAGTTAGTAGCGAGATGCCCATGTTTGTGACAGTGAAAACACTTCACCTTGGACAAATCCAGCTTATTTCCTTTAGACTCGGATTTTGAATGGAATTTCTTCCCCTTCCCTTTCCTTTCCTTGGCAGCCAAAGCACAATCCTCTTCATCATCATGCTTTGATGAAGAGCCAACTCTGGTGTTCCGCACGAACTCCTCCTGCACTAGATCCGACCACAATCGTTCCCGATCCGGCAATTTTTGTCGTATGTTGACAGAGTCTTCATAAATGTGCCAACTCTCAGGAAGTCCCAAGAGAGCCAAGCTCACCAAATCATCATCAACAACAATGATTCCCACACTCCCCAGTTCATCCGGACATCAGACAAAATTTGTGAGATACTTTGGAATATTGTCGCCCTTTTCCATCTTGATCTTCCTGAGTTTATCTTTCAATGCCAATTTCCTATGGTCGCTGTTGCTTTGGAAAAGATCCGTCAAAGCCTTACACATAGTATATGGTTCAACTTTCCCATGAAGGCTTGAGACAATGTGGTCTTGTACACCTTCCAACAGATCCTCCTCGCCTTTGCCACTTTCTTTTTCCATGCATCAAGTAATGCAACATCTGTCGAAGTGGGCTTAGGAACATCACTGTCGATGAATTCCTTCAAACCATTAGATTCGAGCACCACCCCCATCATGTCCTTCTAGGAAATGTAGTTTGAGTTTCCCTCGAGTGCATACTCTAGCTGCAAGCCATTGAAATCCATTTCAATGTTTACTCAACTGTAGCACCAAGAAAATATTTATGCAAATTTGAATTGAATTCACCAACAAACTCAGCTCCTACTTCAAAATTGCAATCTTCTGCGCTCCGATACCATGTAGAAATTTTAATAAATTTATTTATTTCCTGGATTCTCCTTATCTAACAATTATATGCCACTGTTAAATACAAAATCGCTTCTACAAAAATCTTGCGTAATTTAAAACATGATCGCCAATTGCAATATCAAGAACAAAGATCAATCACACATAACACAGATGTTTTTACAGGGAAAGCATAAAGATAAAAACCCCACTATCATATATTATGTATATATCATGGATCATGAAAAAATCACATACTAAACTCTAATCCAAGAGCTCTCAGTACAATATACAATAGTCTTACACTGTCATACAAAAATTGGAAAATACATGTGCCATTTTGCTGCCTCCAGACAACCTGCCTCCACTGCGCAATCCCAATTGATAGCAATCCCTGAATGAATGGAATCCTGCTTTACTTGACTGCACAATCCTAATGGGCACATCCAATGGCACCCACTAATGTCACAATTGATAGTCAAACTCTCCCTTTCACCTACATCTCAGCTGGGTCTTCACTAGATCTGACATGCATGTAGTTAACAGTAGTAAATCTTCAGTTGCATGTGAGACCACTGATTGTGAATTAATTAATAATTAATTCACTAATATCTCACTAGTGTATGTTCAGTTACAACTAGCACAACTGAGTTTAACTCACTTAACTGAGTTAAACTACTTTAAAACTCACATAAATACACATCCAACTCTGTTACATTTTTGAATCACTCAGTTACAACTAAGTCCACTTACATGTCCCACCAACCAATCTTTGAACTCAAATTTCCTATAGCTAACTAATTTGCCACTTCAGTTAACTATTTCCAAGTGCTCATTGAGAATAGATTATTATTTATTGTCCAACTATTATTAAGGGATAATAATAGTCGACATGCAGCATCTATAAATAGACATGCGATCTATAAATAGAAATCACACATACATCTATAAATAAAACATCATCTATAAATAGAATTCTCTCAACCATATATAAATAGACATCATCTAGAAATAGAATTTTCTCATGCATCTATAAATAGACCTCCACCTAAAAATAGCCTAAGGCTCCATCCTAGTGTAGGTGCTTAATTTTCACTACGATCTTCTTGTTGAATCTCAATAGTTACAGTCCAAGTTTTGTAACCCTAGATCAGGAAGAGAGGATACTTTAATGGATTTTTTTACCAAGAAAAAGGGAGACATAAATTCTGTTTGAGGCCCTAGAAGACTGTGACAAAGGGATGAGAGGTATCAGGATTGACCTCATAACTAATTGAACAGAGGTTGAGAAGCCTTAGAAGATGGCCAGGAGGTGGGAAGCCTTGTGAAATAGCTAGAGAATTTTTCAATAATTAGACCAAGGATATTATCAACATACTTATAAGCATTCCTTAAAATCTTGTTTTCTATTGATGAGCTTCTAAATTGTTTTTCTAATAGGATCCTTGGGAGGAGGATGTTGACATTTGGATTCCATCAATTTGTAAGTTGCTTACGAATGATAATGACATATGTTGTTGTACAAAATCTTTGACCATGAAGAGGTCAAAGCCTATATTAAATTCTTAGAGAGTGATGATATAAGTTAAATCATATAAAAATATTTGAAATATTTTTCACACCTATTGATGGGAATTATTTCACCATCGATTGTCTTTAGCTTCAAGTATCATATTAGAGAACATTGCAGATTATATCTTCTACTTGATTCATGTTGTAATCTATGTATTGTAAGGAATTTTTTATCAGAAGTTAATGAATCATTTGAATATTTCTCATTTTTATCTTTAGGCAGTGTGAAGGAAGGATGAATGTCTAGATTATAAAGGGCTTGTTTATAATTGCTTCTGAGGGAAATCCGGGGACTTTTTGTGATGCACTTTCTTTTTGGGATATTTGGAGAACAAACCTATAGTTTACATGAACTCGAACTCTTGTTAATTATTCACATTAAATATGGTCAAATTCCATTATAAGAATGATTGATGAGACAATCTATATTTTGAATAATTCAACCATATGATGTGATTTGAAGCTATTAAGTATCAACTCAAATCTACATTTGACATGGAGTGACTAAAGGGAGGATTGTTAATTTGACTAAGTATACCTCATGATTCGCTTGTCAAGGAAGTTAATTCATAGCCAGAGGGAGCTAAGGATAAAGCTCAACTATTTTTTAAAAATAATAAATTCTAGGTGGTCAGTGATCCTTAAAAGTTCGAAATGATATGATGGCATCCTATATAAAATTATATTTTCCAAGGAACAATGATTGGTTCCATGACTATAGCATGATAATTTTCACATGAAAAATTTTGTTAGAATTACAAAGGATGTCGATGAAATTTTGAAGTCTTAGGGTTTGTAAACCCTACAAGACAAGAAGTTTTGATAAATCCCTAGGGTTTGTGGATAAAAACCCTAGAGCTAGACCTATATTGATGATTATGTTGAACAAAGAAACGTTAGCTCATGCAAAGAAACATGTTGATGATGAGGACAAGGATGACGAATTCTATCTTGATGAAATTACATATGGATTTTAGAGAATTCTGTAAGAAGGCAAGGGCCAAGAGAGAGTTGAGAAATTCCCTTCAAATCCTCAAAAGACAAGTAATTTGTATCTCTCTTTCTTGATTATTATTGTTTTACTATTAGTGAGTCTCTTGTATTTGTTTCTTTTCCTGGGTTATAATTGTTTCTTCCAAGACATCTTAAAGAGCATTGTAGGAAAATTATGGAGGATTCCAAGGCTCTAGCAGCAGATGGAAGCATCAAGAAGAACAAAGCAGAGTTTGTTGCAAGAGGAATCTCATAGGATGAAGCTAGAGTGATTTGTGTTCAAGAGGGAGAAATTGTTCTGACATCTAGAACCATGCCAGATGACTAGAAGAGCTCCTAGTTCAGAGGGAGCATACAGGCCAATAATTTTTAAGGATGCCATGATGAAGAAAAATGTGTCGAAGAGAAGTCAATGGTGAATTCCAAGTGGATCTATGAGATCAAGTATGTGGCAACCAACAACATAAAGAAGTACAAAGCAAGATTTGTGAGGATTATCCCAAAACGAGGGAGAGGACTATCAAGAGACACTTGCTCTAGTTATCAGGTACACTTTCGTTAGAACTATTATTTATATTGCTTTTGTTATGGATTGAAGGTTACATGAGATGGATGAAAAGATCACTTTCCTCAATGTAGTTATTGAGGAAGAAGAAGTGTACATAGAGTCACCCAGGGCTTTGAGGGACATGAGAGGAAAACTCATGTTTGTAGACTAAAGAAAGCTTTGTATAGACCTTGGGCATGGTATTCTCGGTTCTATGGATATCTTATGAGTCTTAGTTTTTAAAATCCATTTACCTAAATTCATAAGCTCTCTAGAGTAAATATGATATGAGTGTCACTATGATATGACCCGACCTCCAAGTTCTAGTTAAGGAAGTGGGGCATACAAAATGAACACTTATTGAGATCCTACATGTACTACATATCACACATGAGTTGAATAACCACCCCATGTTATCAATCCCTGAGCTGGAAACCTTTTTCTCTGACCTAGCACCCCAACCGCACACCCAACAAGGCAAGAGAGGAGTTACGAGGACCCAACCACGAGCACAAACTTGCTTCCATGTGGTTATGACCTAAATCCTCCAATTCAGTTCCAACAGGTTCTGATATCTTAGCCACTTTTTCAGGCTGGCCTCCAAACCACTGCCCATAACTGATTGTAACTTTATGGAAGCATAATTAACATGACGACAATGCCAAACATTCAAACATGAAGCAAGAACTTAACCTAGATTGTCTAATCCATGACAAAAAATTTGCCAAACATATGGAAAACATGTAATCTACATGTCATGAATGTGTATTTGATCATAAAATAATTGTCTTCGTACGATAATCACCAAGAAGGCTCCAAGAACTCTGTAGCTAGCTGCAATAACACTTGTTATTCCATGCATTCATCAACCATTTAGTAACTTATCAAAACATGACAAAAGCCATATATATAATACATAATATATCCAAAAAATAACTAGCATAGAAACCATGGAAAATCAACCACAATATCACCAACATAATCACTAAAAATTCTCATAAGTCACAATAAGAAAATATCTCATATTAACATATGAAAATGCCAACCAAGTCAGGGACTTCCACTTACCACCCGAACATAGATTGAGTTGAACCAAATATCTCTTTCAACCAATCACTCCCGTGCCATATTCAGAGCATGAATGTGGGATCACATGGAATAAACCAAAACAAAACCAACCAGGGCTTCCAAGGGCCAAACCATCTCAACCCTCAACCATAGTGTTTCCACCTCTACGGGCTGGAAATCACTAACATCAACCAAATCGGTCTCTACCCAAGTTTTCCAGGACTCTAAGAACTAGTAACTCAACCCACAACCTTCCAGGGCTCCAAAGCATTTGTTCCAACCATGACTACAGGGACTAGTAACTCAACCCACCAAGGGATCCAGAGTGTTTTTTCCAACCCAAAACCATCGCAAACCTGAGCACCAATCATAAAAACAAGTGGAAAACCCCAAAACACCATGGTCATCCAGGAAATGGTAAGACAAGGCTAATACGATTTTCAATTCACAGAAATATCCATGCCAATGACAACTCATAACCAAAGAATCACATGCATATACCATGCATAAAAAAATCAGCAAGGAAATCACACATGCGACCAAATACCTACAAATCAATCTTCTTGTAGTTGTTGATCCAACTATTCCCTTGCACTTCCCTGCTTTCCTTCGCTTTCTTTCCCCAAATCTAAGTGAATGTTAGAATGCTCCGATCATGGTACAAGAATGCTCTAAGTGTGCAAGAGTGTATGAGAGAGTGAATGAAAAGAGAGAACAACTCAAAATTGTTAAAAAGGTGAACAAGTGTTTCTCTAAATGGTTTTTTTTTATCACTGAGGCTTGTATTTTCTTAATTTTCCTTCAGCTTTCCTCTGATTTCCCTTGCATGAAAATATGTGTCTCTTCACCTTCATTTTATCCTATTTTCCTTTATTTTCATTATTAAATGTCAATTACTGTATCTTTGCCTTTTCCAATTTCCATAGACATTATTTAATCTCAAGTGATGTCCATTGAAGTGTTTTTCCCAACATTCAACATGGAATACGTGTCCCATGTATTATTTTATTTACAAACCCCTCCCCCATGGGGGAACACCATCCTTTATGTTCAATGACGCTTATAACCAGCCAAACATGTTGCCAATGGAGCTTTATAACACAACTCAATGCAACATTTACATCATACCAAACTGCTGAAACCATGAACACCATACTGCTTATTGGAGCTTTATAACACAACTCGATGTAGTATTTACAACACACTGCTTATTGGAGCTCTATAACACAACTCATTATAGTATATACAATACACATATGCATAAACATAAACCAAAACACATATTCTCAAGAAACAAATAAGGAAGGATACATAACTCACATCTAATAAGACATCTCCCATGTAACTTCATCGAGTCCAAAGTGATTCCACTGTACTTTAACTTTCTCGATTGCTCGGTTCCGGAGCATTGGTTGTTTCCACTACAAAATGGACCGAGGTTATGACTGGAATTCTCCCTTTGGTTTTCCAACAATACAAACATATTAATCACATGATCAACATCTTGGACATACTTATTAAGAAATGAAACATGGAAAACGTCGTGGACTTTCACTGTTGAAAGCAGTGAAAGTATATAAACCACTAATCCAATCCTCTCAAGGATATCAAAAGTCCCACAAGACTGAGGTGGCAACTTGGCATGTGACACAATGCTCAAAGAGCTCCTCTTGGGCTTGATGCACAAATACACTTCCTGCCCAACTTGAAACTCCTTGAATTTGATCTACATAACTCTTCTGCCCATCTTGTGTTGCATTCAAATTCCTTTTGATAACCTGCATTCCCTGTTCCATATGAACAAATATATCTGGTCCAAACAACACCATGTTCACTAGATAACTGCAACTGATAGGAGTATTACAACTCCTCCCATAAAGATTCTCAAATGGACTCGACCTCAAGGACTCATGATACCCATTATTATATGCAAATTCCACTAGTGGAAGATACTCATCCCACTTCCTTTGTGTGAAAATTCTTGATTACATAATGCAGAAATCCTACTGTAGTATCTTGGTTTACTTCTCCTACTTGATTAGGTTATAGAAGTTATTTTCAAAAAAAAAAATTATTCTGAAAATATCGAAGTAAACACAACAAACATCCTACACACATGTAGATCATTTATTGAATATTACGCTCATTCAAAAAAGTGACACACAGATTTTTGGGCAAATTCCCCGGAAAAAAAACCAATGTGGGAAAATCGGTGCAGCAGATATGAGGGTTTATGATTATCAAGTAGAATTTGAGTACAACAAATCTTGGCACAAAATATGGTTAACCCGACAGAGAAAAAGTAGATCTACAACTAACCTGTTATTTTGAGACCAGGGTTTTGACTGATTGACACCCTCAAATGGGATTTACAAGACTCGACCCGAGTTGTGGCCCTAGAAACCCCACCGCTGCCCCTGAATCCCCAACGTCATCCCTGATAGGCTTTGTGTGCATCTGCATTGCTAAGAAAGGGACAGTGTAATCCCAGAATGGGTGATGTAGTCCTTACACTGCCTCTGGAGGCCTCCTCGTAACTTTGGAAGCCCTGTGTAGCTGAAACGCTTCCCCTCCTCGGCCTGCATAGCGACTGAAGCTATGTTGCGCAGCTGCTGTTGCTGCTACCCTTGCTCCTCTACGCTAACCCTAAAAATTGCTCCTCTACCTCTTTCTTACTCTTGGCTCTGAGATCAGATCATCCCCTTAGCCAATACCACCTCTTGTTGTAGAAAAATCCTGCGAAAATTCTTAGCAGACCCTACCATAGAATTCAAGCTTAGTTTCTTAGCTCTGCCTTCATGTGTGTGTCTCCAACTGACCCTCAAGTCTTTCTCTTATACTTTTTCGATGAACACATCAACGGTCGTGATTAAATCACATATCAATGATTGAGATTAAAAGAATGCTTGATCCGCGTCACTTATAACATTTCAGAACATGTGTTAATTAATTTACTTTAATTATTTAATTTTCCTAAGTTTAGACTTAGGGATTACATTAAAATTATTAATTATTTGAATAACTTCAACACCAAAAGAAATTTCTCCAAACACTTTCTGGGTTTTGGAGATGATGTGTTTCTTAGCCCCTATACTAAGTTTAAGGGCTAGAGCATGTTGGGTGTGGAGCCTGATTATCTTGTTTATATCGTATCACAACGTTGGACCCCTATACCTTAATGGGGCGACAACGTCACTTGTAATTTTACGCTTCTTGGGGGGTCCAGGATGGGGCGACTACAAGTTTATGGAGCCCCCCCCTCTGGCGGGGGGTTTCGGGGGCAGCGCCCCCGAAGCTAAAAGTAGATGTAGAATTGCCTTGTAAAAGTATAGTAATTTCTAGTCAATCTGGGCTGTTCATTATGCAAATGATCTTATGGTACAAGCTATGTTTAGTTTAGGTTTTTTTTCCCTAGAAGGAAACCCCTCGCTTGTATGAGGGTATTGTATTGCGACTGTGATTGTATGTGTATTTATCAGAGTGAGAAATAGATAGGGAGACGGTGAGAGAGAACATAGTATATTAAAACGGATCTGCTGTAGGTTGTGTCTCTTAATTTTGCTGGATAATAGAAAGGAAGGACTGGTTGTTCGGGGTGGACGTAGCCCAAACTGGGTGAACCACGTATATCTATGTCTCTCTAGTTTTATGTGTTTCTTGTGTTTGTGTTTCCGCATATATATTTTATTTGTTCCATTGCTCTGTAATATATAATTTTCTAACAACTTGTATTGGAGCCGAAGGTCTGTTTGGCTAATAAACTCGCGGGAAAGAAGGGTTCCTGGTTCGAGTGGGAGCAATGGTGGAAGATGGTAAGTTTAGGGTTGAGAAATTTAACGCCCAAAACTTCCTGCTGTGGAAGATGCCAATGGAAGATTATATGTATCAGAAATATCTGTACCTACCATTGAGCGGAAAAACAAAAAAGTCGATGACTATGACAAACGTAGAATGGGAGATTCTCGATAAAAAGTCACTTGGAACAGTACAGCTATGCCTTGCGGCGTCGGTAGCAATAAATATTTCGAAGGAAACAACAACAGAGGGTTTGATTAAGGCATTGGCGAAACTATATGAAAATCCCTCATCCTCAAACAAGGTATTTCCTATGAAACGTTTATTTAATATGAAGATGTTGGAAGGTGGATCTGTTGCAGACCATTTAAATGATTTTAATGCAGTTACCAGCCAATTAAGTTTTGTAGTGCCATAAATTTGGAATGGTTTAGTTATGGCCACTAGTAACTCTGTCTTTGGATCTAGTACTTTAAATTTTGATGATGTTTTCGGTGCTATCCTTAGCGAGGAAATGCAACGAAAAAGCTCTGGCGAGAAATCAGGTAATGCTTTGAGTGCAGAGACCCAGGGAAGAAAAATGGAAAGAGGAAAGAGCTCAGGATATTGTAGTAAATCAAGGAAAGGTAGATCCAAGTACAGATCAGGGATAGTGTGCTGGAAATGCGGAAAGAAAGGACACCTAAAGAAAAACTGTAGATCTCAGAAGGGAAAAGAAGGAGATGCACAACAAGAAAACAATCATGAAGAAAATGTGGCGGGTGATGTGTTACAAGATGCTTTGATTCTTTCTTTCGAAAATGTTATTGATTCCTGGGTGGTAGATTCAGGGGCCTCATTCCATGCCACACCTGATCAGAAATATTTTCATGACCATGTTCAAGGATATTTTGGACAAGTCCGTTTGGGTGATGATAAACCTTGTAAAATTGTTGGAATGGGTAAGGTTATTGTAAAAGAGAAGATTAGAAACCAATGGCTATTAAAGGAGGTAAGGCATTTTCCAGACCTGAAGAAAAATATGATTTCAACAGGGCAGTTAGGCGGTGAAGGTTGTGTGACAACTTCCACAGATAAAACTAGGAAGGTCACCAAAGGAGCCCTGGTAATAGCAAAGGGAAAAAAGGTTGGTACATTGTGTTTATGTAATGGTATTTCTAACTCTGTTAATGCTTTAACTTCCAAAGGAGAAGATGTAGCATTATGGCATCACAGGCTCAGACACATGAGTGAGAAGGGGATGAAGATTCTTCACTCGAGAAATTTGTTGTCGGGTTTGAAGAATATTGATTTGGATTATGTGATAATTGCACTTATGGAAAACATAAGAGAGTCGTATTTCTAAGAGTTGGGAAAGAAAATTAGAGCGGAAAATTAGAGCTTGTGCATACAGATGTATGGGGACCTGCTCAGGTATCATCTCTTGGTGGCTCTCATTATTGTGTTACTTTTATTGATGATGCAACTAGAAAAACTTGGATTTATTGTATTCATAATAAATCTGTTGTATTTGATACTTTCAAGAAATGGAAAGCTTTGGTTGATATTGAGACAAGAAAGAAGTTGAAGTGTCTCAGATCAGACAATGGAAGTAAATATTGCAACAAAGAGTTTGATAGGTACTGTTAAGAGCATGGAATTCGCAGAGAGAAGACAGTTCCAAGAACACCACAAGAAAATTGTGTGTCAGAAAGGATGTACAGAACAATCATGGAGCATGCAAGGTGCATGAGATTGCATGCAGGATTGCCTTTACAATTTTGGGCAGATGTTGTAGATACTTTTGTTTATCTAATAAACAGAGGGCCTTCAAGTTCTTTGGATGGTGGTATTCCAGAGGAAGCATGGACAGGTGAAAAGGTAAACTACTCTTTTTTAAATCCTTTTAGTTGTGAGGCTTTTGTCCATATTAATAAAGAAAATAGAACAAAGCTTGAGGAAAAATCAAGGAAATGTACCTTTATTTGATATGTTGTTAATGATTTTGGTTATCGCTTATATGATTATGAAAATCTCAAAATCAATAGGAGTAGAGATGTAATATTCAATGAAAATGTCTTGTATAAGAATCAGTTGCAGGAAAAGAAACAAGAAAAAGAAAACAAAGAATACACAGTTCTTGATGAGATCACATAAAAAGTAAAGGTGCCTGAAAATAATAATAATCAACAACCACCACAACAACAACAGGCACCTCAAACACCTGAAAGTGGTGTTAGAAGATCTACCAGGATAAGTAGACCCCCTCAACGATACTCTACTTCATTATATTATTTATTGTTGACTGATTCTAGTGAACCCGAATGTTATGAAGAAGCAATGCAGGTTGAAACTAGGAAGAAGTGGGAGCAAGCCATGGAAGAAGAGATGGACTCCTTAATACATAACCAAACTTGGGACTTAGTCAGGTTACCTGCAGGTAAAACAAAATTGCAGAATAAATGGGTTTACAGGCTGAAGGAAGAAGATGGAGGAAAACAAAGGTACAAAGCTAGACTTGTGGTGAAGGGGTTTGAACAAGAGAAAGGTATTGATTTAAATGAAATATTTTCTCCTGTTGTTAAGATGACTTCAATTAGACCTATTTTAAGTCTTGTAGTAGCGGAACAGTTAGATGTAAAGACAACATTTCTCCATGGAGATTTGGAGGAAGAGATCTATATGCAGCAACCAGAAGGATATGAGGTCAAAGGGAAGGAAAAATTAGTGTGCGGGTTAAAGAAGAGCTTGTATGGCTTAAAACAGGCTCCAAGGCAGTGGTATATAAAATTTGACAATTTTATGTCTGAACAAGGTTATACTAGATGCCACTCTGATCATTGTGTTTATCTAAAAAAGCAAAATGATGGCAACTATATTATATTGTTATTGTATGTAGATGACATGCTCGTTGCAGGGTCTAACATGCAGGAAATAAATGTGCTGAAAAGAAAATTGGCAAATTCCTTTGCAATGAAGGATTTGGGAGCTGCAAAACAAATCCTTGGTATGAGAATAATTAGAGACAGGAAAAATCGCAAATAAACATTGTCTCAGAATGAGTACATACAAAAGGTGTTGAAAAGATTTAATATGCATAATGCAAAACTAGTTAGTACACCTTTTGCGAGAAATTTCAAACTTAGTAAGAATATGTGCCCCAAGACCCAAGAAGAAATGGATTATATGTCTAAAGTTCCATATGCATCAGCAGTTGGAAGCTTAATGTATGCAATGGTCTACACAAGTCCTAATATTGCACATGCGGTGGGAGTTGTAAGCAGGTACATGAATAATCTAGGAAAAGAACATTGGATGGCAGTGAAATGGAATCTCAAATATTTGAGAGGTACCAAAAATCAAGCATTATGCTTTGGTGGTTCAGACATTGCTCTGCAGGGATATGTTGATGTAGATATGGCAGGTGACAGAGATAACAGGAGGAGCACTGCAGGATATGTATTTATTATAGGTGGAACAACTGTTAGTTGGGTTTCAAAAATCCAAAGTGTTGTTGTACTTTCAAGAACAGAAGCAGAGTATGTTGCTGCTACAGAGGCTGGTAAAGAAATGATTTGGTCACAAAGGTTTATGGATGAATTGGGTAAGAAGCATGATATGGGAACATTATACAGTGATAGCCAAAGTGCCATTCATCTTGAAAAGAACTCAACATTTCATTCCAAGACTAAACAAATACAGCTCAAGTACCATTTCATACAGTCAGTGTTGGAAGATGGACAGTTGAAGTTGGAAAAGATACATACTAGCCAGAATCCTGCAGATATGCTAACAAAAGTTGTAACCAGGGAGAAACTGAGAATATGCTCAGTTTCAATTGGTCTTCAAGTATGATGATGAAGATGAGAAACAAACAGGTCCAAAGTGGAGTCATTGTCCAACAAATGAACCAGTGGTGGAGTTGCTACAATCAGTCTCCAAGTGGGAGATTGTTGGGTGTGGAGCATGATTATCTTGTTTATATTGTATCACAGTGTTGGACCCCTGTACCTTAATGGGGCAGCAAATCCACCCGTAATTGTACACTACCTGGGGGGTCTAGGGTGGGGCGGCTGCGAGTTTATAGAGCTTCCCCCCCCCCACCCCCTGGTGGGGGGTTTCGGGGGCAGCGCCCCAAATGCTAAAAACGGATGTAAATTTGCCTTGTAAAAGTATAGTAATTTCTAGTCAATCTGGGACATTCATTAGGCGGATGATCTGACGATAGAAGTTATGTTTAGTTTAGGGTTTTTTGCCCTAGGAGGCAACCCTTCACTTGTATGAGGGTATTGTATTGCGGCTGTAATTGTATGTGTATTTCTCAGAGTGAGAAATAGATAGGGAGACTGTGAGAGAGAACAGAGGATATTACAACAGATCTGTTATAGGTTGTGTCTCTTCATTTTGCTGGATAATAGAAAGGAAGGACTGGTTGTTCGGGGTGGACATAGCCCAAACTAGGTGAACCACGTATATATATGTCTCTCTAGTTTTATGTGTTTCTTGTGTTCGTGTTTCCGCATATATATTTTATTTGTTCCATTGCTTTTTAATATATAATTTTCTAACAGAGCACACCCGATGATACCCCAACTACACAAAATATCAACACTCCCTCTTAGCATAGAGTGTGCTCTAGCAATACATCCACACCATGTATCGCAAGATCTTGGTATTGGCTTATGTGTTGTTGATGCTTGGCTTGTTTCCCTTCATCCATTGTAATGCTGCCCATGTCACTGCCACTGACACTGCCACATTTGTACTGTAGTTCCCTTTCAAATTGCTGCATCATGCTGCCCATAGCACTGCCATTGCTAACTATTGCACTACAACTCAGTTGCCGAGAAGTAAGCAACTAAAAGACTCCTGCCCAATTGTTGATAGATAGGTTAGGCTGCATCCCATCACTGAAGCTCCCTTGGCTGTTGATTTACGATGTCCTCTTGAAGATGTTGATCTGCTACAACTCTACACTACATAAGCACTGCTTCTCTATGTTGCTGCCTCTACGTTGTTGCTACCTCTGCATTACAGTGCTCCCTCTTAAGCTCTTTAGCACCCCCCTCTGCTTCACTGTGACCTTCTGCAACCATATCCCGACTCATCCCACTACTGTCTTAAGGCTCCCGTAGCTCTTATGTGATCCAAGACTAGGGATGACTCAAAGATCTTGCCAGCTTGATCTGTAGCTGCTCTACAGATCCATGTCACCCCACCCCACCTCTTCTCTTGAGGCACATGAGCACTCATGGCTGCATCATCCTCAGATCCATCATCCTTTGTTGTTGCAGCCTTGGAATTAGAAGCTCCTTTGTCCTTCTTCTTAGGAGAAGTGTTGGCGAAGTGTCCAATTTCGCCACAGTTAAAGCACCGGACCTTGGATAGGTTCCTCTTCTTCTTCCCTTACTGCTTACGTTCCCTTGATGCAAGGGATGCATCATCCTCTTCTTATTTCTTCACTCTGACTTATCTACTTCTGTTGCTTTTCCTCTTAGTGAATCTCCTGATTTCCTCCTGACATAGGATTGCCCACATGTCTGCCCATGATGATAACGTTGCCCTACCCAAAATTATTTGGACAAATGTTTTCCATTCTTCAGTGACTGCATTAAGGGAAGTCCTCACTAGGAGACCCTCTTTCGAATTTGTACCCATGGCAATCAGTTGATCCCGAATAGTCTGAAGTCTGAAGAGGAATGGATCTATCTCCTCACCCTTCTGCATATGGAAAAACTGCATCTGATTCTCCAAAAGCATTCTTGTTTAGATAGATCTTCCATGATACATCGTGTCCAATGCTACCCAAATCTCATTTGTTGTGTTCTTTCCGGAAATATGAGGGACGACGTGGTCTTTGAATCCATCCATAATCAAACGCTTAGATCGCGCTTAATTTTCCTCGTACTTATTTAGAGGATATGCATGGGTTGTCACAGCTAAGACTCTCTCTACATGGTCCTTGAGGCCATACTCATCTAGGACTGCTAAGATCCTGGCCCTCAAGATAAAGAAGTTGGACATGCCATCCAACCTATCCTGACCTCTCAGTCCATATGGCGCCATCTGTTAAGATCTGTCAGAAAAGATACTCTTCTCCCTCTTTCTATTGCAATAATCAATAGAAAATGTTGGATCTGGGTTTCCTGGTGATTAGAAACCCTCTATAGTAGTTTCTCCCTCCGATGAATGATTTCCCTCCCGGAAATCTTCAGCCAAACACAATCGAACAGTACTCTCTAATTCCCCTGATCAAATCTTAGATCTATTTGGCTGAGATATAATGAGCAATTGTCTTCTTCCCGCTCTTTGTTGACTTAGCTAGGCACAATTTTGCACCAGAAGAATCTGCACCACACCAGCACTGTTGAAGATCTGAAGCATTGCTTCCGGATCTTGGAAATACTTCTCTGCAATAGGAGGAATGATTGGACTGTGTCCCTCTGACTGGTCCAGCGTAGCCTTAGTGCTGCTCAAAAGTGGACTGTGTAACCCCAGATTGGGTGACATAATCCTTGCGCTGGCCTAGGGATGCTCTGTGTAAGCCTGATGGCCTTTTGTAGCTGTAGCGCTGCCCTTTTCCTGGGTCTGCATCCTCCTGCTGCCAAGCTGCCCTTTCCGGATCTCTGCTGCTTCTGCTGTTGTCCTACAGAAAAAATACTCCTCAGCCGATTTGCTGGAGATTCAACTTGATCTGCTATCACTATGATACTATGTGAAAATTCCTGAATGCATAATGAAGAAATGCTACTGTATTATCTTGGTTTACTTCTCCTACTTGATTAGGCTATATTAGTTAAAAATAAATAATATCTATATATATATATATATATATATATATATATATATATATATATATATATATATATATATGTATATATATATATTCAAAAAATAATATCGAAGTAAACACAACCGATGCACTCCCACACATGCGTACTAAAAGGAATTACAAACGCTATTCAACAAAGTGACACAAATTTTTGGACATAGGTCCCTGAAAAAACCCAATGCGGGAAAACCGACGCAACATATATGAGGGTTTATTAAGTAGAATATGAGTACAATAAATCTAGGCACCAAATCTGGTTAACCCGACAAAGAAAAAGTAGATCTAAAACTAACCTATTGTTTTGAGACCAGGGTTCTGACTGATCCACACCCTCAAATGGGATTTACAAGACTCAGCCCGATTCTGGCTCTATAAACCCTAGCGCTGCCCCTGAATCCCCATCATAAGCCCTATTAGGCTCTGTGTGCCTCTGCGCTCCTCAGAAGGGGATTGCATAACCTTAGAGTGGATGACGTAGTCCTTGCGCTGCATCTAGAGCCCTTTGCGTAACTCTAGAAGCCCTTTGTAGCTGCAGTGTTGCCCATCCTGGGCCAGCGTAGCACCTGCGTAATTGCTGCGTAACTGCTGTTGTTTCTGCCCTTGCTCCTCTGCGTTGAACATGAAAGTTGCTCCTCTGCCTCTTGCTGACTCTTAGCTCTAGGATTAGATCACCCCCTCAGCCAATATTACCCCTCGCTGCAGAAAAATCCTCCAGAAATTCTTAGCAAACTCTTCCCTAGAATTCCAGCTTAGTTTCTCAGCTCTGCCTCTGTGTGTGTGTCTCCAGCTGACCCCCAAGACTTTCTCTTATACTTTTTCGATGAACACATCAACGACCGTGATTAAATCACTTATCAACGGCTGAGATTAAAACATTGTTTGATCCGTGTCACTTAGAACATTTCAGCACGTGTTAATTAATTCACTTTATTTATCTAATTTCCCTAAGTTTAGACTTCAAGATTACATTAAAATAATTAATTATTTGAATAACTTCAACACGAGATGAAATTTCTCCAAACGCTTTCTGGGTTTTGGAGGTGATGTGTTTCTTAGCCCCTCCACAATAAATAAATAAATTTAATATATATATATATATATATATATTCAAGAAATACCGAAGTAAACACAACTAATAGCCTACACACATGCAAATCATTTACTGAATATTATGGTCATTCAACAAAGTGACACATATATTTTTGGACATAAGTCCCTAAAAAAACCTAATGCGGGAAAACCGACGCAACATATATGAGGGTTTATTAAGTATAATATGAGTACAACAAATCTAGGCACCAAATCTGGTTAAACTGACAGAGAAAAAGTAGATCTGCAGCTAACCTGTTGTTCTGAGACTAGGGTTCTGATTGATAAACACCCTCAAATGGGATTTACAAGGCTCAGCCCGATTCTGGCTCTATAAACCCCAGCGCTGCCGCTGAAGCCCCATCGTAAGCCCTGTTAGGCTCTGTGTGCCTCTGCGCTCCTCAGAAAGGGACTGCATAACCTCAGAGTGGGTGACGTAGTCCTTGCACTGCCTCTAGAGGCCTATGCGTAACTCTGGAAGCCCTTTGTAGCTGCAGTGATGCCCCTCCTGGGCCTGCGTAGCACTTGCGTAGCTGCTGTGTAACTGTTGTTTTTGCTGCCCTTGCTCCTCTGCGTTGACCTTGAAAGTTGCTCCTCTGCCTCTTGCTGACTCTTGTCTCTGAGATCAGATCATCCCCTCAGCCAATATTACCCCTCGCTGTAGAAAACTCCTCCAGAAATTCTTAGCAAACTCTTCCCTAGAATTCCAGCTTAGTTTCTCAGCTCTGCCTCCCTATGTGTGTCTCCAGCTGACCCTCAAGACTTTCTCTTATACTTTTTCGATGAACACATCAACAACCGTGATTAAATCACTTATCAACGGTTGAGTTTAAAACACTGTTTGATCTGTGTCACTTAGAACATTTTAGCACGTGTTAATTAATTTACTTTATTTATCTAATTTCCCTAAGTTTAGACTTCAAGATTACATTAAAATAATTAATTATTTGAATAACTTCAACACGAGATGAAATTTCTCCAAACACTTTCTGGGTTTTGGAGATGATGTGTTTCTTAGCCCCTCCACAAAGTTTCAGGGGTAGAACACACCCGATGCTACCCCAACTACACAAAATCTCAACACTTTGTTGATGCATGACATACATCATCAACATGTCCTCGAGAATCCTATTGATCCTCTCTATTTGTCCATTTGTTTGTGGATGATACATTGTACTGAAATCCAACTCTGTCCCCAAGCTTGCAATCAAATCCTTCCAAAATCTGGAAGTGAACTTGGCATCTTTGTCTAATACAATATTCTTAGGAACATCGTCCAACCTCACTATCTCCTTGATGAAGATTTGAGCTACCTCACTAGCTTAATTAGTAGACTTCGCTGCGATGAAGTTAGCTACCTTACTTAACTTGTCAACCACAACCATGATGGAATCATGTTGCTTCGATGCCCTCAACAAACTTGTAATGAAGTGCATGGAATTGGCCTCCCATTTCCACTATAGAACCAGAATAGGATGTAACAAACCAACTAGATGTTTACACTATGCTTTTACCTGCCAACAATACAAACATATCGCAACAAACTCAACCACCTGTTTCTTCAACTACGACTAATGATAAAAATTCTTAATTGTTGTTAATGTCTTCTGATATCCTGGGTGACCTGAATAAAAATTGAAATGAAACTCCCATAAGATAAGCTTTTTGAGTTCACTATTGTCTAACACATAAATCCTATTCCTAAATCTTACCAAGCCACCTGCCATGAGGTCATGCTCCTCATCCCTATCAACTTCACCCTGCTCCTGCAATCTCTGCTCTAATTGATACTTGTCGTCATGTTGCCCTGCTTGCAAGATTTGATCCTACAAATTTGTCCCATAAGAACTTACTATTGCAATATGATTCACCTGCACTCTCCTATTGAGAGCATTTGCAACCATGTTCTCCTTGCCCTTGATGTACCTGATCTCATATTCAAACTCATTGAGAGTAGCCAACCATCTAGCTTTCCTAACATTCAGATTGGGTTGGTCAAACAAGTGCCTCACTTCACTATGATCACTCATTAGAATAAACCTCCTGCCAAGAAAATAATGTCTCCACATCTTCAATGAATGAATGATAGCTTCCAACTCAAGATCATGAGTCACATAGTTCTGCTCATACTCATTCAAATTCCTTGACTCATAACAAACCACCTGTCTTGCTTGCATCAGGACTCCATCAAGTCCTCTCTTGCAAGCATGTGTACATACCACAAACTATTTCTTTAGATATACAATTCTTCAAGACTGGAGAATTTGTAAGCAAATGAACTACTCAAAACTAGTTGCACACTCCTCAGCCCATTCAAACTTCTTTCCTTTTCGATGCAAAGATGTAATAGGATAGGAAATTCGTGACAAGTTCCTGATGAACCTCCTGTAATAACCTGCTAGTCCCGTGAATGATCTGACCTCATTCACTATACCTTCCTTAGAAACAACATGTCCCAAATAATGAACTTCAGTCTGAAAGAAACTACATTTTCTCAGCTTGGCATACAACTGATGCTCTCTCAACAATCTCAATACTGTTGTCAGGTGCTCTGCATGGTCTTCCTCATTCTTAGAATATATAATTATATTATCAATGAACACTATCACAAACTTATCCAGAAAAGGATGTAACACGTTGTTCATCAAACACATGAAAGTAAATGGGGAATTAGTAAGACCAAAAGGAACTACCACAAACTCGTAATACACATACCTGGCACAAAATGAGGTTTTGTAAATATATTCTTCTTTGATGCGCACTTGATGATATCTTGATATCAACTCAATCATTGAGAGCATCATTTCTCCCTTAAGTTGGTAAAAAAAAACCATCAATTTATGGAAAATGATACTTGTTATTGATAATCACCTTGTTCAACTGCCTGTAATCAATACACAACCAAAGAGTACCATCCTTCTTCTTTACAGACATTAATGGTGTACCCCAAGGCGACACACTTAGACTTATGTCTCTCTTATTAAGCATTTCCTTAAGTTGCAACTTCAATTCCACCAACTATGGAGTACTCACCTAGTAAGGTGCCTTAGATGTTGGTTTTGCTTCTTGTTGGAAAGTGTAACTAGGTGCGGTCTTCATAATGACTTGTAATTATGAATTTATGTAATGAAGAAGACAAATAAAATAAAATATATTTTGTAATGCTTGTCTCATGGGTTCCATTAGCAAGAAGTTTTTATTATAGGTCAAAGACTTCTTCTTGATGTCTTTAGGAGTTTGTAGTCTTGTCATAAATATAATTTAAGAGTCATGTATATGAAATGATGTTACACTTGTAAAGGGACAAATTGTTAATATGGTTGCATGCTCCAAGGACTTGTCAATATGCTCCACTAGTCAGATCAAACATGATGATAAGTCTCCTTGATGATGTCGGCCTCAAGGTGCACTATTATTCATGTCAACTCACTGAAATAAGTCACAACGGTCCACTGGCTAAGGTCAGCTAATAAACATGGTCGACCCACTATATATACCCATATGGACTTCGCTCAAATGACAGACAAAACAAATTTTATTTTTTATTTATTTATTTATTTATTTATTTTTATTTTTTTACGGATCCATCGCATAAGTATAATTTTCTATCGATGATGTTTCGAACCAGCTATCGAGGTTCATTATCAAGATAAAAATGAATGAGAGAAACTAATCTCAGGTAGGATAAATAAATAGATAAGGTTTGGTGAAAATATTTTTGTTTATGAGGATAATGGAGCAATCCCTGCAACATTTTAGGAAATTGAGATCAGTTTTTCTCTTAGTAATTAAATATTTGCATCGTTCTAATGTACGGATTTCTTTAGTTGTATTCCTTCCATATAGGTTTGATATTTCTGATTTCAGACTTCTGCGATCTCCATTTTGTAATAATGTTTTTTCCCGATCCATCGCATTAAGTAGATTTTTCTATCGACAACGTTTTGAACTAGCTACCGAGGTTCATTATCTAGGTCAAAATGAATGAGAGAAACTAATCTCAGATAGGATAAATAAATAGTTAAGGGTTTGGTGAACATATTTTTGTTTATGAGGATAATGGAGAAATCGCTGCAACATTTTAGGAAAGCGAGATCAAATTTTCTCTTAGCAATTAAAGATCTACGCCGTTCTATTGTACGAATTTATTTAGTTATATTCCTTCTGTATAGGTTTGATATTTCTGATTTCAGACTTCTGCGATCCTATTTTGTAACAATATTTTTTCCGGATCCATTGCATTAAGTAGATTTTTTTATCGACGACATTTCAAATCAGCTACCGAGGTTCATTATCAAGATAAAAATGAATGAGAGAAACTCATCTCAAGTAGTATAAATAAATAGTTAAGGGTTTGGTGAAAATATTTTGTTTATGAAGATAATGGAGCAATCCCTGCAACATTTTAGGAAAGCGAGATCAACTTTTATCTTAGCAATTAAAGATCTGCATCATTATAATGTATGAATTTCTTTAGTTGTATTCCTTTCGTATAGGTTTAAGATTTTTGATTTCATACTTCTGTGACCTCTATTTTGTAATAATGATTTTTTTCGGATCCATCGCATTAAGTAGATTTTTAATTCGACAACGTTTCGAACAAGCTACCGAGGTTCATTATCAAGATAAAAATGAATGAGAGAAACTGATCTCAGGTAGGATAAATAAATATTTAAGGGTTTGGTGAAAATATTTTTGTTTATGAGGATAATGGAGAAATCTCGGCAACATTTTAGGAAAGAGAGATCAACTTTTCTCTTAGAAATTAAAGATATGCATTGTTCTAATGTACGGATTCCTTCCGTATAGTTTTTGTTTATGAGGATAATGGAGCAATCCCTGGATATCTCTGAGAATTTCAGACAAGTCTGAGGTATAATGTAAAGTAAAAATTTGTGATCTAATGTGGGAAAAGGAGGACATCTCAGTGTGGAACAACACTATGTTTTCTAGGTGCGGAAAAGAAATACAAACCAACAAGGATCAAGTTTGCAATTAAGTATTGAACTATGATGCAAAGATAGGTGCCATATCAGTGAAGGAAATGAAGGATTATCTATTCTCTGGGCCATATACACCGAGGTCAATTTAGGACTACTGAGGGCTACTTCAAGGAGAAACAATTTTGTGATCAAGAGTTAATCAAAGGTTTTTTCTAGTGCAAAGTCTGGAGAGTGATCTACTAAGGAAAGGGAATGACTAAAGGTCTACTGTTTTGAGAGTAGCGTGCTTGGTATATCTTGGAAAAGGACTAAATGGAATAATCACTACAACAAGCCAAGGATCTCAGACTTGGAGATAAAGAGGTACAAAGAGAAGGTCAAGTAAGAGTCTTTGTAAGGTCGAGACCAGTTCAAAGAAGGGAAAGAAAGAAGCATATTGCCTAAAGACTAGGAAATGAGCTTTCCTAGTAACAGTGCAAATAAGTGCAAAAAAGGAGGTCAACAAAAGGAGCTTAGAAAGAGAAGTGAAAAGGTCTTGGAGGCATACTGAAATAAAGGGTGTAGGTCATGGTACTTGTCAATTTAATATCTATAAGAAGAATTACTTTCAGGTTTTCCTCTCCAAGAGGGAGAGGTTTTGGCCGTGGCTTGAAGAGCATAAGTCGCATGTATCTTGTGTTTTGATAATTGACTTGATGAACGACATAATAAGCTAATGAAGATAAGATCTAAGTAATAGAAGCATAACAAGTTCACAAGTAATTATCAAGAAGATAAATTTGAATTAAACTCTGCCCTACTAAATTCTCAACACGGTTTCAGAGCTAAGGTGCTAAAGACAAGAAATGGATATTTGACAAGAAGACACTCAAGTACTAAGAAGATCAAGGATCAGTTTTCTGTATGGATAAATTCAAAGATATACATTGAAGAGTCAATATTTAGATTCTAAAGAGGCCGGTTGCAGAAATTGGAAAGCCATCTCAAGAAGATCAAGGACACCGTATAGAATCCATCATCATCAATAACTATTTGATGTTGAAGTCAAATCAGTATTGTTGAAGTCGTCATCAAGCCATCATCATCATCAAGGATTCAAGGTGAATTATCTATCTTAAAGAATCTAATCTAAGAGGGAGCTCCTACTGGTATCTAAATAATAATCAGCAAGGAAGTTGGTAGAAGAAGAGAAGCATCTACTCAACTAAGTATCTTTATGACTTCATCTGAATTTGTCAAAATATATTTTTGCAAAGGAAGCAACAAATTGGTTGGGGTTTCAAACTTTCTTTCATGGAAGAAAAGGATAGATCTAACTCTTATTAAGAATGAATTCATGAAAAATACATGAATGTAGACATAAGAGTCGAGAGTATTCTTATAAAATCCACAAAGGACTCTCTCATCTCCTATGTATCAAAACTAGAATCCTCAAAATAAATATATGACAAAATTAGTGGAGATGTTATCGGTGAGTACTGTAGAAGAAGTAATATCTATATAGGTTGAAGATTTCAAGAGAAGGAATAACTTCATACTTTATGAAGTACGATATAAACTGCAGGAATTGGGAGAAGTAATGTCTGATAGAGAAATGACTACAGTGCTGCTGAATGCTTTACCAGAGGGATGGGGAAACTTCACTTCAAGTATCTATGAGAAGAAAGAAGCAACACCATTCCAGGATCTATGGTATGTAAGATAGAATATACTAGGTTACAAGCTAAAATGGATATAAGATCAAATGAATAGAATCAAGCCTATTCTGCCATGTCAAGGATAAAGCGAAGATTCGGTAAGTCTGGTCCTCAGAAGAAAAGGATAAACATGGATAAGATATGATGTTATGGATGTAATGAACTTGGGCACTATAAGAAGGATTGTAAAAAATCTAACGAGGACAAGAGGAAAAAGGAAGAAGCCCATATCGTCCGAAGAAAGGAAAGAACCTGATGAAAAATAAATTGAAGAAAGAAGAAGTGAAAGATCTCTACTATGATTGAGATCATCTTCCTCTTTAAGAGGTTTTTGTCAATTGTAAAATAGTATGTTAGGGAACATGGTATATTAGATAAATTCATAACTCCAGGATTGGCATCATGATGGAAGCATTGAAGGAGGATAACTCATTGTAGGAGGATATATGTAACACATATGAGACATCTATGCTATAAGTGGCTCCTGGGAACCTCACTGAAAACAACATTTACAGAAGGCAGTCATCAAGATCAAAGGTCATCATTGAATAATCAATAAGGAAACAAGTGCTGAAATTTTCTAATGGAATCCTCTTTGGATTCGCTGGTTAGAAAGAAAGCAAAAGGTTTCTTCAAGAATTATAACTTGTAGAAATTATGGGATTAGGATATGATGACATATTGATGAAGCATGTCAAGGGAATGGAACTATTCATTCTAAAGGAAACCTGTCGCATGATGACTCAAAAGGAAAAGAATGAGGTACGTGTATATATATATATATGCTAAGACTAGATTCTATGAGGTCATATGGTTGCAGGTAGTATACTTCTATCTTTGGAAGTATAATCAAAATGAGAAATCATAAACTCTTCCAATGCACAGGTTTCCAAAAGGCACGATCTACACTAGATGAAATCAACATAATATGTTCTCATGTGGAATATGAGGTGATTTAAATGATCAGTGAAATTTCTTAGGAAGATATGTAGACTCTGATAGAAGTGTGGAAAAGTTGGAGACCCTTGACAATACATATCTTTAGGAGATGTGTCAATCTGTAAACAAAGGATGTCGATGCCTACAAGAAGATGTCATGATAAAAGATTATCACTAAGGTAACTTTTGATTTAAAAGTTCTATTTATAATTAATCAATATCCAATGAGCTCATGCAAGGCTGCCAAAGGGAATTATTTGTATTCCACAATTAATAACCATATGGAAGGATGAAAGATCCTTGAAAGAAATATGGTATGAAGAAGAGTAGCATGACATGAAGCTAGACCAGATGAGAAGATTGATGGATCACTTTCTGAAGATACAACTCATGGATGAAAGTGATGGATGATCTGTGACCTATGAAGAGATACCAAAGTTGAAGGCTCCTCAATTCACGACATCAACGGAAGGAGTCCTTCATGAGAAACTAGATTTTTTCATCATTGCTGCTGCAGGTCCCTGATTAAGAAGGAGCCTAGTAATAAGCTCATTACTTTATAAAAACTTGAAATCAAGTCCCCAGGATCTTGGAAAAGTCCTTGGCTAAGAGGGAGATTGAAAGCAAGTCCCTGGGAGCTTGGACAAGTCATTGGATAAGAGGGAGCCTAGTTAATAAGTTTCTTACTTGGAAGAAACTCAGTAATTCCTAAGCCAAGCAGGAAGCTTAGGAATATGTTCTCCCTAGTCAAGAGGTAGAGATAGACACACCATTCTAGAAGACATAATGCAAGATTGGGTAATTATCTAGCATCTGATACTCTTTTTGGATGTATTAGGGCATCTATGGAAAGAGTAGTTGTGAAAGGATGGATATTCTTTGAGGATTAGTTATCCCAATAAGAATAGGCCTTAGAGGTCATACTCAATGATCACCTGGGTTGAGTATGTACCTTGGAGATAATGATGAAGGTGTCTATAATCATTGATCTAACCAACATTGTAGCTCTTGGTTTCGGGGAGATATGAAGCTATTTGTCAAGGCCTTGCACTCTAATAATGTTGGATAATATGATGCTATAACATATGATTACCAATCAAATTCTTCTTATGAGATTCTTCAGATTGAGAGTGACCATGTATCATTATGAATACCTCCCTAGTTAAGAGGGAGTGTTGGAAAGTGTAACTAGGTTAGGTATTCAATATGACTTGTAATTATGAATTTATGTAATGAAGAAGACAAAGACAATAAAATATATTTTGTAATGCTTGTCTCATGGGTTTCATGAGAAAGAAGTTTTTAAATATAGGTCAAAGAATTCTTCTTGATGTCTTTAGGAGTTTGTAGTCTATTCATAAATATAATTTAAGAGTCATGTATATGAAGTGATGTTACACTTGTAAAGGAACAAATTTTTGATATTATTGCATGCTCCAAGACCTTGTAAATATGCTCCATAAGTCGACTCAATCATGATGAGAAGTCTCCTTGATGATCTCAGCCTCAAGATGCACTATTAGTCATTTTGGCTCACTGAAATAATTCATAACAGTTCACTGGCTAAGGTCGGATAATAAACAGGGTCTAACCACTATATATACCCATATGGACTTCGTTTAAATGACATACATAACAATTTGGATACCTCTAAGAATTTCGGACAAGTCTGAGGTATAATGCGAAGTACAAATATGTGATCTAATGCGAGAAAAGGAGGACATCTCAGCATGGAACAACATTGTGTTTTATGGGTGTGGAAAGAAGGATAAGCCAGGGAGGATCAAGTCTGCAATTAAGTACTGAATTGTGATGCAAAGAGAGGTGCCATACCAGCGAAGGAAAGGAAGGCTTATCTTTGTTTATGGGCCATATACACCGAGGTCACTTTAGGACTACCGATGGATACTTCAATGAGAAACAATTCTATGATCAAGAGTGAGTCAAAAGTCTGTTCTAGTGCGAAGTCTCGAGGGTGACATACTAAGGAAAGGGAAGGACTAAGGGTCTATTGTTTTGAGAGCAACGTGCTTCGTATATCTTGGAGAAGGACTAAAGGGAAGGATCACTACAACAAGCTAAGGATATCATACTTGGAGATAAATAGGTATAAAGCGAAGGTCAAGTAAGAGTCTTTGGAAGGTCGAGACCAATTCAAATAAGGGAAAGAAATAAGCATAATGTATAAAGACTAGGAACAAAGATTTCCTAGTAGTGGTGCAGAGAAATGTAGAAAAGGAGGTCAACATAAGGAGCCTAGAAAGAGAAGTGACATGGTCTTGGAGGCATACTGAAGTCAAGGGTCTAGGCCATGGTACTTTTCAATTGAAGATATATAAGAAGAATTACTTTCGAGTTATCCTCTCAAAGAGGCAGAGGTTTTGGCCCTCGCTTGAAGAGCCTAAATTTCATGTCTCTTGTGTTTTGATAATTGACTTGATGACCGAAATAATGAGCTAGTGAAGATAAGATCTAAGAAATAGAAGCATACCAAGTTCACAAGTAATTATCGAGAAAAGAAATTTTAATTAAAATCCGCCCTACTAAATTGTCAACACTCTCGACATCAACTCAATAGAAAAGTCCACTTCCCTATGAGGAGGAAACTCTAAAATATCTGCAAGAAACGCATCCTGAAACTGTTGCAAAACTGGATACCTCTTCAGAACTTCATCATCCTCAACATCCTTCCCTTTGTCACTGAAAATGTGAACTGCAAACAATAAACATCCCTTCCAGCAATTGTGCTTTGCCTGCATAGCTATAAACATTCTCACTGATGTAGGCTTCTTTCCTTACAATATTATATTTTCTCCATCATCATCCAAGCACTCAATATCCTTATCATATAAATCTACCTTAGTCCTATGAATGAACAACCAATCCATGCCCAAAATCATATTGTATGAACCCAAATGAAGCACATTTACATGTGTTGATGTAGGCATATCATTCAAATCAAATGCATAAGATATCACCTAATGATGAATTATTCTCTTGGTCCCTGTAGCCAATTGCACCAACCAAGATTCTGCATGCACTTCTTTATTCAAGCAACAATTATCCATCAGGTAAGGACTGATATAACTATAGTTAGATCTAGGATCAATAAAAATAGAAACAACTTGATCACTAAGTTTACCTTCGATCTCAATAATGGATGCCTAATGATCATCCTGCTTATTATCCACTACAACATAAATCTGAGGAATACTTTGCCCAACATCCCCAATTGTCTGTGCCTCTTGAGCACTGTAAATCTTAGGTATGCCACCTTGATGTTGCGGAAAATATCTCCTATGATGCTCTCCACCACAATTCCAACACTGCGAAGGCTTCCTACCATCACCTTTGTTATGCTCTTCAGGTTGAAACCCATGTCCTCTGTCAACTACATTGAAATTTTTGTATGACTCTACATTCTCCTTGTCACCTGCATTCTGAGGTATTCCTCACTTCTTAACCCACTTTCCACTAATATTTTCATTACCTTTCCAATCCCGCTTAGGCTCAGACTTACGCTTAAACTACTCTTAACAATGCTTCAACTTCACAATGAATTCCTCCAATGACCGAGGCTCATCATACTCAATTTGATCCTTAAATGATAAATGCAATGCATTGATGAACCTTTGGACCTTTGTCTTCTCATACTTAAGATATGGCGCATGCCTCAACAACTCTAGAAACTTGGTCGTGTACTCTTCATTTGTCATAAAACCCATATTCAGCTCATACAACTCCTTAGCCTTTCTATTGTAATATCTCTCAAACAAGTACTTATTTCTGAAGAGTCTTTTAAACTCATGCCAACTCAACTCCTCTGTCTTGATGCCTCTAACATGCTTCACATCTTCCCACCAAATATTTGTTTTCCCTTTGGGAAAATAACTATCTTTGATTTCATATTTTATGTATAATCATGCAATTCTAAACACTTATTCATCCCAAGCAATCATGCTTCTGCATCTTCTGATTTATTCACATCCCCGTCAAAAGTAGGAGGCTTGGATTTCTCGAACTCTTCTGAAAAATATTACTTCTCACTCCTCCTATAAGGATGATAGCGATGATGAACATGATGTCTCTTTGAACTAGAACTAGAATAGAACCCATAAGCACTACCTATCTTGTGAGGTGTATTCAACCGTCTGCCACCTTTAACTGTGTTATCCATGTCTAACTTGTATCCTGATCGAGATCAGCTTCCATATGCCCCATTAGTAATTTCCTCCTATCCATGATTGATTCTTAGTTGCCCCTGTCTCTGCAAATATGATAAGATCTGAAGGATCACTGCATTAACTTCGACTTTATTTTCTTGAGCTTTGGCAAGTCTTTCTTGTGACTAAGTTATCCTATCATTATCTGCCTTGCAACTTCTATTTTTTTCCTTCAGACTTCTCAATGTATCTGCTATATCAGGGAAGTACTCATATCCTTGCTACTCAACTGATCTATAAGGGAAATCACGTGAACTGTAATCCACCATTTTTTTTGTCATCTCTGGTCTTTTATTTCCTACAAACATATCATGTTTGATAAACCAAATATAGACACAATCAAAATCATACCTTAGTGAAGTTCAGGGGAGGCTATCTCGTCTGCACAATCAATCTATATTGGCATGATATATGTATATATAATGACATAAACCTGTCAACATTGTCACGATGACACAATACTACAATGATGACCATCATAATGCATGCATAGCAAACATATCAACAAATAATATGCATGCATAACAATCACATCTAAGACGAGGTCTAATGCTGCAACCTCGTTCTGATACCACCCCGTGGTAGCAAATATCACCCAAAGAGAACATAACCCGCTATGATACCACCCTGTAAACGCTTCCTCCCACATTTACCTAAATTCACAAGCTCATCAGGGTAAACATGAGATGAGTGTCACTATGATATCACCTGATCTCCAAGTTCCAGCTAAGGAAGTGGGGCCTGTAAACTAAACACTTATTGACGTCCTACAGGGACTACAGATCACTCAGGAGCTGAAAAATCACCATAGGTGATCAATCCATGAGTTGGAGCCCTTTTTCTCTAACCTAACACCCCAACTGCACACACAACAAGGCAAGAGTTTGGTTATAAGGTGTGAAAATTCCAAGTCCTAGATTTGGAATCCTATTGCAACAAACTTAATTGCTTCTCCTACTTGTAAATTACATTAACAAGTTATTTTGCAGATTACTTCTGAAAAAATTGAAGCAATTACTGAAGTAGCCTTTACTTAATTAATTTAGTTGTGGTAATAAGAAACTGAGCAAAATAAATAAGACACACAGGACACCATTGTTTTTGGAGAAATGTCCACAGAATAACCCAATGCGGGAAAACCGGTGCAATAGATATAAGAGTTTTATTATTAAGAAACAGTTATTCTGGATACATATCTGAATGTCTCACCGGACAATTCAGTTACAAAGAAATATCAAGAGAGAAAAAATAGTGAGGTTACCTCACACTGCAAGTCCCGACTGATCTGGTAGCTGAAACGACGAAACCCCAACACCCTCTACGCTGCCTTTGTACAGTATCTGTGTAGGCTTGCATGGGAACTGCTCTAGAACTACGTCACCTCCTCCGCGTGATCTTTTAACCCTCGAGAAACTCGATCCCAACCCTCCTAGATTAGAATCTTGATTTCCTAGCTGAATTCAGACTGTAACTTGGAAACGTTGTATTGCCTCTACATGTGGCCTATGTGGCCCCGTGCCACCTCTTTTGGGTGTTGTGTCACCCTCTCTGGGATCTATGATGCTTCCTTTGCGTCTCTATTGATGATCTCTAGCCCCGAAGAAGATCCTCTTGCCAAAACTGTCTTTGCCTGTTAATTGCGCTGAAAAATCACTTAGATCGAAGTTTTTCTCTGAGCACTGCACCGTCATAAAATTTGATCACTAGATCCTTTGGGTGTGTTTTACAAATGACCCTTAAGCCTTCCTTTATAGTCTTCTCATTGAGACAACGACCGAGATTAAATATCCAATCAAAGACTAAGATTACATTTAGACTTGATGTGATTTTTCTATAAGTTTCACCCATAGTTTAAATTAATACCCATTAATTAGGTTAATTTCCTAAGTTAGACTTAGGGTCCTCATTAAAAATAATTAATTTATCAAATAAAATTGTTTCTGGGTGGAATTTCCCAAAACAATTTATGGGTTATATGTAATGCATGTGTTTAAGCCTCTTCACAAAATTTGAGACTTAGATCACATCTGATGCTACCACAAATCAACAATCCCTCTTAGCGAGGAATGTGCTCTAGCAAATATGCCCTACTACACACTGCTCTGACTCTGAAGCATCTCCCTCTGCGCTACTGATGTCTGACATGTTGTCCACCAATAACTACACTGCTGCTGCAACTGTACTACTACTGACCCTGCCATGATCAACACTACATTTGGTGTGCAACTCCCTCTCAAATGTTGCATTTGCCACTAGCATTGCCACTGCTAACTCAACACTGCAACTCAGCCACTGAGAGAAGCAACTAAAAAACATCCAAAATTCTAAACAAGATGAATCTCGATGTTGAAAGTCTGACTGCTGCTAGACCCATGTTTTCTCTCTGAAACACTGTGTTGTTGTTGCTCTGAACTGCATCCCTTTGCATCGTTGCAACTCTGCTTTGCATTGCTCACATTTGTTGCTACTAACCACTGCATATGTTGTTTCTGCACTCCTCTGAACTAACGGAAAACTCCTCCAGCATGCCACTGTTAATTTTGGGCACCCATAGCAATTCATGATCCAAGAGGTGGACTCCTCAAGAATCCTTCCCAACTGAAGTTCTTATGAACTCATAACTCAATGTCGCCCCATCTCCCTCCTGGAGATGCGAGGGCACTCATGGCATACTCATCCTCCTCGATCTTTGCGAGCAAATCCTTTGATATCATGCTTCTCGTCCTTCTCCTTTTTTTTCAAAGAACACTGGGTTTTGTAGTGACCATGTTCATCACACCTAAAGCACTTAATCTTCAAGACGTATTTCTTACGTCTCCGCTACTCCTGCTGCCATTCAGATGCAAGGGCTATATTTTCTTCCTCCTCCTACTTCATCTTTAATCCACTGCCACTGCTTTCGTCAAGTTTACACTTGACCAGGTCCCTCCTTAACTCTTCTTGCTGAAGAGAAGTCTACATCTCTTCCTATCCTGGCAAGGTTTCTCTACCCAAGATGCTCTGGATGAATACCTGCCATTCTTCAGTGACTGCGTTAAGAGCCAGTCTCACCATCACTATAGGAGAAGGGGTGGCCCCAACTGCTGCTAGTTGATCATGGATTTCCTCAAGTTTCGACAAGAATGAAACAATACGCTCCCATTTCTGCATCTACATCATCCTCAGTTTCTACTCTAAGTACATATTCTGTTGTTTGGAAGAGCCTTCATACAACGCTGCCAAGGCTTCCCACATTTTCCTGGATGTGTCCTTGCAACCTATATGGGACACAATATGATTTTTGACTCCATCAAGAAGCAGCCTTGTGGTCTTCTCCATATCAGTTGTGTACTTATTTAGCGGATTTGGATCTGCAGGGACAACTACCATACTCATCACGAAGAGCTTGAGATCCTATTCATCCATGTGGCATTGAATCCTCGCCTTCCATATTACATAGTTGGAGCCTCCCTCCAACCGGTCCTGATCTCTAACCCGTGAGATTCCATGGTCGTCAAGAATGTCGAATCTTCTCCTCTTCTTCTCCCTCTGCACATCACTACAGAGGCTTACGCACTCCTTCTGGAGTTTGTAGATCTGATGACCATATATGCTACTCAGATCTTAGAAAAATGAAATTCCCTCGCTAGGAACTTTCCGAGGAAGAAAATTCCCTCACTGTACTGCTTCTTCCTTTTTCGACGATTTTCCGCCCATCCAAACAAAATTTGCCTGAAGAAACTGTGTCCCACCAGCTCTGCGTTGCTCCCTCTCGCTTGGAAAAAATCTGATTTGGAAGTCCTTCCTCTTTGTTGACTCACTCAGAGAGAGTCTTTCCCAGAAATTTCAGCCCTTCTGCCTTGCACTGCGCAATCCCTCTAGGGATTCGAATTTCCGCTTTCTACAGCTCTTCGGCCTTCTTCTTAGCGCGAGATCTGCTCTTCCTATTCTAGAATCAATGCTCTGATACCATGTGAAAATTCCAAGTCCTTGATCTATAATCCTACTGCACCAAACTGAATTACTTCTCCTACTTGTAATTACATTAACAAGTTATTTTGCAGATTACTTCTGAAAACATTGAAGCAATTACTGAAGCAACCTTCACTTAATTAATTTAGATGTGGTGACTTGAAACTGAGCAAAATAAATAACACACATAGGACACCATTGTTTTTGGAAAAATGTCCCCGGAAAAACTCCATGCGGGAAAATCGGTGCAACAGATCTGAGGGTTTTATTATTAAGCAACAATTATTCTAAATACATATTTGAATGTCTCACCGAACGATTCAGTTACAAAGAAATACTGACAGAGAAAAAAATAGCGAGGTTACCTCACACTGCAAGTCCTGTCTGATCCTGTAGCTGAAATGATGAAACTCCAACACCCTTTGCGCTGCCTCTGCGTAGTAGCTGTGTAGGCTTGTGTGGGGACTACTTTGGAATTGCGTCACCTCCCCTGCGTGATCTTTCAGCCTTGAGGAAACTTGATCCCAATCCTCCTGACTCAGGATCTTGATTTCCCAGCTGAATATGGATTGTATTGATTTCCCAGCGTGTGGCCTGTGTCATCGATTCTAGGTGATGCGTCACCCATTATGGGTTTTGTGTCACCCTCTATGGGCTCTGTGATGCTTCCTCCGTGTCTTTCTCTGCCTCTTTGCTGATGATACTTGGCTTTAGAGAATATCCTCCTGCCAAAATTGTCCTTGCCCCTCAACTGCGTTGAAGAATCACTTAGATTGAATTTTTCATTCGAGCATTGCTCCATCAGAAAATTCGATCACTAGATCCTCTGGGTGTATTTTACAAATGACCCCCAAACCTTCCTTTATAGTCTTCTTGTTGAGACTTCAACGACCGAGATTAGATATTCAATCAACAACTAAGATGACATTTAGACTTTATATGCTTTTTCTAGAAGTTTCACTCATAGTTTAAATTAATACCCATTAATTATTTTAGTTTCCTAAGTTAGACTTAGGGTCCTCATTAAAAAAAATTAATTTATCAAATAAATCTGTTTCTAGTTGGAATTTTCCAAAACAAGTTCTGGGTTATCTGCAATGCATTATCTAAGCCTCTCCACAAAATTTGAGACTTAGAGCACATCCGATGCTACCAAAAATCAACATGAGGCCCCAACCACACACACAAACTTGCTTCCATGCGGGTATTGCCTAAATCCTCTAGTTTACTTCCAACAGGTTCTGATATCTTAGCCACTTTTTCAAGCTAGCCTCCAAACCACTGGCCATAACTGCTTGTAACTCTCCAAAATCATAATTAAGATGATGAAAATGCCAAACATTGAAACTTGAAGTAAGAAATTAACCTAGCCTACCTAATCCATAACATACATTTCGTCAAACATATGGAAAACATGTAAGTTACAGGTCATGAATGCATATGTGATCATAAACTGATAGTCTTCATTTTAGAATCACCAAGAAGGCTCCAAGCCCTCTCTAGCTAGATGCAATAACACTTGTTAGTCCACGTATTCATCAACCATTCAATAACTTATGAAAACATGACAAGAACCATAGATAAAATACATCATATAATAAACATAGAAACCATGGAAAATCAACGATAATATCACTAATATAATCACTACAAATGCTCATAAGTCACAATAAGAAAATATCTCATATTAACATATGAAAATTCCAACCAACTCAGGGACTTCCACGTACCGACCGACCATAGATTGGGCTGAACTAAATATCTCTTTCAACCAATCACCCCCAGGCCAGATTATAAACATGAATGTGGGATCTCAAGGAATAAACCAAAACAAAACCAACCGGGGCTTCCATAGGCCAAACCACCTCAACCCTCAACCATGGTGTTTCCACCTCTATGATCCAAAAATCACTAACATCAACCAGATTGATCTCGACCTAAGTTATTAAGGGCTCCAGGAACTAGTAACTCAACCCAGAACCTTCTAGGGCTCCCAAGCATTTGTTCCAACTGCGTCTCCAGGGAGTAGTAACTTAACCCACCAAGGGCTCTAGAGCGTTTGTCCCAACCTACAACTCCAGGAACTAGTAACTCAACCCAAGTTGTTCCATGGCTTCCAGAGCGTTTGTTACAACCCACGACTATCGAGAACCTGAGCACCAATCATAAAAACAAGTGGAAAAACTCACAACACTATGGCTATCTAGAAAATGGCAAGGCAAGGCTAAAACCACTATAAATCTAGGAAAATATCCATGTCAATGACGACTCATAACCATAGAATCACATGGATATACCATGCATCCAAAAATAAGCAAGGAAATCACACATGCAATTTGTTACCTATAAAGAAATCCAGTTGTAGATGTTGATCCAATTGTTCCCTTATGCTTCCCTGCTTTCCTTTGTCTTCTTTCTCCAAATCCAAGTGAGTGCTAAAATGCTCCAAGCACACTCCAAGAATGCTCTAAGTGTGAAAGAGTGTACGAGAGAGTGAATGAAAAGAGAGCTCAACTGAAAATTATCAAAAATTCCATCAACTGTTTCTCTGAAGCCATTTTATCATTTAGGCCTCTATTTTCTTCATTTTCCTTCATTTTTCCTCTAATTTCCCTTGGATGCAAATTTGTGTCTATTCACCTTCCTTTTCTCCTATTTTCATTTATTTTCATTATTAAATGCTAATTATTGCATCTTTGCCTTTGCCAATTTCCATAACCATTAATTAATCTCAAGTGATGCGCACTAAAGTGTCTTGCCCAACATTCAACTTCAAATAAGTGTCCCATGACCTTGGTCTTATTTTATTTACATGGAAAATCAACCAGGGGTTGTTACATGGTTAATATTGTTATTATATGACTTGTTCCTTACAGGAGCATAATGACTCACGTGATAGAGGGAGAAACAATGGCACAAGGATTTTCTTCTGTGATATATGGAGCAGTCAGCACCTACTTCAGTGTTAGAGGGAGTTGACATCTGAGTTTGAGATGAAGAGTCTAGATTTGATGCATTACTTCCTTGGTAAAAGGAAATATGATATTGAGATCCTTCATAGATTTGGGATGATGGGCTGTCATGAGATTGAGATTGAGCTACTCAAAGATAGGATATCTCTAATAACAGTATGCCTTCTATGAGTGGACCATGCCAAACTACAAATATGCTCTAGTAACTAGGAAGCAACAATGAAAGGGGGAGCAACCAATATTGCCACAACATGGTTTGTTTCAAAGGAAGCATCCAATCAGGGTGACTGGAAAGCAACCATGGTAACAAATCCAGGGAAGGGAGCCCTTCAGTTTATGGTTGAGTCGAGGCATGCGACACACTATGTGTTGTGGTACCAACATGGTACAATTGGATATGGATTAGGATATGATGAAGTACATACTGCAAGGATATACAGATTTAGACAGGGCAGGGAGTGAAAAAGATAGGAAGAGCACATGAGGATGTTGTTTCAATTTGGGCTCTACTATGGTCTCTTGGATGAGTAGGAAGCAGATGTTTGTCACACTTTAGCACTGCAAAAGTCGAGTATATTGCAACTAGTTTGGTGAGTTATGAAGCAGTGTGGCTACAAAAGCTACTCGCAGGATTGCTTGGTCAGGTGCTAGAGATGACCATAATGACAGGTCAGAGCACATTGGGATTAAGTACCACTAGATCCAAGACATGGTACAAAAGTGAGCTGTGAGGCTCCAATGCATTTCTACAGATGAGAAGGATGCTGAAATTCTCATAAAGTTTTTGTCCTAGGGTGAAGTTTGTATACTTCAGGGACAAACTTAGAGTGGTTAAGAATGATTCCCTCGGTTAGAGGGAGTGTTGATGTTGTAGCATTAAGGACAAACACTCCCTAGGTCAAAGGTATTGACTGATTTCCATGTAAAGTGGTTAGGAAGAATGGTCCTTAGATCATCTAGGCCCAAGTGCTTGATATTGCCAAGATGTGCTTGGCTAGTGGTTGGAGCGAGTGCTGAAATGATCCAGAGAGCATCAAGGCCCAAAGTGCTCCCCTAGATTAGCAAGAGGCACTTGGCTAGTGGGTAGAGTGAATGTCTTTAGCATCAGGCAAGTGTATTACCATTCATTTGGCATGTAGGAATGGTAATTTCCTAGGGTTTCATCATATGTCATAGGTGTTGACCAAGTTCTAGGCGACGACTTAGATAATTGATGACCCAAGACTTGACTTGACCCCAGAAGGCCAAAAGACATTTGGCTAGTGGGTGACTAAATCCATTTGCAAAGGAGATTTGACTAATATGTAACTAGATCTCTTTGCATGATGCCAATGCAGGATGCTTTTCACTTTAAGTGCATGGATACATTAACACAACAAGCTCATTCAATCTTTTATTTGGTTAGAGAAATTGTTTGGCAACAAAAAGACATGTGAAAAAGTCAAACTTGAATACCTCCCTAGCCAAGAGGGAGTGTTAATTTTTGGTGGCTACAGTCGGTATTCAAGTCGGCCTTAATGAAAAGAGGTAAATTAAAATTAAAATTTGAATTCAAATTGATCTAATTCGGCCCCAACGTACATGTTAGCCCAATTAAAGGTCATGCCCCTTATGCACCAGAAAAACTATATAAATTGGCACTCGACCTCATTCACTTGGAGAAAAATTCAAACCATTATATATCTTTTGATTCTTTGTTCACAGGTCATGCCCCTTAAGCAGTAAAAAAACTATATAAATTGGCACTCGACCTCATTCACATGGAGAAAAATTCAAACCATCATATATCTTTTGATTCTTTGTTCACACATGTGAGTTAAGGAGGAGATTATGAGGCATTTTGACCAACTTTGTTTTGACTTCCATTAACCAAATTTTAGAGGCACAGTTTACCAAATTTATGAGGCTAGTTTACCGAATTTTAGATACACAATTGACCAAATTCATAGGTTGTTGACCGAGTTTCCTAAGGTGAGTTTGACTGAGTTCTGTGTGGCTTTGACCAAATTTGCTATGGGCAGTTTGACCAAGTCGCTGACGAAGCATTGGCTCGTGAAATCTTTTAGTCTGTTTGACCTAATTTGACTTCTGAATATCAAATTGTAAATTTGTTGAACATAAGAATTTCTCCTAGAAAAGATTGTTGGGTTTTCTCCCGAGTTTGGGTTTCCAAGGTGAATCTTAACTCTAGATCTACTAAGCACCGAGAGGGATCAAATATCTTGAGGTGCAAACCTCTTCTAAAGTGAAAAGAGCTTTGATCCCTCTAGGTGCTTGGTAGATCAAAAGTTAATATGGTTCTAGGTTGGTTTAATTATTAAATACAATTACGATCATTTATTTATTTTTATGTAATTTTACAGAGTTAAAACGTTTTAATTAATTATTATTATTATTATTATTATTTAATTTTGTATAATTTGATTGAGTCAAAATGTTTACATAACATAACTACACAGAGAGAACAACCTCTTCTATACCAAAGTAAAGAGGTCTCTTAACACAATACTTTTTTTTCAATTAAAATGCAAAAAAAAAAGATTGATTATCAAATTAAATATTTAAAATTTAGTTTTGCAATATTAAAACCCATATATTACTCTTATATATATATATATATATAATTTTATTTTTTTTCGTTTTACAAATTATAAAATTTATACTTAAATATAAATATTATTTCTTTTTTAAATAATTTTACATTTGACAAATTTTACAAATTATAATCATCGACTTATCAAAAATTCTGAAAATTCATAACACGATTAAATTGATTTTTAAAACCATATTCTTACTTGTGAGTAATTAAAAATTAAAATAATAGCTATTATTTTAAATTTATAGACATTACCATTTAAAATATTTCTTAATAAAATATTTTTTTTTTAAGCTAGTGTAACTTTTAATTAATTAGAAAAAAAATGTTTTTTTGGGTAAAAAAAAACTTTTTAGATCATGCAAAGATTACAACATAATTGTCGAGATTTCACTATTCTTCCGACCTCATTCCTACATGATGTTGGCTAGAAGAGAGGCACAAAAACTAGTTACGAATTGCCAAAACTTACAGGGATCCAAAAATGGAAAGACCAAAAAGGCCTAAAATAGCCCTAAGATCAATAAGAAACCAACTGACATTAAGGAGCGGGAGGGTGAGTTGGGTTTGGATTATCCATTTCATTGCCCAACAAATATGGAGGTCAAAGTTCGCCATGCACATGATATTCAATGTGAGCCATTCTCCCTTCCAATTACTCTAGTCACTCTAACATTCTCCTCTAGTTCCATTGAATTGAAGGCAACCAATCCTGCATGTTCCATTGATAGTGTTGCAGATCATTCATGAATCTTATGACCTAATTGCGGTCATCATGGAAAATCTGACCCAACTTCTCTAGGATATGCGTGACATACCTAAGCTGAGAATTGAGGACATCGAAGGGAGGAGGAAGGTCCACATGTATAGGAGAAGGGGCCACCTCCTCCTTTAGCTCCGCTTCCACCCCACCTTCTCTCCCCAAATCCTTTGCTTCCCCTCGATGTTTTGCCCTCCGTTGTTTAGGGCCGACTCCTCTCCAAGCACACCTGCGTTGTCTGTGAATGATCACACTTATGCCAATCCACCGAAATTTTCCTCATACGACAAACACTAGGCGTAGACCCTGCCACCACCCTAGGCCCTAACACCTAGTAGAGGGATTCTAATAATTTCCAACCCAAACTTTGCTAAAGAAGGGCAACCGCCTACTAACACTGCGACCTCTCCCTTTGAAAATACCAACGCATAATACAACCAACTTCATCCTCTCCTCAATTGCATCCCCAACACTGAAGATTCGACACTCGAAAAAGTGGGAAAATGGCACCAAAAGCTATGAGGGGATCCCTAGAGGCCCAAAACTCCTATACTAAAGAGAGAATTTGCATGTACACAAGATTGACTAGGGGTTCCCACTCACAACAACAGAGCTAGAACAAGGAGATACCCAAACCAATCCCATTACCCAAACATTTGCTAGTAACCTCCAATTATAGTCGTGAAGGACCTTGAATCCCTGGTGGCCAAGTCGTCCTATTCCCATAAGCAGATTTAACGGGGTATAGACACAACCATGAAACTTTCCCCTTCAAATCCAAGAGGGTAATACATTATGAATGTTGAACATATAGACTAGAAAACTTACCAAGACATCTATAGCAAAGCCATAATTCATACATCCTCCACTAGTTACCCAGATCCAGAAGTGTCTCCTTCGTGCTGGACTCGATAAATGATGGCGCAGGCTTTGGTGTTTGGCTTCACTTGGATGCCATACTTGGCGTACTTGACCACCTCCAACACCACAATGGTTGCGCCACTTGCATTTAAGAAATTCTAGTACAACGAACTAGAATCGAAGGAGCATGCATAGGTTGACGACCTGCGCAAAATCTTCACAACTTCCATCGCCCTCTCGTATGTCCATAACCAAGCTTACTAATAGCATTACCACGCTCGCTAACCCACTTATAAGGTCATCGCCCCTCTTCTCGAAACTTCTACGCACTATGTCTTGCATGTGAGCCCTACACCACATGTCGCTTGGTGATTAACTGAGAGGGGTTATTCCTCACCCTCAAGACCAATGTGACCATATTCTCCCACCCCCATCAGGGTAATTAATTATAAAATACTTATATATAGCTTTAAATTTTCAAAATAGGACCAAATTTAGAAGATTCTTCGTATTAAGCTTGGTTGAGACTAACAAGCTACCTATCATTAAAAAACAATTAGAAACTAACTATGACAATCATTACTACATAGAAATCTCCTTGAAGATTCAAGAATTTAAGGGAGGAAATGCCTCTGATGTTGGCATGATTTTCCCTAAGTCGACGAATTGTTCATTGTTTTCTTGGATCAATGCCTTATTGCTCTCGTGGCCTCAACTTTTGGTTTCATTGTTTTGCATGGAGACCACCTTGAAATCCTTCGTGTGAACCCCAAGACATGACTTTGAAGTACTTGAGCTCGGTTGGTCTTCTTCCTTGCATCGAAGATAGCCCTTGTAAAGCATCCCAGTGTTATGAATTGGCATGTCCTTCATATCTTTTCGATGCCATTCTGCAAGGGTAGTCAATTGTGGATCATCCAGATCTATATCTTTCGATAGGGCTTGTGCTTCAGCTTCTTCTGATAGGGAGCGAACCATTTCTTCTAGTAATGGATTTTGTCGCTACTCTTCTAGAAACTTTTGCACAAGTTTTGGAGGATTCAATAAGGGCTTATGAGTTTTTTCTTTTGTTGGTTGTAGGCTTGATTGAATATTATCTTGCTCCAAAGACTCATTCGTAGAGGAGATAGACTTAAACATATTTCTAGATCTAGGGATTTGGTCAAGATTTGAGGCAACTTAAGGACTCAAATTTCCTTTTGTTTGGGGGAATTTTCCCAAATTGTCTTACTATTTCTGAGAGGGGTATTCTTCAAGCAATTCCTCTGCATTCATTGAATGATCCCTAATAATATGCCCATATTCATAACAATATTTGCATCTAAAGGAGACATGTTCATAATCTAAAGGCTGCTTCAAAACACTATCGTGATAAGAAATATCTACTGAAGCTGGAAGAAGCTGAGAGATATTTGTATAAATGCAGATTCAAGCATATGATGTATATCACCCTCTCTTAGTAACCTCTAATACTTCAACAAAACTTCCAATGGCATTGTCGATGCCTTTAAGGGTTTCCTCCTCCCAATATTCCTTTGGAAGAGAAAAGAGTCAAATCCACACTAGGGAAACAAGGAAGTCTTCCTTCTTTGGATTGCACTGCTCCTTCCAAAATCGCATGAAGAGATATACATTTTAAAAAAAATATGGTCCTCTTAAAAAAAACCTCGATCTATCTTCCAAGTTGGAGAAAATGACTGTGAAAATTACTTTTTCCCCTAGCTTCAATTCTATTTGACCCAGAAGGTTCTATTTATTTTGGATCCACTCAATAAGAGACTTTTCAGAGGGCCATAATTCGATGAACTCGCAAATCAGAGCATGATCTTGCACATATTGGATATATTCTCCGATCCCACTTGATTTAACCTCATATTTTGGATATTCCACAACTTTTGGCAGATAATGCCCTAGATTTGTAGCTCATGAAGATGCACTTGGTGGAGGTTTATTTGAGAAACCATTAACCCACTTCGCCCAACTGCTCTATGAAAATGATATCGAAAATGAGGAGATTGAAAGGGAATACCGGTAGATCTAGAATCGTTACAAACTCTTGAAAGAACCTCACTAAAGGAGGGGGCAGAACCCCCTCTCATAGAGCTAATCATGAATTTCTATTCTTTCGCAATATTCGGTACTGCACGGGGAAGAAAGTCATCCTCCCTCCTAGCTCAAAGACTGGAGAGAGGTTTGCTAGTACTAGACCAACAACAAAGTTATTCTATTCAAGAGTGTCAACATGTCAACTTATGAGACTTGAATTTAGGTGGGGAGGATAACAACTAGTTCACCCAATCACTCAACCTAAACTCAATTGACATCATAAACTACTATGTAAAAAAACCCTAAAATTATAGAGCCGTTCATTTTTTCCAGTAATGTATATTGATAAAATACCATTAAATAATAAAATTTATTCAAATTATTAACCAATTTATTAAATTATTATAATTTTTCCTTCATTTAAAAAAATCACAATTTAAAAATATGAATGAATGAATGAATGATATTTTAATGTCCACGAGTCTAAAAATAGTCTATGGGACTACTAACTTCCTTGTTTTTTGCCTTCTGTAATTCAATCATTTTCTTACTCAAATTGATGATGAGTTGACCCAACCTTCTAACAGTTCCCTCACTGAAAAGACAATGCCACGGAATTGATGCTAACATACTGCAGTAACTGTCCCCGATGTCTCTGAAAGCATCACATTCCAAAATGAAATGTTTTTCTGATTCCATTGCCCCAGAAGTGCAAAAGTTACATACCCTTTCTTCCCAAGCTTCTTTAGGTCTCTTCCACCGTCCCGTTTCACACAGAAGTTGATATGAGTTAGTTTTTAATTGAACAATAAGAACCTTTGCTCTCCACGGAATGTTAGCTCCAATGTTCTCTTTTTGTTGAAGATCACAAGTGGGGTTGAATTCCTGAACATAATACTTCTTCTTTCTACCCAAATATTTTCCCCATATACCTTTACATAACTTCTCCAACACAAAATTCTTTAACTCCTTGCTATTTGTGGGGCATGCATTAAGGTAAATATTCAATTTTTGCATCCATTTGTTGTCTTGTCTCATCCATGATTTATTTATTTCACTCATATCTTCATTGAAGATATATTTCGGCCATCCACCTCCTCCCATTTGCTCAATTCTTTTTAGATACCTTATAAGACGCACCATGGCAATTGCTTCGATGGGAGCTGCCCTTGTTTCATTCAACATTTTTTATTTTTTTGTAACTCAGCACCCACGGGGGGATTGGAACCGGTGACCTATCGCATGGAGTGCCTTAACAGTGCACCCTTCACCGTCGAACCAAAGCCCTGTGGGCTCTGTTTCATTCAACATTATCTCATAGGGAATCAAACTTTTTATTTTGAACTTGCTCATGATCAAGCGTTTTTGAATTTTTTCAATTTGTTTCCATTTTGAAACAGGGATGTTGCTAGCTCACAATTCATACCCATATAGTAGCACTAGACAAACTAGGAGTCCAAAAAGTACTTTGATCGTGTTCCAATTCCATAACTTCGCCTCTCTACATCTATTTTGAAGTGCATATAATGCTTTCGACCATCCTAAAATTATTTTCTTTCTACAATCCTCCCAATTAAGCTTGTTGTTGAAATCGATCTCGAGGTACTTGTATTCATTTACTTCTTCAAGAATGTTGCCTTCAAAGAAGAACGTATGCTGGTTTTGCTTCCTTTTATTAGAGAAAATCATTATTTTGGTCTTATTGGTATTGATTTGCATCCCCACCGCTTTACAAAAATGCTCAAGGGAATATAGGTGCATCTGCAATCCATGGGCTGATTTAGCAACCAACACAAGATCATCGGCATATAGAAGAAGCTTTATCACAAACTCCCCCAATTGAACACCATCCCCACCTTGCAAATTTAGCCACTCTTCCAGTTTGTCAATATATAAACCAAAAAGGGCAGGGGATAAAGGGCAACCTTGCTTGACTCTAATATCACTTCTAAAACTTTCTGAAATAACTGCTGAAGTTCTAATTTTGACTTTCACATCTTCATAAAGCCTATGGACAACAACTCTATATTGTAAAGGAATTTCAAGTTCTTCCTTTCTACGCCACAACTTATCCCTAAGGACAGTGTCAAATGCCTTTTTGAAGTCAACAAAGCAGCAAAATACTTCTTCTTTGCTCCCCCAAACCTTTTCAACAATGTGTCTCAGTGTGATACCATGATCTACTATAGAATGCTTCGACCTAAAACCTGCTTTCCCTTTTGCCCACTCACTCATTCTGTTTTCTACCATGCCACTGAAAAGCTTTGCAAACAAAGGATTGATCACAATGGTTCTATAGTTAGAAGGATTATTAATGTCTCCACTTTTAAATAAGGGAATTGCTAGACTAGTTGTCCAATCCCTTGGGAATCCTTGCTGAATGACGTTGTTGAATATTTCCATGATGTACGGTGCCAAAATGCTCATTCCCCACTTTAGATATTCTGCTTGAAGTTCAACCAAGTCCTTTGCCTTCCCTGTTTTCAATTTTTTAATTCCTACCTCCACCTCATGTACATCGAAAAACTTTGTAGATGTGTTGATTCTTAAAAGAGGCTCAACCTCTAATTTCTTTCATAGAATTACCTTGCAGAGTCAAACCACTTACCTTGCATAATCAAACCACTGATTGCATATAATATTAAAATATTATTTTCAATATGATTATATTAAATTTATTTATTTGAAACGATGAGATTAAAACGTACGAACAAAATTACACGCAACTCTTTCTCCAAGGCGTGTGAAGAAAACAAGGTGTTCCCATTTTTCGTGCCTCAACCCCAATATGTTAAAGAGATCCACAGCTGTAGTTGGTGTTACCATTTTCGTGGCTCAACCCCGATCGATTGAAGAGATCTACACCTGTAGTTTTTGATCTCTTCGGCACACGTTCGCCTCCGTCTTGTTGGGATTGCCGAGCTTTTTCCCGGCGCATTGATTTACATGTTAAAATCTGGAGCGTTAGGTAATCCTGAGTGAGTGTTATTTCATGTGAACATGACCGTAATTTACTTGTAAATTCACGGTGCAGGAGTAACAGAAGCTTCATCATCATTAGCATGGCACATAGATGCCCTTCCTTCAAAGACCAATTCACATTCGGTTCGGTCTCAACCTTCAGACACAGTTTATTTTTTTCTTGCATTTCTAGAATATTAGCTAATTGCATCCATTGTCTCTTGCCAACGTTGTATGTTGCACAACGACAGAGGAGAGGAAAACTGAAGCACATACAATATGTGAAAAATATCCCGACAGATCGCCGGTGAGTTGAAATAACCGCCTGCAGTTAATTTAATTTTTCCAGCCGTGCAAAAGCTTTCTCCGAATGCCTTATCATCTGGGTTTCCCCCTGAATGCCCTTTCTTCTTTCGTTTATTTGAATTTCTCAAGATCAATCTTCTGTGGGTTTTTTTTTGCATACTTCAATTTAATTACCCTATAGAACACTGTATATTGCATATTTAATAGTTGCATTCAATTCCAATGAGTGACTGAAGGAGAATTCACAGAACCAACGGCTTCACCACATAGAGCGGATTTCCTTGGGCTTACGCGGGCTTAGGTGCCAGGTTCGAATAACTGTTCTGTCAAAATCGTCCGTGACTAGCCTTGCCTTAGGACTCATCATCTTGATATGCATGCTATTCGGGTAGACTGCACCATGAATAGAATTCGGATGAATGTATTAATCCTATAGCAAATTCAGCTATTATGAAAGGAATGGATTGAGTCTAACGTTTATGACTAGATAGCTAACTAGTACAGTGTTCTTATAAGAGGCCGCTCAGCTGACGTCTTGTCTTACATCCGAACTCATCTTCTTGACATTTGTGACTTTTGGGTGGGACAGACGAATGGAACCCGGGTGGATGTCTTAATACTATGGCAAATTAAATAGTAATGAATTGAACCCATCAACTTTCTGACTAGATAGCTAACTAGTCCAGTGTTCTGATTATAAGCCGCTCCGCTGACTTCTTGCCTTCATTCTGACCTGGCTTGCTCCCTGTCGTCCGTTACATGGGCATTCTTTAATGCATGAGCAACGGTTCATCCTCGCTTTATATATATTGTCACGTTTGTGTTATGTTCTGGAGTGGAGATGCCCTAAGTACTCTTCACAAGATTTCACCATATTCCCCATGATGAAAAATCCATGAAAATCCATGAGAATCTGCCCATCAATCGGGACTATTAGCTGGGGAACAACTCAACAGTGAACTTGTCAGGGCATTCACTAGAGTCATATACCAGAGCGTTTCCAACTAAGGCAGTATGACCAAATTTTTAACTTGTTGGCAGCACTAGCCCTGAATGACAGCAGATGCTCCTGTTTTCTTGCCTCGTTAAGACATGTTACTGGACTTCATCTAGCATTGTATACTTAAGCCCCATAGAAACATTTTTAGGGTATTTCCTCACTGTCTTAGACAGCAATGTAAATTAATAAAGGTAAATTTTATGAGAGATATATGTTTTTTTTTCTTTTCCCCATGGAGTACATATCCCAGGGAAACCTGTCAGACACTTCCCCTCATTCCAAGGATGGTACCCAGGGTAAACTGGATTCTACAGAAACTCGAGCCTTTGTCAACATAGGGTTCAATGCTGTTATAACAATTTAACAATGTTCCACCAAGTACCCTGGAGGTGGGGGTGATTGAGCGGGGATAAGCAGAAGCGGCCTATGCAAAAGCTCCCCACCAATTTTCAGGAAACATGAAGGGACGTCGGGGTCTTAAAAATTATAAAATATAAAAATATATGATATATCATTGAAATTTTAATATTTATAATGTAACTGTCTTTATATTTATCATTATATAACACTTACATCATGAAGGATAGATGATAAAATTATAAGTCGATGAATCATATAACTAAAACAATTTTAAAACATACATCATACAATGAGCGGGGATAAGCAGAAGCGGCCTATGCAAAAGCTCCCCACCAATTTTCAGGAAACATGAAGGGACGTCGGGGTCTTAAAAATTATAAAATATAAAAATATATGATATATCATTGAAATTTTAATATTTATAATGTAACTGTCTTTATATTTATCATTATATAACACTTACATCATGAAGAATAGATGATAAAATTATAAGTCGATGAATCATATAACTAAAACAATTTTAAAACATACATCATACAATCATACATGTAAGTTTGTAACTTTACAGTGTAACTACTAAAATGTACAATGAAAATAAAGTTTAGGATATCATATTATATCAAGATTCGAAATAAAGTTTAAACTGAAGTCTGAAACAGAAAACTTAAAGGCAAATAAGTTAATAACATAACATATGAATATCAAATGATATCATCATAAATGAGCATAATTGCTCAAGGCAATGTCCCCCTAGTCTTTGCATCCAACCGCTGCATGAATATATCAAGATCAACCATGTCACCATCTGAATCTGAATCACTTGCATTCTCAAACATGTTAAGTGGCACACCAACCAACCCCGTCTGTGTCTCATCAAGTCTCTCCTCCATATCTACCTGTGCATCATCCTCTGGATCAACATCCCATTGTGTTGCTGGTCCCTTCAAAATTTCAAATACTCAGGTGTCTTCTTATGCTCAAGACGTAGGGCACTGTGCACAACAACTAACTTATCAGCTCTTTTAGAGGTAAGCTTGTTCCTCTTGATAGAGTGGATGAAGCTATATGTGAACCATTTCCTCTTTGCTGCAGAGGAACTAGCAATTTGAGACAACAAACGCATAGCTAGCTGTTTGAGCTCTGGAGCACCATCCCCATTCATCCTCCACCAACCAATCGGGTCATCTTGGGCTAGATCTATGCGATCTGTTCGAGCATCACGTGTGTTGAAGGGGCCACTAAGAGATGCAAACTGAACAAACTGTCTTCGCAACTTTGCCCCCTCCTCACTGTACATCTTTGCAATTGCAGCTAGGAAGCCATTCTTTACCTCTGGGTCATCAATATGAGGCACTCTCCCAAGCCTTTTAGTATACCATTTTGGGTTTAATGCATATGCTGCCATTTGCAAAGGTGTGTTCATGCGATCCCACCTATGCTGAATGATGGGTCGAATCTGGGATGTATAGAACTCTAATGAGGGCTCCCTCTGCTGAATCGCTGCCTTCACACGACCCAACGTGCTATCAAAGGTCTCATAGATTTCTCCAAGACTAGGAGCATCTGTTTCAGTGTAACGAATGACCTCCACAATAGGGCCCAAGAATGACACCAAATAAGCACAATTTGCCCACCAATCATTGTCCAACACCTGAAGCCTGACCTTCTTCCCTGGGTCTGTCTTTGATTCTGACCACCTTCCTCACTCTGGACTCACAACCAAAGATTGTAGTGGTGCTTGTACCTCTAACATCCTCTCCAATAAGAGAAAATAGCTAGCATATCTAATATCGGTGGGCTTGAGGAATTCCTTCCTCGTGTGAGCCCTATACATGGCCAAGGAGGTGTGGTGGTTGCAGATAAACATCTGCACATCTCTAGCAGCTGTCACCAAATCTGATATCCACTGAATTTTGCCAACGTCCTTTAGTGCATTATTGAGTGCATGCACACAACAAGGAGTCCAAAAAATATGTTGATATCTGCTTTGAATCAATAACCCAGCTGATCTACAAACTGCTGTTGCATCTTTCACAACTTGCACCACACTATCAACACCAACATCCTCTATAGCTTATTGAAGAAGCTCAAATTGGAAAGATGCATCCTTGCGCTTTCCAGAATAGTCAACAGCTTTAAGAAAGAATGGACCTTCTACAAATGTCACTATGATGTTGATTAGTGGGCGTTTTCGGATGTCAGTTCATCCATCCATAACAATAGAGCAACCAAACCTCAACCATGTTTGTCTCATTCTCTTTTTTTGCACATTAATTTTAGACACCCGTCTTTCTAAAATTGTTGTTCTTAGCTTATGTTCTCCAGGTGGTACATATGAAGGCCCTATTTTTGCAATTGCTTAGACCATTTCCTTGTAATAAGGTGAATGGACAACATGGAAGGGAATTCTATTGTCAAAAAGAAATTTGCCAATTGTATCATCTGTGTCATCTCGATCTAGAACATTGTACATCCCAGATACTGTAGCACCCATTGTAGAAGAATGAGATGCACCAGTAGAACCCTTTGTCTTTTTTGATGAAACACTGGATGGATCAACATTTTTGCTTGAAAACAATCCTTTTCCAGTGGCTGCCTTTTCTAGCCTCCAAAGTTGCTCTCTTTGAGCTGGATTTAGGTTTTTTGAGGGACACATATTGACTCCTTTACCTGTGATTGCTAAAATATGTTGCTTCACCCTGATATAGCTGCCAACAAAGTGATGCCCACAAAAATTGCCGACCCAATCACGTGAACCACCACCAACTTTTGGATTTTTTTAGGAAGTCTGGTTGTATAGATTAGAAGTGGTTTTAGAGGATTAAATGTCCCCTTTGCAAATTTTTCCAGATTTCTTGGTGGGCCTTCATAATTTACATGCCTATTTCCTGCCCTCTTATGACTGCTTTGAATTTCTTCTTGTGCATCTTCTGACTCATTAGCACTATAGGTGGTGTCACCATTACCACTGTTAGTGGAATGAATTTGGCTCATAGTTCCGGCTCGGAATAAATTTTTACTTGTAACTTCAAACTTGTAGGCTGCAATTGCAAACAAATTAAAATTTTCAATTTTGAAATAAAAGAAATTTAATTATTGAATTGATTTAGAAAATTTTAAAACAATATGATTCTATGAATAAGTTAAAAAAATTAAAAAATGAATAACACAGTGTTACTGTTATTTCATCTTACAGCCTAACTTCCAGACTTAATTTTTTTTTTTTCACAGGCAAAATACAGTTACTGTTACTGTGTTACAAACGCTTAAAATAAATTTAAACTTACAAAAAAAATTACAGCACAACGTTGCAAGAAACTTAAAAAAATTTATAATTAAAAAAAATTAAAATTAAAATTACAGGCAGTGAGGCCGAAGTTTTGAACTTACCATCGGTTGACTGAGTGCACACTGCACTGTGCCCATGACTCGGCAATTGCCAATGTTCTTGGCAGCCACGACTCAGCCATGTTCTCAGCGAGTCCACGTCCACGTCCTCAACCACGTCTCACTGCTCAGCCAGTCCATGTCCACGTTCTCGCCGTCTTGGCAGGCAGTGTGGGAGGAGGTCTCGGGCCTCGGTAGACAGCAGCAGCATGGGAGGAAGTCTTGAGCTTCGGCAGACAGCGTGGGAGGAGGTTTCACTGTCTCGAGACAGCACAGAGCTTGTTGGGGACAGCTACATTTCATGTTAGAGCAGTTGATTTCATCACCTGGGCATTGTTAGCTTGCCTTGGGCAAACCCAGATGCATGCTTTCTGATCTTATCTTTGTACCCAGCATTTATATCAATAAAATGGCTCAGCTCAACTCAGTTTATGGAAATATCTGGGTGTTTTAATGTGTTGTGATTTTTGTGTGTGTTTTCTGCTATGTTTGTTTGTTATCATTGTAAGTTTCCACTAGGAATATTTCATATATGTAGTTTTAATGTTAGTAAATGCTACTTTAAAAGTTACGTGAATGTTATAATTAACTGTAACTGTTATCTTAATTAGAATTAGGATGGTATCCACATATTAACATGTTAAAGTGGTCATGTCCATGAAGCTTCATCACTTCTAGGTATTTACTATTCATCTATTCATCAAATAAAATAGATCAGTTTATTTGCTGCTGTTAATTTCTTTTCTCTCTGTTGGCTGTACACTTTTGGTTTCAACATTTTTGGGGTGGATGGAAATTACGAGAAACCAGTTTGAAGTATAGAGGGGAAAACTTAATCAACCGTTGTTCAAACTTCAGTAATCATGTCTAATTTTGCTACTATGAGCATCATATGTAATGGTTGATTGAAATTACATTCTTCTATTAGTCTCCTCTAACAAACTCTTTTGGTTCACATGACCGAAGTTTTAACCAACATTTACTGCTTTGGGATGACTTCTTATGTTTTTCCCCTGTTGCTAATATATCATTATACTGACCAGGGTTGATTCAATGTCCAACTGGCCCTTACCATAGATTGTCAATAATGCCTTTTGTTTTGAGCTTTCACCATTTAGCTAATTTTCCTCCTTTGTAAGATTTAACATTTTATAGATTCTCATTTTCTTGTTTGTACCCTTAACCCACTGACTGGTCATATGTCTAGAGAGAGTCACAGTCAAACCAACAATCTACAAGACTTCAAGCATCCATAAATTGTCATTTGATAGTTCCATGCATCTTCTGGAGCTCTTAGTCTTTCCACAAAAGAGTTCCTGCTGTTGAACTTGACGGGTATGGTTTTTGAAGGTAGAATTTTGACTGGCTTTGGTTATGTTATACCGACTAATTAGAATCAATCATGAAAAATGAAGTGAATTGAAGGGATTAAATTACTTGTCCTATAACATGAAACATATTATTGCAGTCTTTAATTATGTTTATTGTTGCATTTTCTTTATTGTTATTGAATTATGTTTTGTTTTTGTTTTTTGTTGTTTTAAATAATTTATTTATATCTACAAATAATGCTTTTATTATGTGTCATCTTGATTGTTAAACAACATGTGCTTATGCATGAGTATGCCCTTGTATGCACAGGTGATTGTAGAGAGGGTTTCAAAGACTGATTTACCTGAACTGGATAACAAGAAGTAAGTTTGGTCTCTTGGAGTTATTAACTCCTCATTACAGCCCTGCAATGATCATTTAAAGTGAACTGAATGATGGAATGAATGCTTCATGCTGTTGTGTATATGTAGTTAGTTGTCTTGGTCATTTAAGTTACTAGACAGTTTTTTCACAGTTAGTATTGAAAATGTGATAGGAAAAGCTTTGAATTTTGAAAAATGATTAATTTGATTATTAATGCCGAATGCTAAAAATCATTCTCCAGTGTTGTAGGGGTCCTTAGCAGAGTGATTTTGAGTCTCTCTTTGTCTATGACTAGTCAACATGCATGTCTTCTTGTATTGTCTAAGGCAAGGATCTTTCCCCCACATATTTCTCTTTCCCTTGTCTACCCTTTGCTCATCCCACTTCTTATCAAATTTATAGTAATGCCAGCTATGGTTGATAATAAAGTCGTAGCCTTCACTAGTCGATTTTATGGTGTTTACTCTACCCTGTCACTTAAGAACGAGGAAAATTTTTCTATTCTAACTGTCATGGGAACTTGCCATAAACCTGTTATCCCATAACTATATCTAGCAATGTCCCTATCTTGCATCTCATCTCTAGTTCCCCTGAATAAAATCCCAACATCAATATCATTACTTGCCTAGAATAAGGAGCTCAACTCATCAATATAAATATAGTAAGTCGGTCTAGTAAGAGCTTTTAACTTAGTGGACCTTAGATAATGTAATTGTACTTAGATGTTCCACTAATGTCTTTAAGCACCTCTTCAACTTTCTATCTTGATCCATCCTTGACACAAGGCTTTCTAGTTGCTTGCTCAAAAACCAGTTTGGAAATATGCCCATGAGCACAAAATAATTAAGCCTACTGCATCAAGAGATTGCCTTCATTGTCTCTGAAACATTTTGGGGATGTTTTAGCTCTTTCCATAGTACAAGTATTCAACAAGGCAATTCACCTTTGATTCCCTTTTTTCTACATCACTAAGGCAGGTTGTACAGTAAGAGTATGATTCAGACTCAGACAAAAACTGGGTAATAATTCAACAAACAGAGAAAAACAAAAAACTACTAAAATTCAAAAAGAAAATAAAACAAAGAGAGAAAAACGACTAACCACTTAAAAAAAAACTGGGGAAAAATTCAACAAATAGAGGGAAAAAACACAATAAAATTCACAAAATTAAAGATATTACTTAGACTACTAAGAATTTTCCAAGTGTTTGATGTGTTTTTGCCAAGTTTCAATTACTTGAAGACTAGCATAGAGTCCAAGAAATACTCGTTAATTTTTTAGTGATATTGCTTGGAAATACTCAAAGCACAAATGGGGATGTCAATAGCTTAATGTATTTTAATACAATGACTTACAAGAATTGATCCAATCATTTATAAACGATATTCACAACTCAACATGCAAGTACATAGATTGCTAGGTATGAACCCCCTGAACTGTGGTTGTTAATCATGGGCATTACCTTCACCAATACAAGAACTCAACGGGGATTTATTAAAACATGAATACAAAATGTTATTGCACAAAGTATCACAGATTGTTGGCTGGGGGGACACCAAGAGTTCCATAACTAATCAACAATCGTCAACAGACAATGGACCAATATGTTGGAAAATGTAACTAGTTTCGGTCTTCATAATTGTCATTGTACTCATGTCAATATGTATATCGTGTGTTACAAGAAAAATATTGTCATTGTAGTATTGTTCTCCTGTCAATATGTATATCTTATGTTACAAGAAAAAGAAGAAAGAAAAATATTATTTTTAAGCATGGGTTTCATGCTTCATTTTATTGGTCATCTAGGTCAAGCACGCATTTCATGATCCTAGGGTTTATCATGTCAAAATAATATTTTTCTTGAGTCAAGAGAGTCCTTGTCAATTGTATAAGACTCTATTGGGCAAGATGTAACATGTAAAAGGTATAATTTTGACTCTAGAAATTCCTTATGAGCCTCCAAGCACAAATCGGCCCTACTAGCAAGAAGTTGGCCTAGAGAGGGGTATTCGACCTCATGGAAAGCCTATATACAAGCAACTTCGACCACATTTGTCACCAATTCGATTTGGAATAACAAGAGTTTGATATCAAGCAAGAAGAGGAGCGAAGAAGGCTAGAAGACAAAGAAGAAAACCAAGCGAAGGAAGGAGACCTAATTTCTATCTATTTCTGTCCACACGTGCGAGGGTTAGGGCTTCTGTAGGTCGAGAATCACAGGTCTGGGTTGCAGGAGGCTGAGATTTTCAGATCCAAGTTGCAGGAGGACCGAAACATTGTTTTGACCTAGCTTTGACTCTCGTTGACTTTGGAGACATTGACTTGCTTGAGGAAGGAATTCTTGGAAGATTGACACATGCCAAGAAGAAGGATTTCTGTTGTTCCAAGAGAGACCAAAATGACATATCTGAAGTAGTAGGCCGAAATTCTGAAGTGAAGCAGATTTGAAGTGGTTTGACCTTTGCTGACTTGGTCAAACTTTGTCTTGTTTGGAAGAGATTCTTGAAGGGCTGACTTGGTGCTTGCAGGAGGACGTGGTCTAGGGTTTTGGGTCTTGGTTTTCTCATTTGAAGCAGATTCTATAAGAAGAGAAGAGATTCTTTCTGGGTTTTCCCCTTGGAGGGGTTTTGCCTTGGCTTTGTAGCCTATTTCTTGTGTCCATTGTCTTTAGTATTTACTGTTTTTGCTCTTGATAATTGTTGGATGAAAAGATTTAATAAAGAAACATAAGAAAATAAATAAAGTTCACAAGCAATTATTAAGGTTAAGGAGAATTGAATTAATAGCTGCCCTACTACATTCTCCAACCCAACATCCTCCGACTATGTATGACTCATGAGTAAGAATTCAATGGTCATAGAGTAATTTAACCTAGATGTTCCTTCATCACCATAGAATAATTTACATTTCAAACTGAGCTGAAAATTTCAAAATTATAAAGACCACTCCACAATCAACGTGGCTAAGTTTTATCCACCTAATGGTAAGTTCTGAAGGATAGAATTATTATATATGTGGCATAGACATGCTTAACAATGTTGGAACATAGAGACACGTGTTATCAGAAACACAACACAAGTTCTTTCAACACACAACCTCGTGAAATATCTGGCCATCAATCCTAACTCTACAACAGCTTTAAGGGTTATACCAGCAATTTTAAAAATGATCTAAAACTGGAATGAAATAGGCAAGATATGACAAATCCCCAACAACTGTTGTCTTTGATCCCTGTGGGAATTTTGAAATTTTCTACATATTTGGTGCTAAATATTTTGTCAAATGGGTAAGAAGTGTTGATTTTTCAAGATCTTCAATGATTTCTTACTAAATCCTTCTTATGTCACATTCATCATTAAGCAATTATATATAGAAAATCTCAACAGTAAAATAATAATGACAGTAGGATCATGAAGAGACAGACAAACACAAGAGACACAAATTTTTACCCTGGGAAAACACCATCTAGGGAAAAACCCAGCAATCTTTTCTTAGGAGAACTTATTCAATTCATCAAAAGTACAATCTGATTTTCCCAGTCAAAATTGGTCAATCTGACTAGAAAATTCAATAAGTCAAATCTGGTCAAACAGACCACCTTTTTGGCATCCTGCAACTTGTTAAAAGTCTGGTCAAACAGGCCAAATTTTGGCTTCCTTCAACTGCCTCAGAAACCTTAATTAACTGCGGTCAAACTGCCCAGAAACAGATTCAGTTAACTGCCCAGAATCTCTGTCAAACTGAACAGAAATAGTCTTTGTCAACATAGGTCAAACTTTGCTGGTCTTGTCTCTCTCTCTTTTACACGTGTGGACAGAAAACCAAAGAGTTGATGAGTGATTCGAATTGCTCCAAGTGAGGGAGGTAAGATGTATATTTATAGTGATCTAAGGGTGCCGCAAGGGGACATCTCTTTGTGCTGGGTCGGCTTAAACAATTGTAGCCGACTTTACATTCTAGAAGCAAAAATTAAATTTAAATTTCCTCTTTTTCATTTTTCTTTAGGGTCGACTTGTAGTGAAGAATACTGACCGCAGCTACCAACATTCAACAAGAAGTTCTCCACAGGGGAAATCCTTGATGAGGCATAACTGAACCAAAATCCAAGAAAAGAATGCCCCTGCTGATAAAAGAGGAATCCTCCATTCAGAAAATGGAATCCTTAATGGAGAGAAGAAAAATCTACCTTAAGTGAGACCTTTTATTTCTTATCACTTGTCAACTTCAAGTTGTCAACGGATTTGAGATACACTTTTACATTAATGTGGGTCTAGGAGTTGAGTATAACTAAAACCAAGGTCATTTCCCTTAGCTCCGATCTTCTTTTGTCAAAGTTTCCTCTTTTTGCTCGGCTGCAACATTGCATCCAAACATGGAACCAGCAGGGGAAAGCATTCATAGAGGTAAATCCTTCTCGAGGATAGTGTAACTCAGTTTTAATTGGCAATATTGTTCTCTAAAGCAGCTCTTATACAGAAAATACTATGAAAGCAATTGTAAGAAATTCTATGGAAAAACCGTCAGACGAAAGAATAGCAATGCTAAGCCTAACACAAATATTTGATGAAGAGGATGTTAGCCTTTGTTGAGAAATCAATGTGTTTGAATATTAGGGAGATTTCTCTTTCATGATAATTTCTTGTGAATGTTTGTTGGCTTCTTGTTACTTTTATTATGTTCTTTCATCAAACAATTAGACAATGAACACAAGATATAGGCTCCAAGCTAGGGCAAAACTCTACAAGGGGGAAAACCCAATCAACTTCTCTTCTTATGGAATCAAATCAAAGTGAGATATCCAAGACCTAGTACCAAGACAATCCTCCACAAATGTCCCAAGTCAGCCATCCATTCTCTGGGATGTTTTGTCCTCAATATAGTCAACTCCTATGAATGCCTTATCCCACAGAGATATTCTCTTTTACTGTGGCTCGTATTTCACATATCTTATAGTCATTCTGTAGTTTGCATTGTAGAAATTTCTGAATCTTAATTCTTATGCAGAAATTATTTCTGTTAATCCGGTTAAGTTTCTCCTACTCATACAAATTATCAACTGAATAAATTCAAGTTAACATCAAAGCAAAACACATAACAGATCTCTACCAATTCAGATCTAGAATAAGCACATGCACACATAGACAAAGTGACACATTTATTTCTGGACAAACTGTCCCCGGAAAAACCCAATGTGGGAAAACCAGTCACTGGCTGCTGGAGGGCTCTATTATTAAGAATATTTCTGAATACACAACTCTGGGTTCCAGATCTGGAAAACCCTATAGAGAAAACTCTAGATCTGCAACACCTGGCTGATCTAAGAACAACAATACTGACTGATCCACACCTTCAAACGGGATTTACAGAACTCAGCCAGATCTAGGCCTAGAAACCCCAGATCTGCCCCTGAAAGACACTGCGTTAGCCTCTGAAGGCCTCCAAATGCTCAGCGCTGTCACTAGAAGGGACTGCATTACCCCAGACTGGGTGATGCAGTCACTATGCTGCCCCTAAGGGTCTCTGCGTAACCCTTGAAGGGTTTCCTGAAAATCACGCTGTCCTTGCTGCTGCTACTGCTGCCTTCTTCCTTTGCGCTGTCTTTCTTGATCTCTTCTCTGCTTCTTGTGTATTCTAGACCCCGGGATCAGATCATCCCCTTGGTCTAAATTCTCCTCTCTGCAACTGAAACACTTGAGAATTCTTAGCAACCCCGCCCTAGAATCTCAACTTAGCTTCAGTGCTCTGCCTCTGTGTGTCTTACAAATGACCCCAAGCCTTTCTTTTATACTTTTCTCGTTGACAAATAAACGGCCAAGATTAAATCTTTAATCAATGGCTAAGATTAAAAGAAAGCTTGATCCGTGTGACTTAAGACATTTTCATCACATGTTAAATTAAATTCACTTTAATTATTTTATTTTCCTAAGTTTTAACTTAGGAAATACATTAAATTAATTAATTAATTTAATATCTCCTAAACTAGATGAAATTTCCCAAATCTATTTATGGGTCTTGTAGATCAGGTGAACTCTAGTCCTTCCTCAAAATTTGGGACCTAGAGCACAACTGATGCTACCCCAAACACACAAAATCTCAACACTCCCTCTTAGCATCAAGGGTGTGCTCTAGAAATACATCACACTTATGCATTACATGATTTTGGGCACTGGTTCTGTGCTGTTGAAGCTTGGCCTCCTGCCACTCAACTCTGCACTGTTGCTGCCATTTTGTACTGCTACCCATTACTTTGCCACTGCCACTGCAACCACTGTACTGCAGCTCCCTCTCAATACGCTGCATCTGTGCTGCTCATAGCACTGCCACTACTGATCTACTGCACTGCAACTTCAGTTGTTGAGAGAAACAACTGAATCGCCTACCCAATCTTTGACAAACAAGTCAGATGGGCTGCACCCTCATCACTGAAGTTCCATAGGCTACAAATCTGTGCTGGCATCTAAAGAACGATGCACAGGTACAACTCTGCCTGCGTAATCAGACTCCCTTTGCACTACTGAAGTCACATCAGCTCCTTGTGCTGAAATCTATCACGCTGCTATTGCACTGCGCTGTCCCTTTGAAGCTCTCTACGCTGTTGCAGCTCTGCACTGCGTAAGAAGCACTGCTCTGCGCTGCTGAAGTCACATCAGCCTCTGCGCTGCTACTGCTACTGCTGCTATGCTCTGCGTTGCTCCTCCCAGCCTCCAGATCTGCCACTACCTTTGCCTCATCTGTGATCTATGCACCCACTGCTCCACTTGTCCCGCTACTGTCTTAAGGCTGCTGTAGCTTGCTTGTGATCCAAGAGATGAGCTGCTCAAGGATCCCACTTTACTTCCATGTAGCTCCTCTACATGTCCATGTCACCCCACCTCCGTGGTTCATGAGCACTCATGGCTACATCATCTCCTGACCCACCAATTGCCACTGCTGCTTTGGAAGAAGATGCTTCCTTGTCCTTCTTTTCTGGACAATGGCTAGCGAAATGTCCCATTTCGCCACATGTCCCATTTCTCCACATTGGAAGCACTTGATCTTAGAAAGATCCTTCTTCTTCTTTGGCGGCTTCTTCGATGCCAAGGCTGCATCTTCCTCCTCTTCCTTCTTAACCTTGCTCAACGCAGGGTTGTGCTGCTTCTTGGTGAACCTGCATAGTTCTTCTTGCCGCAGGATACTTTGGACAAAGGTTTCCCACTCATCTGTGACTGCATTGAGGGTGGTCCTGACTATCACTGCATCATCTATGGTTGCACCCGTTGCAGTCAGCTGATCCCTGATTGACTGCAATCTGAAGAGGAAATGCTCAATGTCTTCTCCCTTGGTCATCATGAATGACCTCATTTGGGCCCCCAACAACATCTTTCTTTGGACTGATTTTCCCTCATATAGGGAAGTCAAGGCCTTCCACATCTCATTGGCTGTCCTCTTCTCAGCTATATGTGGCACAATATGATCCTCGATACTGTCCATTATCAGCCGCTTGGCATGCCCAGTAAATTCTCTATGCTTTCGTAGGAGATCCACATCTGTTGGCGTGGCCAGGGTATGCTCTGCATGATCTCTTAGACCATATGCCTCTAGGACAATTAGGATCCTAGCTTTCCATACCGAAAAGTTTGAGAGGCCCTCTAGCCTATATATCACGCAGTCCATGAGGAGCCATCTGCTCAGAATGTGTCGGAGCTCCTCTTCTCTATGCTAGAGATCTTGGATCTAGGGTCCTTTTCGAACTGGGAACCCTCTGCTCCCTCTGACACTTGATTTTCCCTCCTTGGAAATGTACCAAATCAACTATGATTCAGCTTCTTCTTTGATCCTCTGACCAAACTGCAAGTTTCCTTTGGCAAGAAACTATCTGAGAAGCTGATCTCTTCCCAAAACTTTGTCACTTGTGCTAAGGTTAAAATTCTGAAAACTTCAGAAGTTTAACCCCACTAGCTCTTCTAAATTTCTGTAACTTTTCTGCAGGCTTTTTTTAGATCTGACAGATTCAGATCTGAATCACACTGGCTGGCTTTAGACCCAACTAGCGCTGTTTCTCAGCTGCCTCTGCGCAGTAATTGCGTGGGCTTGCTAGGACACAGCACTGGACAGTGTCACCCTTCCCTCTGTGTGAATATGCTGAAACTGTGCTGTCCATTCAGATCTGCTTTTTGGCTGTCTTTCCAGTTGCTTTCTGCAGCTAGATCCTTCAGATGCTTCAGCTGGTGACCCTTCTAGATCTACAATTGCTTTGAAACCATGCAGAAATTTCTGAATCTTAATTCTTATGCAGAAATTATTTCTGTTATTTCGGTTAAGCTTCTCCTACTTATACAAGTTTTCAATTGAATAAATTCAAGTTAACATCAAAGCAAAACACATAACAAATCTCTACCAATTCAGATCTAGAATAAGCACATGCACACATAGACAAAGTGACATAGTTATTTCTAGACAAACTGTCCCCGGAAAAACCCAATGTGGGAAAACCGGTCTCTGGCTGCTGGAGGGCTCTATTATTAAGAATATTTATGAATACACAAATCTGGGTTCCAGATCTGGAAAACCCTACAGAGAAAACTCTATATCTGCAGCACTTGGTTGATCTAAGACCAACAATACTGACTGATCGACACCCTCAAATGGGATTTACAGAACTCAGCCAGATCTAGGCCTAGAAACCCCAGATTTGCCCCTGAAAGACACTGCGTCAGCCTCTGAAGGCCTCCAAATGCTCAGCGCCGTCACTGGAAGGGACTGTGTTACCCCAGACTGGGTGACACAATCACTACGCTGCCCCTAAGGGTCTCTGTGTAACCCCTGAAGGGTTTCTTGAAAATCATGCTGTCCTTGTTGCTGCTGCTGTTGTGGCTGCCGTCTGCTGCTGCTGCCTTCCTCTGTGCTGTCTTTCCTGATTTCTTCTCTGCTTCTTGTGTATTCTAGACCCCGGGATCAGATCATCCCCTTGGTCTAAATTCCCCTCTCTGCAACTGAAAAAACTTGAGAATTCTTAGCAATCCCGCCCTAGAATTTCAGCGTAGCTTCAGTGCTCTGCCTTTGTGTGTCTTACAAATGACCCCAAGCCTTTCCTTTATACTTTTCTCGTTGTCAAATCAACTGTCAAGATTACATCTTTAATCAATGGCTAAGATTAAAAGAAAGTTTGATCCGTGTGACTTAAGACAATTTCATCACATGTTTAATTAAATTCACTTTAATTATTTTATTTTTCTAAGTTTTAACTTAGGAAATACATTAAAATAAATAATTAATTTAATATCTCCTAAACCAGATGAAATTTCCCAAATCCATTTCTGGGTCTTGTAGATCAGGTGAACTCCAGTCCTTCCTCAAAATTTGGGACCTAGAGCACATCTGATGCTACCCCAAATACACAAAATCTCAACATGCATATCACAGTCCGTACAACTTGAAATTCACATATATTACAGTCAGTCTTCAGCTTCCATGTCATCTCAGGAATATTCTTCAATAACTCGCATAGTTTCACAGAGTTCTGGCCTCAGAAATTCGTATCTTATCCAGATCATATGTCACAGGGAAACTTGCATCTTCTTCAGATTTTGCCACAGAAAAATTGCATATCTTTCTCAGAAAACTTACAAATCTTGTCTTAGAAAACTCGCATGTCTTTCCTTAGAGATAAACTCACATATATTGCCTCAGAAAACTCGCATCTCTTGCTTCAGAACTTCAACGAATTCCTTGCCAAAATGAAGGAGAACAGGTGCCATTATGTAGTTGTTCGTCTATGTGAAGGGTCATGTCCATTGGGCAGGCCGATTTATCCATCTGGAGGGCCGACTTGGTCTTGTGGAGGACAAAAATTAATATTCCCTTTTTCTTTACAAGAAGTTCAAATAGGATTTTGATTCTTTGACTCAATAAATCCTAGAAGCATGAAGAACATGCTTAACTAATGAAATATAAATTCTTTTTCTTCTTTTTGCTTTTTACATAAAATACATAATGATACAAGTATAATGATAATTATGAAGACTGAACCTGGTTACACTTTTCAAAAACCTTCTCCTCTGTCTTGATCTCATGGGCTGCAAATGCTGCAAAACCTGAAATATCGACCTTATTGATCCCTTGGATATCAGATAGATACTAGTACTGTAGTTATTCCAATTATTTGCAGTGTACAGCAATAGGCAGCAGGCAGCTATGCCAAGAAGTTGAGAAATTTCATTAGCATGTAGCCAATCATAAATACTAAATAGTACATTATGGGATACGTGTGTACCAGGAGGGTTCTCTTGAGGGTGAGGTAAGAAGGAGGATAACACTTGTGTGGGATGCTACTCTGAAAGAATCAAAACATATTAATGAAAGAACATGATGATGTTGTGCTTCATCAATGCTTCTATAATTAGAGTTTGAAAGTGATTGCAGGTTTTTGGTTCCTCGGGATCTAACCGTGGGGCAGTTCATCCACATCCTTAATGACAGATTGCATTTGAGCCCAGGAAGAGCACTTTTTGTGTTCATAGGAGACACTTTACCACAGACTGGTAATTTTCTTTGCCTGGGTTGCATCTGTGCATGACCATTTTAAACTACAGATCATGGCTGAATCTTTCTTTTGGATGCTTTCCCATGCAGCTTCATTGATAGGCTCCGTTTTTGAGAAGTACAAAGACGATGATGGATTCTTGTATGTAAGGTACAGCAGCGAAAAAACTTTTGGTTCATTAGCATCTATGGCAGAAGTATCAGTAAAAGATTTACAGTGATTTTTCTTGGAGTGCATAAGGTGGGAATGCAGTTCCCCCCTTTATAATTAATCTTTGATCCGTATTTAACTGGCATAGGTTGTCTGTCTTCATAACATAAAATTTGTAAGATCTAAAGATGAATAGTCTGACACTAAACATAACATGTTGATTCTTGTGGACATATTCTTTAATTGATGTTTTATACATGCTAATAATGTCAAGTCTGGTGCACGCAATGGTTTCCTAGTGAAATCATGATTTGTAATCCAAATTGTCTTCAGTGCAATGTTTGTTTTTTTAGCACAAACGTCTCATAAATATCTGCTGTATCAAGAATTTGCAGAATTTAATTGAGAGAAATATAAGTAAGCTATTATAAGTTAGATGCAAACAAAGTGGGTCTATTACAAAGAATTAAATGCTATACCAAGGTAGTAGGAAATTAGAAAAATAACCCCAAATATTTGTTGCATTTTAAAAGCTATGATATATAATTAGGTGTTAATTAAGGTGGTGTTCCAGCTTTTGGGAGGAATTTGGAAAGTAATATAGGATGAAATAACTACATATTCAGTAATTTTATGTGCTTTACTTGTGTATATAGTGAGATGGATGTTTTGAGCATCTCCGAATGTTGCAGATAAGCTCTCTATGGTGAACAACACTTCACTTGTAGTCTGCTTGAATTAACTCGTGAAAAAAATATTCTTCTCATTTTTGTGAAGTATCAATCTCAGATCTAGTTATCCTTCTCTGCTACCTAAATATATGCATGCTTCTGAACATTACTGATATTCAAGGACAGTCACTGGGAGGATGCCCTACTGATATTCAAAGAAAAGTATTTTTTGGAATCTATTTTGTTAACAAAGTCTCTATTGCTAGGAGTAGCATCATTCATTACATAGTTTGGCATGTATGAACATTGTATGATGTCTAGCATTTCCATGTTGTCAACGAAAGTGCCCCCAGTTGGAGTTGCATTTAGTGTGGACTAAATAATCATTGGGAACATTCACCCTCGAATCCATATATATATATATATATATATATAAGCAAAACGAAGTTGTGAGGAAACAGATCCAGATATGGGGAAATGGTATATATATATATATATGAACATGAACCAAAATTAGTGAAAATTGAGATCTTCAAATAGATTTTGCTCCAAGTCGCTCTCACAAACTCTCAAACGCAGATGGTTAAGTCACTCAAACTCTCCAACACAGATGGTTATGAAAAACTCAGATCTATGTGTGTTAGATTGGGGAGGGATTGTGTAAGCAAAACTTAGGGTTACACTTTGGCTTTGTTGATTTTTATTTTTTTAATTCTTATGTTTTAATGTGTTTTTGTAATTAAATGTCCTTTTTAAGGACCAACCGACTTGACCTTTCCAACTTGCTGGAAACAGATCTTGAGAGAATCCTCTAGCCCTTCCAAACCCAAAAAGTGTTTTTGTATACGGATCACTAGAAAGGCAGACCCATGATCTTTCATAGGTTAGTCCGACCGATAACATAAATGCAAAAAAATAATTATTATAAACTGGTGACAAAGGACTAAGATGCCATTTTATTCTCATTGGCAAAATAGGAAATTGAGCAAATAGTCTATATTGCTAGTAGGATGGGTTCACCGATATCGAGTAGCTTGTTCATTAGCAATAACATGGCTGTCGGGTATCGAGATTTGGTTTTTCACTAGCATGGCTTTCTAATATCGAGTTTTGCTTTTTCATTAGCATGGCTTTCTAATATCGAGTTTTGCTTTTTCATTAGCATGGCTTTCTAATATCGAGTTTTGCTTTTCAATTAGTATGGCTCTCTAATACAAGGAAAAGGAAGCTTAGCAGCACTTCTACCAACTTTACTGCAACACGTGAAACTGAAACTCTAAAGATGGTGCTTAAGTTTCTGACCATTCTTTTCTATTATTGGAGTGTTTTTTTGTTTCTCTTTGTAGGCAAGAACATTCTTTACCTCATGTGTAGGTATTTTACCTACCTAGGGTTTACCTACTTGGACTTTGTCATACATTTTTTTTTTTTTTTGGGTCTAGATCCTTACTCTTTGTTTTCTTTTCATGAATTGCTCTGGGCATCTCTTACTCTTTGTTTCCTTATTCATGGCTTGCTTTGGGAATCTCTTACTCTTTGTTTCCTTATTCATGACTTGCTTTGGGAACCTCTTACTATTACTGTTATGTGATATATTTGTGTATTTATTTATTTATTTCTGAACATTAATGTAATTTATTTATTTATTTTAAATTTTAGTAATTAATAAAAAAATTGTTGACCATGTATCAAAATATTAAATGAAAGATGATTTCAAACTTGAGTTAATTTGTAGGCTTTAGATTTCCAAAAAATCTCTTATTTTATCAAAATACAAATTTTTGATAACCAATTAAAAACTTTGTTTACTTATTTATTTGTTTATTTTCTATATAACCATTGTTTACTTATTTGTTTATTTTCTATATAACCAAGTATCCTACTTTTTGCTTGTAGACAAAGGTAAGATATTCTTTTTCAGGTTTCAATGCCATTTAACAATAAGACTTGAAGCTATTACTACAATATATTCAACATGAGCTCAACTTGTAGGAATTGAAGTTGGGCGGGGAGGATAAAAATTTCTCCAATCACCCAAGATAAACCCAATTGAATTTTTTCCATATATAAATATTAATGTATTAACTGATATAATAAATATAGAAAGTTGCTTAAAAAAAATAATTTATAAATGAAATTTACTTATCATGCCTAGAGGTGCTCTTTAGCCTAGTATTGTAGAGAGAGAGATATTGTAAAAAAAACAATTTATAAATGAAATTTACTTATCATGCCTAGAGGTGCTCTCTAGCCTAGTATGGTAGAGAGAGAGATATTGTAAAGTAATGCTCTCTTTAACATTTTGACTGAATCAAATTACATAAAAATAAAAATAAAATAAAATAATAAAATAAAATAAAAAAAAAACGAATAATTATAATTATCAATAAAACATTTTGACTCAGTCACAAAAATAATTAAACCAACCTAGATTCATCTTAACTCTAGATCTACCAAGGGCAGAGAGGGATCAAGATTACTAGCTTAGATTTATCTTACTTCTAGATCTACCAAGCATAGAAGGATCAAATCTTGATGAACACTTTTAGAAGGAAACTGTGTATCATTGTTAGCTTTGTCCAATGTTTTGGGTGGACACGCCACCCATCATCACCAGGGACTAGAAAGTTTGATGATGATCACATGAGTGCTGAGGAGCCTTGAATAGGCACCTATTCAAGGCTCCTCAGCACTCATGTGATCATCATCAAGCTTTCTAGTCCTTGATGATAGGTGGAGTGTCCACTCGAAACATTGGACAAAGCTAACAATGATACACAGTTTCTTTCCGAAAATGTTCATCAATATGCGTATTTGTGAAAGCCTACACTCTTTTACAACTAAGCTTTAGGGATCAAATCTCTTGAGACGCAAACCTCTGTAAAGTAAAAAGAGATTTGATCCTTCTCGCCGCTTAGTAGATCTAGGGTTAAGATGGATCTAGGCTGGTAATAAATGAATAATAGTAAAGAAAATATTTTTTCCTTCAAACAAAAAACATAAAAATCATCATGGTTATTTTCTTTTTTTATTATAAAAAATAATAAATCAAATTTATTTTGCTTACAATAAATGAATATAATGAATGAAAAATTACCCCTTTTTTTTATCGGAACCAAGGCATAAATATTACATTGATTTTTTTTATTATAAAAAAAATGAGATGGATTTTTTAATTAATTAATTTTATTTTTATTTTTTACAAAAGTCACATTTGAAATTGAAACAATTTTATAAGGAAAGGGAAATTAAAATGACATAATTGAATAATCAATAAAACATAAAAAAACATGACAACCAAAGGAAAGGGAAAATATAAATTACCTTGAAATCCACATTTTAACGATTTCTTTCCAACCAAATAAGAGACCCAATTCCCTCATTGGACCATATTGTTATTCTGTTTACAATTACCGTGAGCTTGAATGAAAACACACAAAACACTATAAAACTATCTCCAATAATTCCAAAAGTTAAGTTGAAAATAAATACTTGTTCCAACCAAACTAAAGAAAGCTACCAACCAAACTAAAGAAAGCTACTACATCCCGAACATATTGTCATTGTTGACACATTTTATGGTCACAATATTTTGTGAGGGATCCTATGTGTAAGAAAGAATTACCACATATTCAACAGGAGGGAGTTGCATCTTGATGCAATATAAAGCATTTTTGCATTGATTGCAAAGAGATTGAGCCAAATAGCCCATATTGTCACTCACAACGTCTTTTGTCAACATCTTTGATTGTAAAACTGACACGGAGCCAACCATTGAGATGTTGCCCACCTTGAAACACTCTTTCAACAACGACTTGCCTACAATCACGATCACTCTTAGCCTATAATGAGTTTGTTTCTATTGTTAATTAGAGATCCTTTATCAAACATATCATTTGTGAGTTCTCATAAGATGTTTACTAATATTTTGTCATTGACATGGTTATCTTTACACAAACTTATAATAAATTGTGAAAACATAACAAAACCTTCTTTAAAACCATGAAACTTATCATACTCCATTGTAGAAGAGCATCAAACCCTCTATGGTATTCTTGAAAGGCACATTAACTTTATTTTAGCCTCACAAGTATCTTCTCACTCTTCCTTACCACCCAATTCCAATGAAGAGACATAGGCACGAAACTCTCCTCTTCCCACATGTTTCACTTGGAAAAGGGAAAATATCTCAATATTTCATTTAATGAAAAAAAGAAATATAAAAAACAAACTAGATCTATGCCTTTAATTAGACAATATTATTAATATATCGATCTTAATCACTATTTATTATTAGTATATAATTGTGTAATAATATTAGTAGTATATAATAATATTAATTTTATAAAAATTGTGCTATATATCACTAATATAATAATAATTATATGTAAGTTATTTAATATATTTTCATATAAGAGTATAAGTTACAAGTATAGAGGGAGAAGAGGGGGAGGCTTTCTGTCAATATCAACACATTTTACATCGTATACAATATTTCACATCATATAGAAGTATTTGAGTAAATCAACTTAGATTTATTTTAATTTTAGATCTTTCAAGTCTTTCAAGTATCAAAAGGGATCAAATCTCTCGTTGTGAAAACCTTTTCTCAAGTTTTGTACTAAAAAAAGAGGTTTGCACCTTGAAAGATTTGATCCCTCTCAACTATTGATAAATCTGAAATTAAGATGGATCTAGGCTGATATATATATATATATATATATATATATATATATATATATATCACTTTTAATAATACAGTTGTGTGAAGATTGATGTCATTTAGAAAGAAAAATGATGCAAAGTTGTGCTATGCTAAACAAAACAATTTTTATATAACATGTAACGTCGCAGGTTTGTCACTATGATCACCCAAGAGCCGTTGCCTGCAAAATGGTAGGAGGTTGTCGTTACATAGTTTGGCATGTATGAACATTATATGATGTCTAACATTTCCAAGTCGTGAATGAAAGTGCTCCCTGTTGGAGTTACATCTAGTGTGGACCTAGTAATAATTGGGAACATTCACCCTCGAATCCAAATATATATTTGGATGCAAAATCAAGTTCCGTGGAAACAAATCCAGATACAAGGGAATAAAACACACACACATATTTGAACATGAAACCAAATGATCATTTTTGGAATCTGTTTACTTAACAAGGCCTCCAATGTTAGGAATAACATCATACATGGCATAGCTTGGCATGTATGAACATTGTATGTTGTCTCACATTTCCATGCTATCAGATAAAGTGCCCCCAGTTGGAGTTGCATCTAGCATGGACCTAGTAATTTTTGGGAACATTCACCCTTGAATCCACACACACACACACGCATAAAGCAAAATGATGTTGTGAGGAAACATATCTAGATATGGGTAAATGGTATATATATATATGTGAACATGAACCAAAAACACATAAAATTGAGATCTTCAAATAGATTTTTCTCCAAGTCACTCTCTCAAACTCTCAGATACAAATGGCTATGAAAAAAGATTTATGTATGTTAGATTTGGGAGGGATTGTGTAAGAAAACTTAGGGTTACACTTTGGCTTTGTTTATTTTTTAATTCTTATGTTTTAATGTGTTTTTGTAATTAAATGTCCTTTTTCAGGATCAACTGAATTAACTTTTCTAAATTTCTAGAAATAGATCTTGAGAGGATCCTTTAACACTTCCAAACCTAAAAAATGTTTTGTATACAAATCACTAGAAAGGAAAACCCTTGATCTTTCATAGGTTAGTCGATAACATAAAAAATAAAAAATAAAAATTATTATAAACCCGGTGACAAAGGACTAGGAGGCCTTTTTATTCTCATTAAATTTTCTCATTGACAAAATATGAAATTGAATAAATAGTCTATATGCTAGTAGGATGGGTTCACTGATATCAAGTATTTCTTGTTCATTAGCAATAACATGGCTGTCTAATATTGAGTTTTTCTTTTTAATTAGCATGGATTTCTAATACAAGGAAAAACAAGTTTACCAACACTTTTTATCAACTTTACTGCAACACATGAAACTGAAACTCTTGAGGTGGTGCTCAAGATTCTGACCATTCTTTTCTATTAACAAAAAACGGTTGATCATGTATCAAAATATTAAAAGAAAAGATGATTTTAAACTTGACTTAATTTCTAGGATTTAAATTTCCAAAGAGTTTTTTTATTTTGCAAAATACAAAATTTTGATAACCAATTTAAAACTTTGTTTACTTATTTACTTTTCTACTTTCCATATATCCAAGTACCCTATCCTTTTTTCCGTAGGCTATTGAAATGTGTAACTAGGTTCGACCTTCATAATGTCTATTGTAATAATGATTTTATGTATTTGATATTAAAGAGAAAATAATTTTATTATTTTCATTCTTGAAGCATGGGTTTCATGCTCAAGATAAATTTATTTATAGGTCAAGCCCCCATTGAGTGCTTCTAGGTTTGTCATAGAATTATGAAGTCAAAAGAGTCATTGTCATACATGTAAGACCCCTTTGGGAATGTTGTATCTTGTAAAGAATTTTTTTGTATAGTAAAAAGTGTCATAAAGACCCTCCAAGGCCTTGTCAAACAAGTCGGCCTACAAGAAGGATCAAGTCGACCTCTTGGACGACAATTAAACCTCCTAAGAAGGCTATATATAGGAGAGAAATTGACCTCCTATGGACACTCACTCCTCATCATTTAAGTGAAGAAGAGGCAGAAGAAAGACAAGCGAGAAGGATAGTTGGAATCACAAAGTTTTTGGGTTTATTCTCTATCTTCTCACACGTGCGAAGATTAGTGAAAATTTACTACAATAAAGTCAAAGTTGTAGAAGAAACTACTGGGAATTCAAAGTTGCAGAAGAAGGGGAAGGTCGAAGTTGCTGGGAGGTAAAAGTTGTTGGAAGTTACTGGAAGGTCGAAGTTGCTGGGTGAAAATTGCTAGAAGCTGCTAGGTCAAAGTAGTTGGAAAAGTTCATCAAGAAGAAGCAGTTTGACTTGGTCTTGGAGGGGTATTTTACAAGAGTCTTAGGTCTTGGAATTCGTCATTTGAAGTTTTTAAGAAGAGCATAATTATTGTGGGTTTTCCTCTCAAGAGGAGAGGTTTTGGCCTTGGCTTGTGGCCTACATTTTGTGTCCTCTTGTCTATTTGATCTTCATAGTTTGGTAGTTGTTTGATGATAACACTATAATAATAAATTGAAAGAATAATCTAATCAACTTTAGTAAAAATACATCAGAAGAAATTATCAAAGTAAGAGAAATCACCTAATCTAGCTGCCCCTAGATTTCTCAACATGGTATCAGAGCTAAGGTGACTACAACGAGAAGAAGAGGAAACTTGGAGATCACATCATTGAAGAAGGATACATAAGGGTCGAGCATAAGGAAATCATTAAGGAGGACTAAGAAGTACCAAGGAGGAGTACTCATCTCATGGATCACATCATCGCTAGGAGAAGAAGACCTCAAGGACCCTACCTCCACTCAAAGAAAAAATGACTACATATTTAATTCATCTTGAAGTCTCCATATTATGCATTTTTACATCCAAAGGAATAAAGAAGAAGAATTTCCATCATCATCAAAGAAATCAAGGCGATCTCTCTCACATTGAAGCAAATATCACATCTCAAACATCCTTGAAGAAGATCATCAAGTAGGCAAAATCATCAAGAAAACATCAAGTTGAAGATATCATCATCTAGGATCACCTTCACTTGAAAAGTAAGCATATTTATATTTATGTGTGAATCTACTATCAACATGACTTCATTCTGCAAGGAAAACAACAAACTAGTTGGGTCATCAAATTTCCTTGCATGGAAGAAGAGAATAGATTTGATCCTGATAAAGAATGAAGTTATTAAACATGTAAAGAGATCCATCACCAAAATATCTCAAGAGAAAGCTCAAGCATTATTGAATTATATGAAAGGGGAAATAAGGGCTCAAATAATCCTCATAGATTCAATCAAGGATTCACTCATCCATTATGTAGCAAAGATGGAGACATCGAAATAAATATATGAAAATTTGGTAGAATTGTTTTCCATAAGCACTACAAGAGAATTTATATCATTGAGAACTGAACTATATAAGATGAAGGTATCAAAGGAAGAGGGGGTATCCTCATACCTTATGAGGGTATCTCAAATAAGAGATCAACTACAAGAGCTAGAGGAAGTAATGTTAGATAAAGAAATTACCACCATTGTGCTTAGTGCACTACCTAATGAACGAGGCAACTTTGTATCAAGTATCTATGGAAAGAAGGAAACCACTCCATTCAATGAAATTTGGTAATTATGCAATATTGAAGAAACTAGGTAGAAGGAAAAGAGCGATGTTGGATAAAATGAACAAGTTCAAGCATATGCTACCATGGCCAAGAGAAAAGGAAAGTTTGGAAAGTTTAATCCTCAGGAAAAGAAGAAGATCGATATGTCAAAGATACAATGCTACAAGTGTAATGGATATGGGCACTTTAAAATGAATTGTCCCAAAATTAATAAGGACAACAAGAAGAGAAAGGAAAGAAGTGAAGCCCATGTTACCGAAGAAGTGGAAGAATCAGAAAAGAAGAAATCAAATAAGAATTAAGTGAAATATCTCTACTATGACTGAGATAATATCCTTCACTTAGTTCTTTTCAGTTATAGAAGAGAGTAAAAGGCATCACAGGTATCATAGGATGCATTATAGCAAGATAGATATGACATCCTCATATAAGCATGGAAGGATAGCTGTAGTAGAAAGTCTACATGGTTATAGAAGTCATCATGATAGAAATGACATCTCCATTGAAGCATATAAGGACAACCAAAGTAGAAATCCATATGGTTGGAAAAACTCATCTAGAAAGATAGAATATAAATAGACCATCATACATCATCATCATTAGAAAGGAGCATTTGCATAATGAGGATCATTATAAAGATCCTCCATTGGAATATTTGTTAGAAGATTCACCTCTACTTAGAAGAAGTAAGTGCCTCACAGATAGTCCACATTCCAACTTGTGTGGGATCCACTAGTAAGGTATGATGATCAATATGTGCAGCCTGTCAAGTTGGTTAAAGTACTTTCATCTTCAAGCAAGAAAAGGAAGCCGCTAGAAGGAAGTCTAGATGACCAAAAGAAGGAAAAGGTATGTATATATTCAATAAATAAATTCATGTCATCATATAGTTGCGGATAACATGGTTGAATGCTCTATCTCATGAGCAGGATTTAATAAGAAGGATCTCATCCATTAAAATGATGCATGAAGTCATGTAGACAAGGTGCCTTGGACTCTTCTACATATTAATAAGATGAAATCAACATAATATGACCTCATATGGAATATGAGGTGGTTGACAATCATGGTTCCTATTTTGAAAGAACTATGTAAAGAAGATCCCGAGAAAAGCAACATGCGAAGAAAGAAAGGAGAGTTTGTGAAAGATGTAACTATAGTAACGTAAGATAAGATAAGTGATCAACATCCGATAAATAGAAGAATTAGCTACGGATTTTCCATGGAAGAAGGTATGAAGACCCTGCTATACTGCAAAATATGAATCTTGGTAATAAATGTCTTGGAGATGGATTATTACATGTATAGGATGTTTATGTTACAAGAAGATGATGTCATGATAAAAGGCCATCATAAAAAGGTAACTTTGATTTGGTGTTCATTTCGATTTTTGAAAACATTTGGTTTGGTTATTACAGGGCTACCGAAACAAGGTTGTAGAAGTCACCTACAACTAATACTCATGTGATTGGATGGAACAACCTGAAAGAAACATGAATTGGAAGAGGTAGCTATATGAAGAAAATCCAGATGTGGACTAGAAGATCAATTTTCCGATGAAGAGAAGGATGACATGACTATTGGTTCAACACTATGGTTCATTGAAGGGAAAGTGATGGAGAAGATGGACGATGCCCTATGATAAAATAATGATGAAGAAGGCTCCGTGATGAATAATATGAAGTTCATGACATGATGAAAAAAAGAGGATCCATACAAGCAGCTGATAGTACCATGATCTCCACCAAAGAGTAGATAGACACTATTGGAAACAAGTCCCTAGTTGAGAGGGAGCTTGGGCAAGTCCCTTGTTAAAATGGAGCTTGGGAATATTCCTTTTATAGGAATGTGTAGATCCTCCCTATTTGAGAGGGAGAGATAGACACATCATTTTTATCTTCATGTTATGGAGAAAGAATGGAGGATTGGGTAAGCATCTGAGATTGATTCTGATACTCTTTGAGGATGTGGTAGGGAATCCAATAGGTAAGAGTAGTTGAAGAGGAAATTCCTTGAGGATGTGTTATTCCAAGACAAGAATTTCCCTAGAAGGACATACCTTGTGAACATCCGGGTGGGGTATGTGCCTTAAGTGACAATGATGATGGTATCTATCGGTCATTGTCTCGCCAAAATTGTGCTCTAATCTTGTGGAAAGATGGAGATGTTAGTCAAGGCCTTGTTATGTGACAATGTTGGTTGATATGATGATATCCAATGAGATAAGATGAAATAATAGCTTATGAGATGGCTTACCAATCAAACTCTTCTTATGAGAATTCTTCAGTATGAGAATGTCCAATTACCATGTATGGATTGTGAATACCTCCCTAGTTAAGAAAAAGTGTTGAAATGTGTAACTAGGTATGGTATTCATAATGTTCATTGCAATCATGATTTTATGTATTTGATATTAAAGAGAAAATAAATTATTATTGTCATTCTTGAGGCATATGTTTCATGCTCAAGATAAATTTATTTATAGGTCAAGCACCCATTGAGTGCTTGTAGGTTTTTCATAGGATTATGAAGTGAAAAGCGTCATTTTCATACATGTAAGACTCGTTTGGGAATGTTGTATATTGTAAATAAAATTTTTGTATAGTCAAAAGTGTCATAAAGACCCCCCAAGACCTTGTCAAACAAGTCGACCTACAAGAAGGATCAAGTCAGCGTCATAGACAACAATTCGACCTCCTAAGAAGCCTATATATAGGAGAGAAATCAACCTCCTATGGATACTCACTCACTTCTTATCATCAAAGTGAAGAAGAGGCAACAGAAAGACAAGCAGAGAAGGATAGAAGGACAAAGGACAATTTTTGGATTTATTCTCTATCTTCTTCTCACATGTGAGAAGATTAGGGAAACTTTACTAAAACAAATTTGAAGTTGCAGAAGAAACTGCTGGGGAAGGTCAAAGTTGCTAGGTCAAAATTGTTGGAAGCTGCTAGGTCAAAGTAGCTGGAAAATTTCATCAAGAAGGAGAAGTTTGAATTGGTATTGGAGGGGTCTTTAACAAGGGTCTTAGGTCTTGTAATTCGTCATTTGAAGTTCAATAAGAAGGGAAGGATTCTTGTGGGTTTTCCCCTCAAGAGGAGAGGTTTTCGCCCTCGCTTGCAACCTACATTTTTGTCCTCTTGTCTATTTGATGTTCATAGTTTGCATTTGAGAAATTTTGAGGTCTAAAATGGGTGGCAAAAAAAAATGTACAATCAAAATCAACTTTATAAGAACCTATAGGATTCAAGATGATGATGTCAACCATGGGGGATGATTCACCATTTTTAAAGGAAAAAAGGAAAATATTAAAAATAAAAACACTACTTTTTCAACTTATCTCCTTATGGTTTTACTCAAATCTCAAGCAGGAACACTCATTGGATGAAAAATTTAATTCCTCATCCAAGGGGTACCCATGATGCATGCTTTCAATGGACCTTGCTACATGAAAAATGTGTTTACATTTACGTTTTTTCATGCATTTCTTATGTTTTTTCATGTATTTCTCATTTTTCGTGTAGTAGGGTCCATCGAAAGTATGCAACATGGGTATTCCTTGGATGATGAATTAAATTATGCATGTAACAAGTTTTCTCGCTCGAAATTTGAGTAAAACCATAGGGAGATAAGTTGAAAAAATAACATTTTCCTTTTTTCTCTCTAAAATTTGATGATGTAATATAATCTTATTTTATTATTTCCACTATTATTTTATAATATTCCTTAGGAGGCCCATTTTAGACCTCAAAATTTCTCTAATGGTAACTGTTTGATGACAAGAACATAATAATAATAAAATGAAAGAAGAATCTAATCAAGTTAAGTAAAAATACATCACAAGTAGTTATCAAAGTAAGTGAAATCACCTAATCCCACTGCCCCAAGATTTCTCAACGTAGGAAAGGGTAAGATATTCTTCTTCAACGCTCGATTCCCTTTAACAATTAGGCTTGAAGATGGCATTACAACAATATATTTGACATGAATATGTCACTTTTAGGAATTGAAGTTGGGTGGGGAGAATAAAATGATTTCTTCCAACCACCCAAGATAAACCGAATTGACATTTTTTCATATATAAATATTAATGTATTAATTGAACTAATAAAATACATAAAGTTGCTTACAAAAACAATTTATAAATGAAATTTACTTAGTATGTCGAGAGGTGCTCTCTAACCCAACATGCTAGAGATGTTATAATGTAGTGTCCCGTGTAACATTTTGAATCAGTCAAATTACATAAAAATAAAAATAAATACAAATAGAAATGCAAATTAATTTTGACTATGTCAAATTACATAAAACTAATTAAACTTTCCTAGATCCATATCGAGATCTGCCAAGCGTTGAGAGGTATAAAATCTCTTGAGATGCAAACATCTTTAAAGTGAAAAGAGATTTGATCCTTCTAAGTGCTCAGTGGATCCAGAGTTAAGAGGGATCTAGGTTGGTAATAAATGAATAATTCTAATGAAAATTTTACTTAATATTTTTCCCTTCAAACAAAAGGCATAAAAATCATCATGGTTATTTTCCTTTTTTTTTGTAATGAGAGGAATGGGCAATTGGGTTAATCTCATACTCACATGACATGCGGTTGATTCTGACCACTACCACTATAACTCTCGGGTCTACGGCTTGTCATCCTCTTCGTAGACCGAGTTATTTATGGAGGATTGAACCTTGGATCTCTTAGTTTACCCAACTTCATATGACTTTGATCTCCAATTAAGCTACCCCTCGGGGACTATTTTCGTTTTATATTATAAAAAATGATAAATCAAATTTTTTTGTAAGTCAAGTATTTCTATTAATTCTTGAAAATGATACATCGTGGGGAGAACTTCTTCTAGATAACTAAGGCCTCACTCCGACTGAATTTGTTGGATTTTAAGTACAAGAAAAATAACCTAGATATCAACAACAAAAAAGCTATAAGACCACATACTGATGACCTAAAAGGCCCAAAATTGTTCAAAAAATAAAATGCAACCCACTCCCTTCATTACACATTAGCATTATTAGGACCTTGATCTGAATTACCTCCCTCGGTGGGGCGGTGAAAAGCATCATGAACATAAGATTCCATATGAACCATGAAACTTTTGAAGTTGTCCATTTGATTTTGGAGCCTATTCTGGCCTATGTGAAAGGAGTCCTTGCGGTCGGTCAAGAATGTGCCACTGATTGTGTTGAATATCAATGAGAAAGCTGATAATTTCATTCTTGTTGTTATGTTGATCCCGAGACTGTTTCTCTACTGATACGTAGAAAAAGAAGATTTTAGCTTCAAGGGAATCGAAAAGAGGGGTAGGTCCACCCATAGGGGAACCACCAATAAGTTGCTCCAGGTCGTCCTAGTCTACCGATTACACCACATGTAGACGACCCCCTGTACCCTCTGGTTGGCACCTCGCCACGACCTACTTATTGAGGCTGCATGAGGTGGCCACACACACTACAACTCAGCTTTGAGAAGCTATACCAGGTTAATGCACTATTTCCTACACCTTTGTCACCCATGCACACCCTTGTCGAGGGTTCAAAATTATCCTTCCTCCCCTGCGAATTCAACTAGATACTCACTCGTCTACCTATGGGCTCTTCTCCACTCCCACATATAACACTATTAGCTACTTTCAGGCCTCGAAGTAGCCAAGGTCGAACCCATCCATTGAATACTCCATTGAAAACCCCACTCAAGGCCCCCAAACAAAATTCAATTGTGGCCTCCACAAAAAATGCATCGCTAAGTCCTGTCCCTAACCCAACTCTCACGATAGCTCATAAATAAGAGGGAACTTGAAGACACTAGAATCCCAACCACTCTTGGTCTAGAGCATCTGCAATGCCACTCAAGACTACAACAAAAGAAAAATAGAAAATACACTCGCCCGGGTCACCCACTAGAGGAGAATGGCCCCTTATCCCACTACTTACGTTGCCTGTTGAGAAACACAACCAGAGAATTCACAACAAACCTTGCATCACACAAAAGGGTCTGAATTAACTGCAAGTATGCGCTATCCCCTTCTCCGTCACCCACAACTCTTCTACTCATGGAGCTCAAGATAAGACTCACACCGGACATTCCAAAGCCATGAGCCCGACTTCTAGAGAATGTCTCCAGAGAGTTCCCCGAATGAACCAAGCATGTAATTCCGCCAAGAATCCAAACTCTTACCTCCCAGGTGCTAAAAATAATTTCAAATACTATCGTCATTGGGACAATAGCCCTTTTTATCTCCAGAACATTCCCCTATAGGCCACTAGGCCCTACGTACCACACACGATTAACCTTCATCACTGCTGCGTGGGAGGGCGATTAATGCCCGGGTCCGGTATACTTCCATGTTTGTCACCCGCAATGGGGAAAAATGATAAATCAAATTTATTTTGCATATAATAAATGAATATTATGAATGAAAACTTCGAATAAAGGTATAAATATTAGAGTGATTGTTTTCATTATAAAAATTAAGATGATGTTTTAATTAATTAGTTATTTTTCATTTCTATTTTTTACCAAAATCACATTCGAAATTGAAACAATTTTAGAAGTTTTGCATTTTTAAAATATATTAAATAAAGAACATGACAATTGGGCCATCATCATGTTTCACCCAGACAAATGTAGAGCTTGATCTAATATCCTAAAAACCATATTGCAACAATTCCTATCTACTAATCAAATTGGAAAGACTTGAAGCCATAAAATATAAGCAATCTTTATTTTTCCATTTTCTATGAGAGTTGTGTTTTAAATTGAAACTGTATCTAGAGGGTAAAAAGGCGAAGGTGGGTTACACTTTCGTGAGAAACACGTTTAGAAATTTAATTTTCACCACAGTTCAGCCGAAGTTTTGAAATTAATTCGGCTGAACTGTTTCTGTCGTTAACATTGATGTCGTATTGACGGTGTGGGTAAACATATTTTTGGCCGGAGATGGGAAAACCGGCAACAACGGTTCGACCGAACTAATAGTTTGGTCGAAATTTCTAAAATAATTTGGCCGAAATTTTTGTTATAAATATACCAGCCCCCAGACCGCAACAGTTTTTCGTTACCGTTGTGCTGCTCTGTTTGTCTCACTGCTCTATTTTGTCTGTTTCGCTGCTTTGTTTGTCTAGTTGCTCTGCTTGTCTCGCTCTGTTGTTGTCTTGCCGTTACGATTTCGTGTTTCTGTCTTGCTGCTCTGTTCTGTTGTTGTCTCGCTGTTGCAGGGGTGAGGAGGGGAGCAAGCGAAGGTGATAAGGTGTTATTTTTATGCTCTATTTTTTTAATGTTTTGTTTTGTTTTTTAAATTAATTTGATGTGTTTGCAGGTTTTCTCTAATCTGCGTCTTTGGCGGTCCGTGCTCTCGTTGTCTGCTCTTCGTTCGCGCTCTTACTGTCTGCTCGCCGTGTGCGCTCTTGCTGTTTTCAAATTTCCAGGTATTTATCCACTCCTAATTAACATTTCATGCCCATTGATCAATTAATTTAGAATCTAGCTAACACCTGAATCAATATCATACCTCACTTCTTATCTTTCTTGTAGAGCATAGTTGAACATAGTACAAGTAGTATGCTTATAGAAATATTTCCATCTTATACATTGCCGTGTATCTTACTCAATAAGATGTCTATCTAAGAACTATGAATTATCGGGTCATATTATTGGATGGATCCCAAAAACTGATATCGACAACCTCTAATGGTTATATATGGGTCTCACCTATATACAATGAGCACCACCAGTCCCACTATTAATAGCATAACCATAAGCTCATCAATGAAGCAAGATAAAGACTTATAAGGCTTCTGCTCACTATACAGTGTTATTAGTGGAAATCCTCACACATTGACATCATTCAAAATAAGCTAGAGCTGTACGTGGGGATTATAATGATTGCATAATAGCCTATTTAGTTTTCTATCATTAGGTTTGAGCTCTAAACTACAATCTTAGTATTTACAGTATTAGGAATTGGGATAGTGTGTAGTATATCTTATTAACCTTATATTATTAACAGAATCCAGGATTTAATAGATGCTCTGTCCCTTATACTGATGATACAGTTCATATCTTAATCCAATGATCATTTATTCAAATTAATCACATGATGAGCCGAAGGGTGAAATAAACTATTCTAATCAGGCTTTATAATGGAGAAGTTGTCTAGAAACTGGTAGTCCATCTTCCAACTGTGTTTGACTCTCCAGAAGTTATATAGATCAATGGTACATAGCTAATGGTCTTCAGACCCAACATAACCAAATTTTCTTATTTAGAACCTATAAGTTTTAGATGTTGATCTGATTTTGGGTAATCATTTCATATTGATAACATTATTTGGGAGAATTAGTACTATCACTAGTGCTAGTGTTATGATGAAAGGTTCATATCTATACCAATAGATAGCTATCAACATCTACAACTAACTAGTGCTATTGATGAATTATTCACTGTTGTATTAATACCAAATTTGGTACCTTGAATAGAGCGATCTATATATTCTAATATACTGAAACACTTAAACCTTCTCGTATGATAACTTGCTCTTTATAGTATGTGTGAATAAGGGATAATGAACGGATCCAACTTTTCAATTTAAAGTAGCGTAAAGAGACAACCAACTTACTTGAGATCATTGCATTGAATTAACAAGATAAACCTTGACACTTTGGATTATCTTGAGAGAGCCTGTGCAACCAATCTATGTATTAGACGACTCTACTTTTTCCATCTAGATCTAACAAGAACTGTTTAGGTTCATCAAAACATATTACTGGGTAATTGAAATGTCATGATCTGTAAGAAAATAAATATTTCTTAAATTCAGGTTCCTTTAAAAAATAATCAAGAATTTGTTTCAATTCCATTGTTTGATATGGTGCAATTCAAAATGTATGTTGTATTCTTATTTCCATTTATATTCTCTGTTATTAGTCATTATCTCATTATTCTATGTTATTTAGTCATTTCAAGAATTTTTTTTAATTCCGATGTTTGATACGGTGCAATTCAAAATGTATGTTGTATTCTTGTTTCCATTTATGTTCTCTGTTATTAGTCATTTTCTCATTATTCTCTATTATTTAGTCATTATTCTATGTTAATAGAAGGTTCATTATGTGATTCCTACTCAAGCAAAGGTGTATGAGTAGATTCTTTCTTTTCATCATAATCTGTAAATGACTCCAACTCTGGCATATAATTATAAACAAGATCAATAGAGTGACTATCTGTAAAGTAAACTATTATTAGGATAAGATGGAAATTCACTATGTATGCACTGATGGGTTTAGAGGATAGGTGAGGATAGGTCAATTTGTTTCCATAGAGAATTATACAAGAATTATGCTCACTAATATAATTCGTTGAACCCACTATCTTTGATGTGTGTAATCTTTTGAGGGTTGTCCTAATGTTCTCTTATGTTGGAAGCTCTGTCATCCTTTTGAAGTTATTTCGTGATTCTGTCATCCATATTGGTGTTGTGGCCATGTTATTTGAATCTATGTCAGCTTTAACAAGGTTCCTCTTTATGTTGTGTGTAATATTTTGATGGTTTTCCTAATGTTCTCTTATGTCGGAAGCCCTATCATCATTTTTGAAGTTATTTCGTGATTCTGTCATCCTTATTGGTGTTGTGGCCATGTTATTTGAATCTATGTCAGCTTTAACAAGGTTCCTCTTTATGTTGTGTGTAATCTTTTGAGGGTTGTCCTAATGTTCTCTTATGTCGGAATCCCTGTCATCCTTTTTGAAGTTATTTCGTGATTCTGTCATCCTTTTTGAAGTCCTTGGCATATTGATCTATGTATGAAGTTCTCTTATAATTTAAATTATTCATTTGATGCAATGCTATTAATTCTCTCCCTCGGAAGTTATCCATAGTTTGTGTTTGCTTGTCTCTATACATTTTACTACAATCGTTTCTATACATTTTACTACAATCATTTCCTTTTAGTCCAAGTTTTATGATTTATATGGATGGGTTTAAAAAATTATCAATATCAACACAAAACATGTGGCTCTGTTTCTGTTTCGCTACTCTGTTTTGTTTTTGTCTCGCCGTTGCGTTGCTCTATTTCTGTCTCGATGCTTTGTTGTTACCTCACTGTTGTAAGGGGGAGGAGGGGAGCAAGCAAAGGTGAGAAGGTGTTAAGGTTTATGATCTGTTTTTTTTTGTTTATTGTTTTTTAAATTTAATTTTCAGTTGATGCAATGTTATTAATTCTATCCCTTGGAAGTTGTCCACAGTTTGTGTTTGCTTGTCTCTATACATTTTACTACAATCGTTTCTATACATACAATAATTTCCTTTTAGTCCAAGTTTTATGATTTATATGGATGGGTTTGCCAAATTATCAATATCAACACAAAACGTGTGGTAGAAAACCATTTTTCAAATACCATTGACACCAAAAACATGAGGTAATGTGCCAATATAGACAATGACAGTTAGCAAGATCAAAATGCTTAGAAATGGCAATTATATGTTCATATCTGTGTGTTAACAGTGAGTTATTACCAGCACTCACTGTACATGTCATTTCTCCCATAAATTTTAAGGCATTTGCTAGTGGTTTGGGAACCATGTACATACCATTTCTATGTCATTTCTCTCATAAACTTTAAGGCAAACTTTAAGGCAAACCATGTACATGTCATTTCTCCCATAAACTCAAGGCAAACTTTAAGGCATGTCATTTCTATGTCATTTATCCCATAAACTTTAAAGCAAACTTTAAGGCAAACCATGTACATGCCATTTCTCCCATAAAGTCAAGGCAAACTTTAAGGCGAACCATGTACATGTCATTTCTCCCATAAACTTTAATGCAAACCATGTACATGTCATTTCTCCCATAAACTCTAATATAATATATTTTTAAGGAAAATGCTAGTATTTTTGGAAACCATGTACATGTCATTTTTCCCATAAACTTTAAGGCATTTGCTAGCGTTTTGGGAACCATGTACATGTCATTCTATGTAATTTCTCCCATAAATTTTAAGGCAAACCATGTACATGTCATTTCTCCCATAAACTTTAAGGCATTTTCTAGTGTTTTGGGAACCATGTACATGTCATTTCTATGTAATTTCTCCAATAAACTTTAAGGCAAATCATGTACATGTAATTTCTCCCATAAAATTAAGGCAAAATTTAAGGTAAACCATGTACATGTAATTTCTCCCATAAAATTTAAGGCAAACCATGTACATGTCATTTCTGCCATAAAATTTAATTTAATATATTTATAAGGAAAATGCTAGTGTTTAAGGCAAACCATGTACATGACATTTCTATGTCATTTCTCTCATAAAATTTAAGGCAAACCATGTACATGTCATTTCTCCGATAAATTTTAAGGAAAACCATGTACATGTCATTTCTCTCATAAAATTTAAGGCAAACCATGTACATGTCATTTCTCCCATAAAATTTAATTTAATATATTTTTAAGGAATTTTACATGTTTTTGGAAACCATGTACATGTCATTTCTCTCATAAACTTGACATTTGCTAGTGTTTTTGGGAACCATGTACATGTCATGTCTCCCATAAAATTTAAGACAAATCATGTACATGCCATTTCTCTCATAAAATTTAAGGCATTTACAATAAAATCTAAGTCATTTGCAATAAGTGTTTATTTAATATATTTTTAAGGAAAATACTAGTGTTTTTGGAAACCATGTACATGTCATTTCTCCCATAAATTTTAAGGCATTTGCTAGTGCTTTTGGAAACTATGTACATGTCATTTCTCCCATAAACTTGGCATTTGCTAGTGTTTTTGGGAACCATGTACATGTCATTTCTCTCAACCATGTACATGCCATTTCTCCCATAAACTTTAAGGCATTTGCAATAAAATGTAAGACATTTGCAATAAGGAAAATGCTAGTGTTTTTGGAAACCATGTACATGCCATTTCTCCCATAAATTTTAAGGCATTTGCAATAAAATGTAAGACATTTGCAATAAGGAAAATGCTAGTGTTTTTGGAAACCATGTACATGCCATTTCTCCCATAAACTTTAAGACATTTTCTATTGTTTTTGGGAACCATGTACATGTCATTTCTCCCATAAATTTTAAGGAATTTTCTAGTGTTTTTGGGAACCATGTACATGTCATTTCTCCCATGCATTTGCGATGAATGCTCATTTAATATATATATATATATATATATATTATTTATTTATTATTTTTTTTTTTTTTCAGGGATAAAAAATCCCACTAAACATGGTTGAAAAATGGACATTATGCATAGATGTTTCTTGCTATCCCAATTCATGGAAAGCAATGATTACACATGTGCTTTGCAATATTGCGATTAACAAAGTCCTCCAAAGGAAAATTAATACCGGGAAGAACGACAAACAATGAAGCATATTATATTGCATTGATAGAAGGCCTGAGAATAGCTAGGGAGTATGGATAAAATGGAATTGTAGTTTTCACCAATTCTGAACTTGTGTGAAACCAGATGAAAAACGTGTACCAAGTTAATAAGGAGAGGCTAAAACAACTGCATGGAAAAGAAAACAATATTTTTAGACAATTTCAAATTTTTAGTATAAGACATTGTGCAAATGTTAATAAGATGTCTGGTGATCTATTGGTGGGGTAATGCCAATTCAAGATTCATTTGTCAAAAATGAATTAAAATTATATGGGGCAATGCCAATTCAAGATTAATCTCTCAAAGATGAATTAGTGTTGAGACGCTCTCCTTCAAAATTTATCGATGGACATTGTAACATATCTTTAATATGTGCGTGTTTTTTACTTATAAATGCGCAATTTTTAATGACCATCTGCTTTTTTCAATTATATACCAAGTGTGCTCCCACCATGTAAGTGCAACTTGGTGAAATTCATGTTTTATAAAATTAAAATGTGCAGGACTTCAACAAATTTTTGTTTAAAGTGAGTTTTACACATCAATTTGTGCTTTGAAAGTCGTGTTTTACATAATTTGTGTTTGTGCTTAACATTTGTGTACTAAATTACATTATTTTTTTGAATTTATTTTAAATAGTAATTTTAAAAATAATTGTAAATGTCCAATGTATATATCCATATATATATATCATGGAGGATGAAAGACGAACATCAATAGAATCCCATGCCTCTACGAGAGAGGGGGATCATGGATCGAGGGATGTTCATGGTATTTATATTAAATGTGCATGTTTTTAAATGACATTTGAATATATAATCTTATCTCCATACATACATGTATACATGTGGAATTGATTTTTTTTATTGAATATATATATATAAATTTATCCCCATGTACATACATGTATACATATGGAATTGATTTTTTATCAATTTTGTGAGTTAAATTAGTTTTTAATAATTTTTTTTTTTTTTTTTAGGAGTTAGGAGGACAAGAGTATCTACTCCATGAATGGAGCATAACCATGGTTCATGTAATCATGGTATGGTTCACACAATTTAATTAATCATATGTACATGTATTTATATGTATGTATACGTTTTTGAATTGATTATAAATTCATATTTTTATGAAGCTTCCTTCTTGTCGCGCGAGGGTCGTGGTGGTACACATTCCCCTGGTGGCCAATCAATAGGTGGTGGCCAATTGCGTAAGGGTGGTGATATGCGTTCCCTCGGTGGCCAATTAATGGGTGGTCATGTTGGTTCTCAACCAATCGGTGGTCATTCAGGTTCTCAACGATCTCAGGGTAGGCATGATGCTGCCCAGCCATCTCGAGGTGGCCATCAATCTAAATATTAATTTTATTCAATTATTAATTTGTTAAATTATTTATATAATTTTTTTATGGTTAAAAAATAAATTTGTATAAATTTGTTTACATGTTTTTTTCATTTATACAAAATTTTATATATTGATGCAGATGGTGAAAATGTTGCTTGAAAAAGACGTAGGCCAGAACGCGTTATTCAAGAAGAAGGTTGTACACCAACTACAGCTTATCCTTTTGACATTTTCGATTTACCTTGGGAAACAAACATCCAACAATGCACATTACAAATGTGTCAACATCTTTATTCAAAATTGAAGAAAGATCTTGTGTCTTTAAAACTCCCTACTGAGAGTCGAGAAAGCTTAGAAATAGTTACTCACTCTTTAAGCACACTTGTAGATGTGTACAAAAATCTTGGGCCAACCACTGTTAATTTTGTAGAAGTGATGAGGAAAAGAAAGGAAACAGTGATGGGTCCCGATATATGGAAGGATGTTAAACACATAGTTACAGAAGAAATGACCAAGTCTATGTTTAATTTCAAGGAAGGGATGAAAAGAAAGATGCTAAAGGTGCAATATTTCAAGCACCCTGATATAGCTTGCCATTTGTATGATAAACACCTTGCTGCCTATGGAAGACTACAATGGAACGACAAGGTTCCTCTTTATTTTGCAAAATTATTTTAAACAGAATTATTTTTTAGAATGAAATACAATTATAATGACCTTCCCTCTGATTTTTTTGGTCCTGGGAAAGGTTGTTTATGTGACCATAGGGGCATTAAGCATGATGTTGAGTTGCCTCACCCCGAGCCACCATTGGTATGTCGACCTCTTCGTGTGGAAACTTTGCGGACAGAGATGGATGCCACTTCTCAAATTAGTCGAGAAAAAAAGGATGTCATTATAGACAATGTTCAGAGTGAACTTGATGTTTGTCTGAATCGACAAAGAGCACGAGAAAATGTACGTGCTAATTTTATGTATCATACAAATGATAAGATAGACAACATGAGTATTGAAGAGCTCAGAACATATGCAAATAATTGTCGCAATGGTTGGAAAGGCTTAATTATTCATGAGAAAGAGTGCATGGGATTAATATGTGTTAATGGTTAGGGTGAATATTTTAACATGTAAAATTTTTAATAAATACATATACATACATTTATTTGTATATGTTAATCTAACAAAAATGTATCATATATGTGAACACCATTTGTAGTTCTCACGCTTGATGAATGAAGATTTTAATATCACAGTCGAAGCTTCGAGTTCTCACAATCAAGATGATATGTTGGAAAATGTTAGTGTTTTTGAAGTGTTCATGGTGTTGATGTACAATTATTTTAATATATTATTATATCGGTATAATGATGACATATTTTTAAAATAAATAATTGTGTACACATGTACATGTATATAAATAAATGTTAAGAGATTCCGATTCCGTCCAATGTTTTTGCAATGGAGGTACCATCTTATTTCCTGTTAGGAGATGTGCCAAATCCACCGTCACAAGTATGAAATTTTTTTCATTTAAATATGTTTTTAAGATATAAATTGAAGTGAAAGTTTAATTAAAAAAATGAGATCTAGATCTTGAGTTATTTTACAGTTTTAAAATTATTGAATTTTAAGTTTGTGGAGATGATTTTTGTTCGGAGCCACCCTCTTCTTCCCTGTTAGGAGATGTGCCAAATCCACCATCACAAGTATTCATTTTTTCACTTACGTTTTTAAGTTATATATTGCAGTTCAAAAGTTCTATTAAAAAAAAGAGATCTAGATCTTGAGTTGTTTTACAGTTATAAATTTTTTGAATTTTTGGTTTGTGGAGATGATTTTCGTTCGAAGCCACCTTGTTATTCCCTGTTAGGAGATGTGCCAAATCCACCGTCACAAGTATTCAATTTTTCACTTATATGTTTAAGTTATAAATTGAAGTTCAAATGTTTCATTAAAAAATGAGATCTAGATCTTGAATTATTTTATAGTTTTAAATTTTTTTAATTTTAGGTTTGTGGAGATGATTTCCATTCTCCAAAGACTTTAACGATGGAGTGTATGATGGAGATAGGAACATCCACACCATTTAAACAAGTTGTCTAACTTTTTTTTTTAATATTATTGCAAATTAGTTTATATATATACACACACACACACACACACACACACTTGTACATGTATATTGTATAGTTTACTGTGGAGGATGTATTGATGGACGACCAACAAAAGACAATGGAGAGGGAACTACATGAGGTATTGCATGAATTTTTTAATTTTTTAATTTTTTTCAACATTCTCATTCAATTTAAACATTACATTTTAATGTTTGTACACATTGTGTACATGTTCCCCATTCTTCAGAGGATAACACAATGAGGCTCAGGACGCTGCTGGAAAAGACACTGGATCCATCTCTATTTGATTAATGATGCACATGTGAAACATTTTATTTGATAGATAGTCTTAAATTTACATTTCTATATAAAGTATTATTTATGCAGTCATATTTACTTTTCTATATAATTTGATATTTGTAACACTATACATTGTTATATATATTTACTTTTATTGTTCATGTGATATAAATTTTGGACATATTTTACATTTTTGACATAGTTTCAAACCATATTTACTTTTATCAAGAATGATTTTAAATTTTGGATAGTTACATTTGGCATGTGATCACATGTTGTGATATAATGTTTTGTTTTTTAAACTCAAGTTGTCATTTTATTTGTTGAATATAAAATGAATCTAGATGAGAATTTTTAATTACAAAACACATGTTTATATTTTGGATAGGTGAACTACATATGGCATGTGATCACATGTGATATAATGTTTTGTTTTTAAAACTCAAGTTGTCATTTTATTTGTTAAATATAAAATGAATCTAGATGAAAATCTCAAATTACAAAACACGTGTATATTTTGGATAGCTGAACTACATTTGGCATATGATCACATGTTGTGATATAATGTTTTGTTTATAAAACTAAAGTTGTCATTTTATTTGTTAAATATAAAATGAATCTAGATGGAAATTTCAAATTACAAAACACATGTGTATATTTTGGATAGTTGAACTACATTTGGCATGTGATCACATGTTGTGATATAATGTTTTGTTTATAAAACTAAAGTTGTCATTTTCTTTGTTAAATATGAAATGAATTTAGATGGAAATTTCAAATTACAAAACACGTGTATATTTTGGATAGTTGAACTACATTTGGCATGTGATCACATGTGATATAATCTTTTGTTTTTAAAACTCAAGTTGTCATTTTATTTGTTAAATATAAAATGAATCTAGATGAAAATTTCAAATTACAAAACACGTGTATATTTCGGATAGTTGAACTACATTTGGCATGTGATCACATGTTGTGATATAATGTTTTGTTTTAAAACTTAAGCTGTCATTTTATTTGTTAAATATAAAATTAATCTAGATGACAATTTCAAATTACAAAACACGTGTATTGGATAGTTGAACTACATTTGGCATGTGATCACATGTTGTGATATAATGTTTTGTTTTTAAAACTCAAGTTGTCATTTTATTTGTTGAATATAAAATGAATCTAGATGAGAATTTTTAATTACAAAACACATGAGTATATTTTGGATATGTTAGGGTTCCCATGTTTTGGCCAGGTTGGCAAGACCAAAAGATGAGACAACATAGAACCACTTTCAGACCTTAGGATCTAGCCCTCCTAGGTCCAGAGAGGGATCTCTCTATGATAGTCAAAGGTTTTATGTCTTTGAAGCTCTAAGTTATGATTTTAGGCTAGTTATAGGCTCAGGGTTATTTGTTTGATTGTTTGTGTTGGATTGTTGGGAATCAGTAAAGGAAGGTCCAATATAAGACAAGGATGAGCATATAGGGAATTAGGCTGAGGCAGACAACTCAGGGAACATCAAGGACATTGGGCAATGGAGTCAAGAAAGGTTTTACTTGTGTTCAATGTGCAAGCTTTCAGTTGGGCTAGTTATCTAGAGCATTTGGATCTTAAAAGATGATTGATGGAATGGAACATTAAGGACTGAAAATGAGTGAGAGGGAAAGAAGGAAAGACAACCAAATTTCTGTCTATAGATCAGGTCAGAGGTCATTTAACTCCAGACCTGCTTGGACGTACTCAGAGACAACTCTCAAAGGGGGACAAAGGGGCTGCTTATAGATCGGACCAGAGGTCATTTAACTCCAGGTCTGCTTTAGCAACTCCAAGGAAAAACAAGGATAAGTTTAACAGAAGAGATCTTAAAAAGGTTTAATGAGATGGAAAGAACCTAGTGAGGCAGAGACGGGGTTCTAGACCTCCCAGTGTTCTCAAATCATCCATAAATCCTAACAAGAACATATAAACATAGATTTCATTAATTCATACATCAGAGAGTAGGAAAAAACATCCACTACACTGGTTAAATCAATTGAAATCAATATTCAGATACACATATAAGCAGAAAAACATAAAAGGCTGGGAGAGCAGCAACATAAGGTACCTATCAAGGGTAAATCTTATGCCAAAATTATGATGCGAGCTGGTAGAAATGGAATGAAATGAACTCAAACACAGAGATAGGAAAACATCACCAGCTGCTTTAGATCAATATCCAAAGAAATGTGCTTGTCATATTAAAAACAACACCAATCAGGTACATCATTGCCCATAGCTTGAACATTCAGTCTGAATACATCAAATCTCAACCTATCTTACAATACTACACAGAGAACTTGTCTCAAGAGGAAAATGCTTGCATTTCTCTGATATCCAATCAACAACCCTTACAATAATTTCCTTATGTGTTTTTATAGCAGAGGATGAATGGAAGATCGATTGAGGAGGTAGGTGAACACTAAATGATGTATTAAACATCTGAAAGAAAGAGGGCCGAGGCCCATTCTGCTTGTATGCCGAGTATTTAATCTCTGCCACCCCTTTTATGAAAGAGTGATCTTCTTCAGATATGATTTTGACATGTTTCGGCTATGGTACTCCTGGTAATTTGAAATAAAATAAAATAAACTACTGAGAAGTCTGCCATATCAATGCTCTGGTGATTTTGAACTGCTGTTGGGGTGGAAATTCCTGCAGGGACATTGCGCATAATAAAAGCTGTATGGGCGCCCTGTACTTGCTGAAGAAAAACATTCTGCTGCTGTAGAAAAAACCCTGGTGGTACGGCTTTCCTTGCATTTAATCTCTGAGAGGTCCTCGAGGTCTTCACTCTGATGCCTTACCTCTGAACAACTGGATTGAGCCCTTTGATCCCCACCATAATGCTTTAATTATGAGCTTGAGGCCTAAATATCTGCGTTTGCTTGCCTCGAGGTCACTGCTGCTCCATTGATGGCGCAAATCGAGCTTTAATGGTGTTGGACAGGGTTTGCAGAGCTCAAACTCTGTCCTTCAATGGATAAAGGCTCTGCCGATGCAAGAAACTGGCCTATGCATTAATTTCCTGTGCACAGAATTCTTTGCCGTTGCATTAAACGCTGTGTAATCATGGCGGACCATTACCAACTGATAAACTTGCAAAAATATGCAACCTGTCAAGAAAAACCATGGATGGGGAGATGGAGGCAGTGCAGAGGATGAAAATGGCCGTGCAGATGATGAACTAGGGGAGAAATCGCGAAAAATGGTGATAAATCATTCTGGCGGAGGTGGCGGTCTTGCAGAGCTGAGTTTGAACGGAAAAACATTAAAAAACAAGAAAATGAACGATTATATGCAACGGAATGGTCGAAAGGTACGGAAAATGCACGTGGGATGACGTGGCGTACGGAAGAGGCACGTGGACGGATGATGTGGAGGCCCGAGTGACAGCGTAATGGTCAACGGTGGGAAAACGAATCTGGACCGTTAGATCTCGGCGGAGATCGACGGCGGAGGACGACGGACGTCGGGCCATGACCAGAGCTATCGCGTGCGCAACTGGATTATCCATCGTGCATCTTCGACGAGCGATAGCCATCGGATGGGCCGCTCTAGATCGGACGGTCTTCGGCAATTTCGCTGGGCATCTGTGTCCGAACAATAACGTGCGATGGATGGAGTTAACGGGCGGGATGGGCGGTTTTGAAATCGTACAGGAGGGCAGATGTCAGGCGTTGAGTGGAATCGCTGGCCATCGGGGAAAAACCGCCAGCCGCCCAAAGGCGGTGCGAAATAAACCAGACAGTTTTGGAATTGTGCGTGGCGGGGTCCACAGGGCGGATGGGCTCCGCGCCGTTGATCTGTTGGGCAAATGGACGACGAAGATGAACTGCGGGGGATCAAGGTGTACGAACACGAGAATTTTGGAGCGAACCCCCGTAGAAACGCCTTTCCGCCTAGCACTCGGTCACAGCGTTGGGTTATATGGGGAGAAAAAGGCGCGGGGCTAGCGGAGAAGGGGCTGAGGCCTATTATATGGTCGGAAATGGGTTTTTAAGCCATTTCCAACAAAACTTATGATTTTCGACCCATTTTCAAAGTGTTTCAAGGCTATCCAAGGGCAACGATAGGGGAATGAAGGGTGAAAAAGGGCCAGAAAAAGGGGTAAGAATAGGATTTAAAGGGGGATTTGGGAAAACGAAGGGTGCAGGGATATTAGAGAAGATTTCAGGAACATACAAGGGGAATTGGGGGGAAAGAAAGGGGAAAAGAGGGACTTGCATAAGGCAAAGCACAGGGAGACCTCAAGGATGATGTGTCTTCAGGGGAGATGCATTCCTTGAAGGTCTCCAAAATGACATAGCCCCCAACTTGCTTGTCAAGAATTTCATAGGGGGGCTAACAGGATAGTTGAACTACACTTGGCATGTGATCACATGTTGTGATATAATGTTTTGTTTTTAAAACTCAAGTTGTCATTTTATTTGTTAAATATAAAATGAATCTAGATGGAAATTTCAAATTACAAAACACGTGTATATTTTGGATAGTTGAACTACATTTGGGATGTGATCACATGTTGTGATATAATGTTCTATTTTTAAAACTCAAGTTGTCATTTTATTTGTTAAATATAAAATGAATCTAGATGGAAATTTCAAATTACAAAACACGTGTATATTTTGGATAGTTGAACTACATTTGGGATGTGATCACATGTTGTGATATAATGTTTTGTTTTTAAAACTCAAGTTGTCATTTTATTTGTTAAATATAAAATGAATCTAGATGGAAATTTCAAATTACATTTAACACATACATTGGTACATGTTATGCATTTGAACATGTGTGTGAATGTTATATAATTTTAGGATACATCTATTATTTACGTGATATTTAAGTACATTTTGCATGATCATACATGTCATTTAAAACAATCATAGATGGTTTTACATATTTAAGTTCATGGATATATGTACACAAAAATGATTGAAGTACATGTTTGAATATATGTAAAAATGATTGAAGTACAATACACATCGATGTATATATTTAAAAACAATCATAAAATTCTAGGTGTTCATAGATGTGTCAAACAATCATAAAAATTTAAAATTGCATTAAAACATACATCCAGTACACAACATTTCCAGTAATGTACATAGAAAAGCTACCTTTAGATGATACTGTAGTCTCCTCTGATTACCTTTCTTCAAAGTTTGTAGCGTACATTTTCCCCTTTGTATTTAGTTTTGTATGTTGCCAATATTTTACATACATTTTGTTTTCACAAACATCATTGGATTCTGTGTTGTCTATGCAAACATGACAAAAACAAGAATACTTTCTTTTATCCAATGCAAACACATTTTTGGACAAATTTGTTTTAATTGAATGCAATTTTCGAGTCCCTTTTATTGTTTCAACGTCATCTCCAATTGATCTATCTACATATTGGACCCCAATATGCCAAAAAAAACCTATATGGAAAATTAAACAAGAATATAAATATGTTATTCAAAATACCATCAAAGATAATCATTGTGATAAATAATGTTTAAAATTAGAAATCCAATAAAAATTAAATCATGTACCTTCGTACTTCCCTTGATCGGTTAGTCTCATGGCTTAGTGCAACGATGCACCATTGAACAACTTTTTCAGCTGAGACAGGTCAGTTTGCAGAGTGGTCCATTTGATATCTTCGAAGTGCTCGTTTTATACATGCCCCTGCAAAGTCATGTTCTCCTTTTCCATGACCAGTCTCAAAGAAATTCCAACAATGTTTAATGAAAGTTTTAATATGAAGATGACACAACCAAAAGAATGACTGTGAAGATTTGAATTGACCTGCGCATCCATCTGACCATATCCAATGTTCATTGAATTTTATTTCATGACTTTTCAAGGAGTCATAAATATTTTCAAAACAATGTTGTACACAATATGTATCATGTGTACGATCGTCATTGATATAAAAATGATATTCTTTAATAACATGCTGATTTTCACTGGTGCTTTCTATATGATCAACATTTTTTTAACATGTTTATATAGAATATGAACAAGGATGGAGACTTGGTCAGAATGATAGTATTCACTTTGTATTTCTTTTTGTGGAACAAATGTGTAGTTCTTTGCAAAATCAACTATTGACAAAATGGTCCCAGGTGGAAAAAATTCATGGGATTTTTTGAATTGCAAGTCCTGCCATCGAGCTCTATGGGTATACTTGGTGTATTTATAAATTTATGCCTCAAAATTTCTCAAAAAATCTATCACAAAAATTTCTTCTTCTTGTAAATCAATTCTTTTAGCACTTGTAGTACTACTTGAACCAATCGATGTATGAATATATTCATATTTCTTCCATTTCATTTTTATGTTGGACAATGATTGATCATTTATATCAGTATGATATTTGTTTTGAAATTTAGTCAAATTTCCACAATCATCACATTTTTTACCACCAACACATTTCTTTTGGTAAAATAATTCATGGCTTTCTCTTCCATATATAATTTGAGATATGAAATCATGGATAGTGGAAGGAGGATGTATTTCCAAATTTTTTTACCAAAATTAAGGAATGTGTCATAATATAACTGAAATTCCACATGATAATGACAACAACAAGTGTCGTGTACAATGATAGGTTTAACATACCATGGTTTTTGTTGCACAAAAGCACTGATTGAGACATTAATTTCACGATTCTCTTCTATGAAATTGTTGAAAAACTCTATCTGAGTGGTGTCCAAGACATATTTTGCATGTTCTTCATACTGATTTCGTGTTATTCTTCTTCGCATCACATCCCTTGCTTTTGGTGAAACACGTGAATTTTTCATCCAATATTCATATATTATTTTTTCAACATCTTCTCCAAGTCTATATTTATATGGTTTCCTACAAATAGTTGTCCAACAATCGAGTTCATCATTTACATCTATTTCGAATCAAAATTTCCAATGTTTGTGCAAAGTTTTTCGCGAGGTTCCTAATGCTTGTGCCATAGATTTTACCAAGAAATTCTCTTTAGTACTTGATGAAACCACTGCCATTTGTATTGCTTTACGTTCATATAAAGCACTTTTCTTTCTAGATCTTCCAATTGACTTTAGAGTACTATTTATATTTTGTATCACATTGTCCTTCATTTTTTTTTTAATCTTTTGTTGATTTTCGAATACCCAACAAAGTCGTAGCTTCTTTTAATTTATTTGATGTTAAGAGACTTTTCAACATTTGGGCTTGAACTGCCACAGTTTCATCTTTGAAGAACGAATCAATAATGCACTTAACATGATATCGTATAACATGATCATCTTTTTTATCTCCATATGTGTGAGTGTCAACATTTTCTAACATCTCATCATCGATATTGATTTCATCTGTACATATTAGAATTAAATGTACATAATGAGTTTAAATATTTAATAAATAATTAAATTAAAAAATATGTATAATTTCAATAATGTTTCACAATACACTAGTCAAATTTATAATATTTACATTTACATACTTTCTTCAACTTCTAGTTGAGGTTGATTTTCCCTTTTAATATTTGAGCGTTCTTCTATCTTTTTTTGCGATATTCTCTCCCTTGTTCTCTACATTCCTCACGGTGTCTTGTTCGATCATATTTTCTCTTGCAATTCCTTCGATTTCCCATGATAATTTAGTATGAAGCTCAAAAAATTTCCTTCAAAATCCTGTAAAAAAAACTCACTACATAAAAATTTAGACCAAAACTCAATTAAAAAAAGCATCACAAAAGGTTTAATTTAAAAAAAACTCATTTTAAAAATTTTGCACTAAAGACATACTTCAATCCAAAACACTTAATTTAAAATTCTGCCAAAAAAATGTCTTTTAAAAATGAAACGAAGCTCAGAATATTTCCTTCCAAGTCCTGCAAAAAAATTTCATTGAAAAAGTTAGACAAAAACTCACTTTAAAAAATCATTATAAAAGATTTACTTCAACCCAAAACACTCACTCTAAAAAAATGACACTTTAAAAACTACTTCCAAAAAATGTCCATTGAAAATTAAGCCCAACCTCTTAAAAAATGTCACTTTAAAAAATACCTCCAAAAAATTTCCTTTGAAAATTAAGCCCAAAAAACCTTTAAAAAATGTCACTTAAACAAAATACCTCCAAAAAACGTTCTTTGAAAATTAAGCCCAAAAAATCTCTAAAAAATTATCACTTTAAAATATACCTCCAAAAAATGTCCTTTGAATATTAAACCCAAAAAGAGTCCTTTGAAAATTAAGCCCAAAAAAAGTCCTTTGCAAAATCAACTCAAATGAAGAAATACAATTTTTTTGGTTAAATATGTTAATTTTTATGAATAATTAGTACTTTTAAAACAATGCAATAAAGGGGTCAGTTCCATGAAACCAAAGCAATGTTATTGAAATGAGATTTGAACTGGTGGAACTTGTCGGTTCAATTAATTTCGTATCAAACTGGCTGTTTTTGTCATGAAACCAGACTGTTTTGTACCAAACTGATATTTTTTCACTAAACCTGCCGGTTCCATAAAATTTGTCCAAAGATGTTCAAAACACATTTATTTTTAGAAAATAACAAATTTTTTTGAGTAGGGCAATATAATATTCAAGCCCATTCCCTTAGTATTTCTATGCAATGTTGGAAATATGGTAGTAATGGTCGATATTTTCATTATGTGAAGAAATGGAAACATTTAAATTTCAAATTTTGCCTCCTAAAATATTGAAGTCAGCCTCCTTTTGTTTAGGTTGGTTGGGACCCTAAGAGGCACCCATTATACCCCCTTCAAAGTCTATATAAAGGATACCTCTCCTCCTCATTATGGCACATCGATTTTGTCTTGATTATATTTGATCCAACGAAGGAAGGAGAAAAGGAGGGCCAAATTTTAGGAGGATTTGGGATCTCATCTTGTTCTTGGTTATTGGTTTGGATATTATCTTGATTTTATTTCTGATGTATTGATGAATCTCTCTCTCTCTCTCACACACACACACACACAAATAAGGATTCTGGGATTTCCCCTTGTGGGTTTTTCCCTAACCTTATGCCTAATTTATGTGTCTCTTCTCTCATGGTTTCATGGTTATTTTCTACTATTTTTTCATGTTTAATGGATGATATTTTCTTATGAAATTGATTAATGATTTTGAACGAATGCTATATGAAATTAATTCTAACTGATCACTGGAAGTAGTTATCACGATGAAGGAAATTATTTCTTTCTTGTGCCCTAGACAACTCAACATGGTATTAAAGCTAGAATTGAAGAGTGGGTTGAAGAGGAGGTCTAAATTAATCATGGGACGCGATTAGGTTGTGGTTACTTTTGTACTAGTCTGAACTATGGTTAACTATGTGCATTCAACTTGAGTTCTGTGCATGTATTTGAGCTTCAAAAGAGACAAAAGTTTGTGGTATAGTGGAGCCATTTCTAGGCTTCTTGGTATTATCTTGAGGCTTTGTATTATGGACGAGTTTCCCTGAGGCTCGATCTATCTATGGATGTGTGAGTTATTTTCCTAGTGAAGTTCTATATCTCTTGTGGTATGCGAGCGTCTGTGGCTCCTTTATTCAAAAATTTTGACACCCTTATGCGAGCTTTGTGGCACCAATTTTATATGAAAAGTGTTGTACCTGTGTTATCTATCCTTTGTGGAAGTTTATATACCTATGGAACCTTTCTATATGTGGTAACTATGTGAGATTGAGGCACTACATCTTTGAGGAAGGAGTGCGAAATATGAAGCAAATTCCTGTGGAATAATGCGAGTGACAAACGAGCTATCCTAGTGACAAGCGAGCATATATGTGGATCATTATCTCTAAGCACAAAGCTAAGACATCTGGAGAAGTAACAAATCAAAATGACGACCATGAATTCTAATCTTTGTGGAAGTGCAAGCTTGTGTTATGTCTCTGTGGAAGAATATGTGAACCTTTTTGTAAGGTAAGTATCATCAACCGACTCTTTGTTTTGTGACATGGTGACAGGACTGCAGATATCTAAGTGTAGTCATATTTGTAGTAGTTAATGATGCAAATGTGTGTCCTAAATGATGATCCTATTTCGTGCTCCCTCATATCGTTGACTGATCAAGTAGTTTTGAAGAAGACCAAGGCCAATATTATCCCTGCAAGTTGAATTATAAAAGGATCTAAACTTGAGGAAATTAAAGAACCAAAAGTATTCTCTAAGCCCCCCCCCCTCCTCTATGCATGCTCTATGGAATCTCTTGTGAAAATACTGTGGTATTATTTATGTGAATTTTGAAACCCAACTTTATTTAATGAGTCTTGTAATATTTGAGAATAATAGCAAAGGCGAGGCTTGTTTAAAATCACTGTATTTTTTGCATAAGTATCTCTTGACATCTGAATGTGATTGAAATACAAACTCTCTAAGGTAAGTGTTGAAGTCATCAATATTGTCACTCAAGTGCAAATTGATGTTCAGAAGGTACAAGCCTCTCCCTCTCCGTATGGCCACCTTTGAGTTTCTTAAGGTCTAGGGAATCATGTAAATAAGTCAAGGACCTTGGAAGGATGTTGGAATGATCTAAGCCCTTATGCCTGATTATCTACTAAATTTGATGAGAAACAAAACCCTATATAAAACAAAAGGGATTGAGAAACCCTTGGGCTTATGGAATGGTTGATTCGACTTAAAAGAGAGAAGAAACCCTAACTCCTAGAAGATTTGACATCTTGATGATGAGGTTGATTTTCAGGTTGGATGCAAGAAGACTAAATATTAATAGGGAGATGAAATGTTATCAAAATATAAGTATATTGTATTTATTTTAATTTTTAAATTGTTACTAATGATGTGGATGAGGTCAATATATGATGAAATGGACTCCTCGATTATGTGGATTTCTTGATATGGACTCCTTGATGATGTGGATCTATTGATGATGATATGATGACGTGGATTCCTTAATGATGTAGACTCCTTGATGATGATGATTTGGATGAGATTAAATCTTTGATGATTTGAACGAGGTTGACTAGTCCCAAGAAGACTAATATCAAGAGGGAGCTGACACACTCTCTAGAGATAAGTACTTTTTTGATTGTTTCTCTCATTGTTTCATTATGAGTCTCATGTCTTTGTGTATCTTGCTTGGTTGTATTTGTTCTTCCATGGCCTCCTAGTGAGGATTACAAGTACTTGATGAAGACTGCCAAGGTATGCCAATTGTTGGAAATGGATGGAAGAACAATAAGACAAGAAAACTCATGATTGGATGAGCTCTGTCCTCAGATGGAGTAAACAAGATCAAGAAGTTAGTTGTGATTTATAAAATTTGTTGATATTTTGGGGTAGCATTGGATGTGCTCTAGTTCCAAAACTTTGTGGAGGAGCTGGAGTACATGAGATCTCCAAGACCTAGAAAGCGTTTAGAAGAATTCCATCTGGTTTAATATAAATTCAAATAATTAATGTTTTTAATTAAGGACCTGTTGTAGCTGCTACAACACCCTCCAAAATTTTTCTCCCCTTAAATTTTTGAGCCCCTAATGCCTGTGAAAAGAGAAATCAGACCTAAATTCACCTTTTCTTGAACCTCAGGTCACTAAGTCGCTAATATGGTTAACTTTCCTGATTTGCGACCCCGCGAGCTCGCGACCCCTAGGTCGCTAAGTCGATGGGTCGCGCATCAGTCCCAAATCAAACATCCACGACCTCGCGACCCCTTAGGTCGCAAGGTTGCAGAGTCGCAAGGTCGCACATATTACTTACGCAGCTCATCCGCGACCTTGCGACCCTCATTAATTGCCTACACATGTGACCCCTTTAAATATAGAAGGGTCGCATAGGTTGCATTTGACCTACGCAACAGAGAGAAAAAAACACACACCTATAACAAGCTGGCTAGAGCGCGATTTTCCTGGGTAAGTGCCTGATCCTCCTGTTGTTTCTTTTCTAGGATATCTGTTACTATTATTTTGTAAACATAGCCTATTTTAACCTTGCATGACCTTGACCTAACCTTTTAGCAATCCTTCTGCCAGCCTCCCCTCCCTCGGTTTTCTTCGAATCTTGTGTGAAGGTTGCCTACCCCTTCCCCCTTCCTAAAACCCTGCCTAAATCACTTGTGGAGCCTCCTAAAACCTTGTGCGGTGATTTTTTGGACACCTTATTTCTTTCCTAAGCCTTTTTCCACTGCGCGTCCACAAAACCCTAGAGCGACCCCGCGACCTTGCGCCCTCATCGCTAAGTCAAAGAAGCACTAGGTCACATTTCATGGGGATGTAGAGTGACGCGACCCAACGACTCAATGACCTTGCGACCCAGTCACGAGTCGCTAAGTCGCTGGGTCGCACTTCCTCAAATTCTCCGACCAACGCAACCCAGCGACCTTGCGACCTTGCGACCTAGTCGCGGGTTGCTAGGTCGCGAAGTCGCCCTTCTGTCGAGTTTTAAGCCAATGCGACCTAGCAACCCCGCGACCCATTTACAAGGTTACCAGGTCGCAGGTTAACCCATCTCCTTGGAAATGACTAGGCAGATGTAGAAACAGCCCGCATATTCAAAATTAATGGCATCTATATTATCGTGGGATTGTTTTATGAACATGCCAGGTGATATTGAAGCCGAGCTAGAGTTTGTGTCCATTTCGTCGGCCTCAAGCGACATGGGGCCGCCAACAGTCCACAAGAGGAACAAGAGTCTTGAGATAGAAATATTTGAGGAGGAAAGACCTGTTGTTCTTCCCCCTATCTGTGGAGATACAACCTGCATCTTCGGTAAGGGGGACAGTATGAGCTGGTACTAGATTTACAAAGAGTTCACTCAGGCAGAATTTCTGGAGAACCTCCCTGACCGACATATATATACTCAATTTAAAAAATCCAACTTGCACTATGCAGGGGCCCACCCCCCGGTGTTTCCATGCACTGAGATAATTGAATGGATCCTACGGAGAGTCGACCCCAAGATCTAGGTCATTCGGGACCATGCCAGGAAGACTTTCGCTAACCTAAAGGGACAAGATGCAGAGTATTACTATGTGCTTCCTGCCCAAGAGCAGACCTTCAATGATGAATGGGCCACTACTCATGCAATTCCCATATCTGAAATGTTGAATGGATGGTGGGAGGACCCGAAAAAATTTCGGCTCAATAAGGTTCAAGAATATCTGACAGTAGGTCTTGGGAAAGTTTACAAACTCGTAACCGCAATGCTATGCAGGATGTATGGCCGCCCAGACGCCACCTTTTTCAACAGCACTTGGGTCTCTCTAATGTATGCTATCACCATGTACGGTACCTGTTTCAATTGGGCCAACATAATAATAGCAGCTATCAAGTCAAACATATCCGTAGCTCTGGCACCCGATGAAGGGCATGCCTCGAAATTTTACATGGCATCTTATCTCATAGATGCAATGTGTGACAGATGCCATTTTGAGGGGTGGTCGCATAACTGGAACTCAGAGAATGGAGGTGCAATTCACAAAGACCTAATGGCATTTTGGGATTCAAGATATAAGCAAGATATGGAGTCAATAACGTGTAGCTTCATCCCCACCCTCTACGTGAAGCTGTTTGGACAAGACCCCCCATGTATGTCCGAGCGAGCCATGGATACGATAACTCAGGTGGCCCACTGGTTTCCAAACACCGATACCACCTTCCTCCAATTTTTTGGGTCACTCAAGACACCCCATGCATTGCCTCACTTCATTACAGACAAGCTTCTCCTCCAAGAAACTTGTTATCATATGTTAGGCGGTTTCTCCAAAGTCCTCACTAAAGGAAAAAAGAAACCATGGCCAACCTTGCCACTCACCATCGACGCCTACACAGTAAAGGACTTCAGAGAAGTAGAAGCAAAAGCCGAACAGATAAAGGGATTCCATCTACCTCCCTTGGCCCACCATACATATGATCCCGAGAGAATCATCCCCGCACACTGCAAGCGGGCCAAATTAAAATGGAGCTATCAGCGTACTGACTGCCCGTCCGAAGACAGAATAAAGAACTGGTACAACTGCTACCTCAGACAACTCCTTCCTAGTTCACTCTCTTAGAATTGGGAACCTCCGAGGATCTAGATGAGGGAGTGCTTGATCTCACTAGACTCACCTATGATCAATTCTCGCATAAGATTAGGCAGGAGAAGAGAAGATGTCTGACACGGGACCTTGCATCACTCCTCATAGTCACTCAAGGAAAGGACATATTCTTGGACACCAGGACTAACCCGGTCATGATTGCCTCAGCCGGTACCGCTTTTGCAGCAGCTACTGAAGAGAATGTTAGCAGGATGAGCAGAGAGATCTTGTCCTTACAGAACAAACTGTAGGCATATGAACTCAAGACGGCCCAAGCAGAGCAAGAAAAGAAGGCACTGCAAGAGGAGGTCATACAATTTCAAGCCAGGGACACACCGGCTAATGAAATATCCATCACTATACAGGGAGAGATAGTCACTTTGGAGGCTTCAATGATGCAGGTCTATGAACAAATGTTTACCATAAAGCAAACTGTGGCACCTCTACTAAAAGCACAGGCTGAAACTAAAAGGAGGAACACGCAGCTGAAAGAAGCCTCTATGGCATTAGACAAGATATTGGAGTGGTCTAACATGTATCCACAAGCCCCGGCCACATTTCCTAGAAGAGATTGGATTGCTACCTAGAACGACAAAGTTCAGTTTCGAATGAAGATACAATCTAAGGAAAAGCTCATCAAGGATCTAGAGAAGGTAATGTCGGCATATGAACATTTGATTAGTGGCATCAACTCAATGGCCGAGGTACACCACATCCCTTCTTTGGGTGCACTTGGAGAAGAGAAAACATGGGAGGAAGTCTCCAACGATATTCAAACATTTTTACAGCCCATAAGGCAAGCAGCTGCCTCACAAGACCTACCGGCATCAAGAGAAAACATGGTTCAATTCATTATAACACCGGTATAGATATATAATAAACTGGCTTCCTTGTCAAATCAAATCACAGTCAAAAGGGAAACTCTAATTCCGAATGCCCTGGAATGTCTGCATGGATTGAGAGAAGATACGCCTCAGGTCTCCCCAGTAGCTACGGATTATCGGGCTTGGCAGACCTACCTCTAAGAGCAGCAACAAATAGATGTCCTGAGCCTCGCTATCACCCAACTACTTCCATGATCAATTCACAGATAGCAACAGGTAAAGTAAGTTGCAGGTCACAACCACAGCTGAGGTCACAGGTTGCACTTCCCTCAAGTCACAAAGTAAACCAACGGTTGGGAAGGCGAAAAGTTAGGGATACCCAAGGGTAAATTTTGTTTTATAAATACTCCCTTCCAGGAATTGTAAAGGACCTTTTTTCGAGCACTCTAAAGGGTGCAACGATTGTATAGCATTGAATGCACTCTTTATTGAATGAATACAAGCACTTGTTGTGATTCCACTCTTGGATCTGATGGGAGCTAATGTGTTAATATTGTGAATATTTTGCCTTGTGTATCTGTTGTCTTTCTGATTAAATCACCCTATTTCCCACTTATATAATTTCTACATTCAACTTACTAAATGTTTGTTAATGATTTTAATTTGTTCATATAGAAAATGTTAAGAAACTCTGTTATTAACATTTAACTCATCGCTGGAAAGTGCTCAAGGAAATGAAGGGCGCTCTAACCATAAAGAAATGTTTCTTCCATGGTTCGAACGACTTTCCCTTACAAACATGACCTTGATAATGTGCTGCTAACAAATTTTTCTTGGTTGCATGTTTGTTTAATTCATCTAGCTATTCACAGTGTTTTATGCTCATTAAGGGATCATCAACCATTTGTATTGTACCATCCGTATAATCATGCGTTCAAAGGTTTGTAGGGCTTGTTTGTGTCCGAGAAAAGGAGTATTCAGCGGTAGCCGGACCCACACCCCAGACGGGATCCCTATCACAAATGGTTTAGAGTCTAGTTGGAACTTTACACTGGGGAGATCCCTTACTGTTAGCCAAACATATTTTCACTTCAAAAAATTTGGTGCTAGAAGGAGGGCCTGAATGGCAGGCTCCCAGCACACAAGTAACATCCCATTGCAAACTCCCCAAGGAGAGGTCATGTATGAAAATACTGGTCCACCGCCCTTAGAAAATTCCCAGGAGGAAGAAGACCCTTACTACGAGGTTACTTTGGATCAGCTAAGGGCCCTGCACCCTATCGCCCGAAACCTTGTCAGGGGTTTATAGCGAGCCCTAGTCACTAGTTCCTTGGCTAATCCTAGAACTCCTGCAGCTAATCATACTCGCCAATGAACCCTTGTCAACTCCCTACCTCAGCTTGTGGGTCTTATGATCGAAGATTATGTAGACACGGTCAAGCAGAATTCTGAAGAACCCCTAGATAGCCCTAGGGAGGCAGAAGAGGGTGGCCCAGAAATCACAGAACCTCAACCCAACACCGGCCCCTAGCCAGACCAAGCTTTGAACGATAACACTCAAACCAAAAACCCACCTGGGGGAGGAGCTAGGAGGGGCCAGGGTAACATAGGTCGGGGAGACAGAGGCCAAAATGTTGACCACCACCAGCAACACCAAAACCAGAACATATTCCCTTTTCTATACAACTGGAGAAACATCAGAAATGTAGGAAACCATGGAGAAAACCAAGACATGCAGTCCCACCATGAGGGCGAGGCCTTCGGGTCTGGCATGGGTAGCGAATACGAAAGTGAGAGGGGACATGTATACGTAACACGCCACCAGCAGGCCAGGCGTGTAAAATGTTTGGCTTGGATGGCCCAGCCCCCCTTAGGTATCCAAGGCCCCCTCCATGACATGCCTTAACACCCCGAAAAACATCTCTCTAAGTTTGACCCCGAGAAAGGTACTTTGGCCGAAGATCAAATTAGCAACTTCTACTTGGATTTACAGATGATGAGAGTACAATATGACGACGTAGCATGCCGACTTTTTCCTCATACCCTAGAAAATAAAGCTGCGACATGGTATCGATCTCTCCCTGTTGCTTCCATCCCTTTGTGGGAACACTTCCGTCGTACCTTCCGACAAAAGTTCTTGTAAGTTAAAACCCCCTCGATGCTCCTCACAGCGCTTAGTACCCTGAAATGTCAGAAGAAGGAGAAGGTCAAAGATTTTAATCAACGTTTCACCACTATATTGAACAAATTACATCCAAACATGGCCTTAGATGATTCCATTACCATTGATTACTACACAAGAGCTCTCCCACGGGACATTGCCGTGTTTGTGAAGCACGAGGCCAGGGATACCCTGGTAGCAAATTACACCACTGCCCTTGTTATAGAAAAGGACATGGATTCCATAGGTGCCATTAACCATGAAGGATGAGATGATCAAGAAACAACCACGAAGAGAACCCAACCCTCAAATCATAAATCCAGAGACAAAGATAAGGACCCCTTTTATTTCGAAAGTATCACAAAATCCCTCAAGTTGCTGACCAACGAAGTCTCCGATCTGAAGAGGAAGAACAATGATTCTGTCCCAGCTGCTAAAACGCAGAAACCTTTCTTCAGAAAGAATAATCCCACCGTGAACCGACCCCCGTCAAACTCGAGTGCCAGTCTCAACGTTGAAGAAATTGACAAGGACGACTTTTGTTCTTTTCATCAAGCCTCTCACTCAGAGAAAACTTGCCCCCAGTGGATTAATGGCATGACCGTCATGGTGAATCAACTTCTGGAAGACCAAACCCTTGAAGATATGGAAGAGGAGGATATTTCAGATAACGAAGAGGCCTCCCCCCCAGATGAGGATATGGTTTCCACTGTCCTCGCTTTTGAGGTCATCCGTGGAGAATCTCTCCCTTCCACGTCTGGGATAAACTTGGCCGACGACGCTAAATCTAAACCCCCTCGAAACTATGGTTTGAGGAGCAAAGGCGCGGTCCCTGAACAATCATTTGAAGAAAAAATAAAATCTTTCTTAAGGAATATCCTGCCACCAAATGCAGAACACCAAAGCAAGACTCCTAAAAAATTTAGTCCAACTAACCCCAAAGAATGCCCCAAGGCTAAAGCTTCATCGGTTTCCCCTAAAACCACCACCGAACTTGCCTCGCACACAAAATTTGGTTATAACATTATCAAGGATATGAAGAAGACTCGGGCCAATATTTCTCTCTACGAGCTCGCTCGCATTGCTAACCAACGAGATCTTATCCTCAAGGCCTTTTCCAATCTACCGGTAACCAAACCCATGAGTATCACATCTGCCCAAACTGCTTCTCGTTCCCAATCCATCGTAAATTCCATAAACGCCAACTCCAGGGGATCCACACCACCTTTCCTCCTCTCTTTCGAAATATTTAACTTCAATGTCCATAATTTCCTCGTCGATTCTGGTGCATCCATGAATGTTATGCCCTTATCCATGTGAAAGAAGTTAGACATCCGCTGAGAAAAATGACGTCAGCATCATCCAACTCGACAGATCTCAAGTCCCGACAGTAGGCAAATTAAACAACATCATTATCTGCCTATCTTCTGATTCTAGAGTGCATCAGTGCATCGACATAGTAATCGTGGATATCCCCGGGGCCTATGGCCTTCTGTTGAGTAGAGATTGGTCCAACAAGCTACAGGGATACTTTGCGACTGATTGGTCCCACCTTTAGCTCTCGTACAAGGGCAAGAATAATCAAATCCGAGTCGAAAGTGAGCCATACATGAAATATACTGTGACCGACTTGGACACAACTAACGAACCAGTCATTTTCGCACAAGAAGAGCTCAGTATGTGTTTCTTAGAATCCATCTTTGTGTGTTATCAAACTCCCAATCCCCTGTCACTCAAGGCGTCTAGTCTGAGCTACTTCTAGTTACTGAAAACTCCTCTGCCTCAACAAAATACCCATTAGAAACTGCTACCCCAAGTACAACCCCAATGTGCTCGGACGACCTTGTCGAACTAGAATATGAAACATGGACCTTGTACTATGACGGTTCCAAAACCCAAGACGGGGCTGGCTCAGGCTGCATCTTGCTGGACCCTCAGAAGAACAAGTTTCTAATTTCCTACCGGTTAGAGTTCCAGTGCACGAATAATATAGCCGAGTATGAGGCATTGCTACTCGGACTCCAAAAGGCCATAGATCTAAAAGTTCGTTGTTTAAAGGTAATTGGCAATTCCGATATTATCACTTGTCAGGTACGTAACACCATCCATTGCTTGTCTCCACATCTGAAAGGTTACCAACAAGAGGTATGGCATTTAATTTCTGCTTTTGATGCCTTCGGTATTAAATATATAATTAGAATGCATAATGCAGTAGTTGATACACTCGCCAACGCTGCCGCTAGGTTCACCCCACTTAGAGATGGATTTTCTATTGAAGTTATTTACAAGCCATCCGTACTAGATAATGTTACTAATTTGCGCATTTTCAATGATGACCAACAGGTACTGGATTTCATGCTCAATACGAACATATTCAAAGATGCAGTTATAGAAGAAGAGGATCACGATCAAGCTTTGCAGGAGGAACTACGAGATCAAAAAGAAAATCCCATACCTAAAGGGGTCGTGTCACTCGAAAAGTTTTTCAACCTACAGAACCATTTCCGAGGGCCCCCAAACATGAAGGTACAAAGTTCCATGTTAGCACACTAACAAATTAACCTCGGGATAGACAAGGATCCCAAGCTTGTCAATCTGGGTAATGAGTGAACCCCTCAGGAGAAGCAAGCATTCATCGGATTATTTAAGAAATACCGAGATGTGTTTGCCTAGACATATGATGACCTTCGAAATTATGATACATGGATCATCCAACACGTCATACCCATGAAGGAAGAGGTGAAGCCGTTCCAACAGAAACTGAGAAAATTACACCCAGCTTTAGAACCAATGATCCAAAAGGAACTAAAGAAGATCTTGGATGTGCGGATAATTTTCAAAGTTATACATTCGATCTGGGTGTCAAACTTGGTCCCTGTTCGCAAGAATCTGATGAAATCCGTTTGTGCATAGACTTCCAGAATTTGAACAGAGCCTCCGACAAGGACAACTATCCGGTCCCTCCTATGGAGCAAATCCTTCAAGCTGTATCAGGGTCGGAAATGTTATCTCTATTGGATGGGTTTTCAGGGTATAATCAAGTACTAGTGGCTTAGCCCGATCGGCTCAAAATCACATTCAGAACTAAATGAGGAACGTTCGCCTTCAGACGCATGCCCTTTGGCCTAATTAATGCTGGCGCCACCTTCCAAAGAGCTATGGACATCTTCTTTAGAGGACTCATTGGGAAAAGCATGGTAGTGTACCTTGATGACGTCACCGTGTTTTCAAAGCGCAAATTCGACCACCTACACCACCTCAAGCAGATTTTTGAAAGGTGTCGGAAATACAGGATCTCACTGAACCCGAAGAAAATAATTTTCGCCGTCGCTGAAGGAAACTTGTTAAGGAACATAATAACTCGAGATGGCATAGTAGTGGACCCAGAACGTGCGAAAGTCATCGCTCAAATACTGCCCCTAAGTGGTAAGAAATCTATGCAGTCTTTCCTCAGAAAAATCAACTTCGTTCGAAAGTTTATATCAGATTTTACCCAAATCGTGAAACCATTTCAAGGCATGATTAATAAAAACGCCAACTTTAAAAGGAATCCTCCTGAGAAATAAGCGTTTAATAACATTAAACGAGCCATCGCAGAAGCACCCGCTCTTCATAGTCCAGATTTCAACAAAGGCTTTATCTTGTATACCTTTGCCTCATATTCATCTTTGGCCATCATCCTCACTCAGAAAGATGACAACAACGATGAGCGGCCTATATCATTTATGAGCACTGGGTTACAAGGCGCCGAGCTGAATTATCCAGATATTAACAAACAAGCTTACGCGGTATACAAGGCGGTTAAACACTTCAGGCCATATATTTTGAAGAATCATGTCACAGTGTTCGTGCGTCACCCAGGTGTTCGCTCACTATTCTTACAGCAGGAGCTGGGTGAGAGACGAGGCAACTGGATGACGTGCCTCCAAGAATATGACATGGAATTCAAGCCGACACACACTATAAAGGGCCAAGGATTATGTCGCATGGCCACAGAGGTAGTAGACTCACGGAGCAATGAAGAAGAGAATTGGGAACATGAGATCGACATGTATCAAGCTGATAGCACAGCCCAGCAGGATACCTCCTCATGGTACGTAGATCTCCAAAAATATCTGAAACACGACACCATGTGCCCCACTTTAACCAATCAGCAGAAACATGCGTTGAGATTGAAAGCTATATCCTACCAGCTGGTGCAGGATAAGCTGTTTCGCAAGCACCACATCGGTGTCCTGCTATGCTATTTGGAGTATGATGAGGCACAACAAGTGTTGGTGGAACTCCATGATGGTCCCGCAGGTGGACACTATACAGGGGATACAACTGCTCACAAGATAATGCGTGCCGATTTCTATTGGCCTACCCTTTTCAAAGATGCGCACGCCAATGTTCGGAAATGCCAACAATGCCAAAAGTTCGCAAATAGAGATATACGGCCTTCGACCCCATTACAATATGTCGCAGTGGAAGAACCATTTCAACAATGGGGGCTGAATGTGATTGGGGAAATCTTGCCGCACTCTTCCAAGCAACATAGATACATCCTCGCTGCCACAAACTACTTCACAAGGTGGGTTGAAGCAATACCGTTGTGTCAAGTCAATGATCAAGAGGTAATAGCCTTCATCACCCAATGCATCATGATCAGGTTTGGCGTTCCAACCTCCCTTGTTTTCGATAATGCAACATATTTCTCATTGTTGAAATTTTATGATTTTGCTGTAGAAAACAGTATAGTGTTGAAACATTCTGCCAATTATTACCCCCAAGGAAATGGGTTAGCCGAGTCAACCAACAAGAACCTCATCCGCATCATCAAAAAGACTTTGCTGTCCTAACAATGAAATTGGCATAATGCTCTCCTTAATGCCCTGTGGGTTGATCGAGTCATGCCCAAACCATCCTTGGGAACGTCCCCGTTTTTTCTTATGTACGACAAAGAAGCTGTTCTTCCTCCCAACTTGTCTCTCCTAGCCCTTCAGTTATCCCAAGAGACTAATGGCACCCCTTGCCCTGCCTTGCAAGCCCGAATAGACACGTTATTGAAGCTAGAGGAGGAAAGGCTGAAAACCCGAGAAAAACTCGCCATTCACCAAAGTCGGATAAAATGATGGTTTGAGAAGAAGTCTGCCGGAAATAAATCTTTCGAAGTAGGTGACCTGGTCCTAAAGTGGGACAAAGCTCACGAGGATAAAGGAAAGAAATCCAAATTCCAGGCCCTGTGGACAGGTCCCTTCCAGATTAAAGAAAAAATTGGCTCCCACACCTAGAGGCTGCAGAACCTTGAGGGGAGAATCCTCCCTGTAAACAGGCACGACCTTAAACACTACTTCACCTGATATCCCTGAGGGGTCGTCATCACACCCTATACCATATGTCTTTTTTTATTTTGGTTCATTTCCTTTTGTGTTATTTCTTGCCTTTGTTCTCAATTTCTTCTTTGTTTTTAATAAAAAACTTGTTCCTAATAGGCTCCCATTTACCCTGTCCCCTGTAGCATCCCAATGTGAAGGAGGGATGTAGAGGTTACTCAATTGGAAATGCTATGCCGGAATCTGCGCTGGTGAAGAAGCACCCCTGAAAATCGAAAGGGACACGAGCTTGCTTGTGATATGCATTCGGTGGGGAAAACACAATTAAGTCTCAGGAACCAAGCATAGGTAGCCTACCTAGCATGCTGGCCCGGGGAATTGTGATACAAAAGAAAATCTTGGTATGTTCAGTCACTAGATGGAAAAGGGACATAGCTAACTGAAGGAGACAAAAGGATATCTGGGAAAAACTAAAGGGTCCTCATATAGACAGGAGAAACCTCTCTTGCAATCAAAATAAGTTGGGATCCCTCATCCGCCCTAGGAAAAATTGCCACTATTAAATAAGTGCCTTGAGAAGAGTCAAATAAGTGCCCCGAGCACATTTTAAATAAGTGAAAACTAGCACATGAATAAGGGTAAAGGATCGAGAAAGGCTTCCTGAGAAAAGAGGCAACGTGACGACTCTGCCGGGGTACTGACCAGGCTCGCTGGCAGTGGAGCAACGCCCATGACTCTGCCGAGACCATTAGGTTCGCTGGCAGCGGAACAACACAATGATGACAAAATAATTGTACCAGATCTTGGAAATATTTGAGGAGGCTCCAACCTTTCCCGTCTAGTCTCTTGGAATGAATTGTGATGTGCCCGCTCCCTGGGACATGAAGATAGGTGAAGAATACACGCAAGGTCCAAGGACAAAAGTAGTGGGACCCACGAAATGGAAGGATCAGCAGACTCAGTCCCACCCTTCACCCGATGAAGCACCAGCAAAGATCCTAGGTTCTACCAGCGAATCTCCATTTGTTTTTGTCACTACAACACCCTCCAAAATTTTGCTCCCCTTAAATTTTTGAGCCACTAATGCTTGTGAAAAGAGAAATTAGACCTAAATTCACCTTTTCTTGAACCTTAGGTCGCTAAGTTGCTAATATGGTTAAATTTCCTGAGTTGCAACCCCTAGGTCGCTAAATCGTTGGGTCGCGCATCAGTCCCAAATCAAACATCCGTGACCTCGCGATGCTGCGACCCCTTAGGTTGCAAGGTCGCACATATTACTGATGCAACTCATCCGTGACCTTGCGACCCTCATTAATTTCCCACACGTGCGACCCCTTTATATATAGAAGGGTCGCATAGGTCGCATTTGACCTACACGACAGAGAGAAAAAAATGCCTCTGACAAGCCAGCTGGAGCGTGATTTTCCTTGGGTAAGTGCCTGATGCTCCTGCTGTTTCTTTTCTAGGATAGCTGATACTACTATTTTCTAAACCTAGCCTATTTTAACCCTGCATGTCCTTGACCTAAACCTTTAGCAATCCTTCTGCTAGCCTCCCCTCGCTCGATTTTCTTTGAATCTTGTGTGAAGCTTGCCTACCCCTTCCCCCTTCCTAAAACCCTACCTAAATCACTTGTGGAGCCCTACAACCTTGTGCGGTGATTTTTTGAACACCTTATTTTCTTTCCTAAGCCTTGTTCTGCTGCGCGTCCGCAAAACCCTAGATCGACCCCGCGACCTTGCGACCCCATGACCTTGCACCCTCATCACTAAGTCAAAGAAGCACCAGGTTGCATTTCATGGGGATGTAGAGTGATGCGACCCAGCGACTCAACGACCTTGCGACCTAGTCGCGAGTCGCTAAGTTGCTAGGTCGCACTTCCTCAAAGTCTTCAACCAACGCGACCTAGCGATCCCGTGACCTTGCGACCTAGTCGTGGGTCGCCAAGTCACGAAGTCGCCCTTCCACCGAGTTTTAAGCCAATGTGACCTAGCAACCCCGTGACCCAGTCACAAGGTTTCCAGGTCACAGGTTAACCCATCTCCTTGGAAATGACTAGGCATATGTAGTGTTAAACACAGACATGGTGTGGGAAAAGATAAATACACACACACAATAGGAAACTCAACACAATGAAGGATAAGTGTGTAGCGCATTTTTTCCATTATACATGATGTACATTTATAGTACAATGGTGTGACTCTTGGTTTCACATTCCAAGGTCACTTGGACTCCATTGTGACTTTTCGCATTCCACACCTACCCATAGAGGATTAGGTGTTCCAACATCCCCCCTTAATCCGAAGGGGTATGTGTGAGTCCAAGAAAAGAGTTGTAATACAAATATGCAAAGTATACATGGCAGCACTTGGGCTGAATCAACTCTCTGAAATTCCTTGGAAATGACTAGGCGGAATGTAGAAACAACCCGCATATTCAAAATTAATGGCATCTATCTTATCGTGGGATTGTTTTATGAACATGCCAGGTGATATTGAAGCCGAGCTAGATTTTGTGTCCATTTCATCAGCCTCAAGCGACATGGGGCTGCTAGCAGTCTGCAAGAGGAACAAGAGTCCCGAGATAGAAATCTCTAAGGAGGAAAGACCTGTTTTTCTTCCCCCTATCTATGGAGATACAACCTGCATATTCGGTAAGGGGGACAATATGAGCTGGTACCAGATTTACAAAGAGTTCACTCAGGCAGAATTTCCAGAGAACCTCCCTGACTAGCAGATATATACTCAAGTTAAACGATCCAAATTGCAGTATGCAGGGGCCCACCCCCTGGTGTTTCCATGCACCAAGATAATTGAATGGATCCTATGGAGAGTCGACCCCAAGATCTGGGTCATTCAGGACCACGTCGAGAAGACTTTCACCAACCTAAAGGGACAAGATGCAGAGTATTAATATGTGCTTCCTGCCCGAGAGCAGACCTTCAATGATGAATGGGCCACTACTCATGCAGTTCCCATATCTGAAACGTTGAAAGGATGGTGGGAGGACCCGGAAAGATTCTGGCTCAAGAAGGATCAAGAATATCCAACAGCGGGTCTCAGGAAAGTTTACAAACTCGTAGTCGCAATGCTATGTAGGATGTATGGCCGCCTAGATGCCACCTTTTTCAACGACACTTGGGTCTCTCTAATGTACGATATCACCATATACGGTACTCGTTTCAACTAGGCCAACATAATAATAACAGCTCTCAAGTCAAACATATCTGTAGCTCTGGCACCTGATGAAGTGTATGCCTCAGAATTTTACATGGCATCTTATCTCCTAGATGCAGTGTGTGACAGATGCCATTTTGAGCGGTGGTCGCATAACTGGAACTCAGAGAATGGCGACCCAATTCACAAAGACCTAATGGTGTTTTGGGATTCAAGATATAAGCAAGATATGGAATCAATAGCGGGTAGCTTCATCCTCACCCTCTATGTGAAGCTGTTCGGAAAAGACCCCCATGTATGTCCGAGCGAGCCATGGATTCGATAAATCAGGTGGCCCAATGGTTTCCAGACACCGATACCACCTTCCTTCGAGTTTTTGGGTCATTCAAGACCCCCCATGCATTGCCTCGCTTCGTTACAGACAAGCTTCTCCTCCAAGAAAGTTGTTATCAGTTGTTAGGCGATTGCTCCAAAGTCCTCACTAAAGGTAAAAAGAAACCATGGCAAACCTTGCCACTCACCATTGATGCCTACATGGTAAAGGACTTCAGAGAAGTAGAAGTAGAAGTCGAACAGATAAAGGGATTCCATCTACCTCCCTTGGCCACCGTACATATGATCCTGAGAGAATCATCCCCGCACACTGCAAGCGGGCCAAATTCAAATGGAGCTATCATTATACTGACTCCACGTCCAAAGACAGAATAAAGAACTGGTACAACAAGGATAGAAAGACAACTCCAGCAGAATCAAGTGATCAGGAGGAACAAGAGAACCAGACCCTGGAGGAAAGAGCTAATGCAATGGGGGGAGCCTCATCCTCCAGATCTAAGAAACCAAAGACTGGTATAGGCCTCAACCCTTCCGCCCAACAAAGAAAAATGGAAGCCAAAGCTAAACAAGAGGCCAAAAATAGGCAAGAGAATATGAGGCCAAAGCTAAACAGGAGGCTGAGGAAAAGGCAAGGGAAGAAGAAGACAAACAAAAGACGTAGATGAAGGAAGAGAAAAAGAAGAAGCAGGCAGAGGAAAACAACAAGAAAAGGAAAGAGGAACAGAGGAAGAAGGAGGAGGAAGAAAAAGCAGAAGCGAAGTGCCAGCTGAAAGACGAGCAAGACAAGGCAGAAGCAGAGCGCCGGTTGAAAGAAGAGCAGGAAAATGCAGAAGCAGATCGCCGGCTGAAAGAAGAACATGACAAGGAAGAGGAAGAATGCCGGTTGAAAGAAGAGCAGGACAAAGCAGAGACAGAGCTCCGGTTGAAGGAAGAGTAAGACAGAGCAGGATCCGAAGGGAGTAAGACATTGCGCTCTGAAACAGAGGGACAAACAGAGTTGCCACCCATTGAGGTACCTCAGAAAAATCCTGCCCGGTTCACTCTCTCAGAATTGGGAACCTCCGAGGATCTAGATGAGGGAGTGATTGTTCTCACTAGAATCACCTATGATCAATTCTCGCATAAGATCAGGTAAGAGAAGAGAAGATGTCTGGCACGGGACCCTGCAGCGCCCCTCGCAGTCACTCAAGGAAAGGACGTAGTCTTGAACACCAGGACTAACCCGGTCATGATTGCCTCAGCCGGTACCGCTTTTGCAGTAGCTACCAAAGAGAACATTAGTAGGATGAGCAGAGAGATCCTGTCCTTACAGAACACACTACAGGCATCTGAACTCAATACAGTCGAAGCAGAGCAAGAAAAGAAGGCACTTCAAGAGGAGGTCATACAATTTCAAGCCAGGGACACACCGGCTAATGAAATATCCATCACTATATAGGGAGAGCTAGTCACTTTGGAGGCTTCCATGACGCAGGTCTATGAAATTTTTTTTACCATAAAGCAAACTGTGGCACCTCTACTAAAAGCACAGGCCGAAACTAAAAGGAGGAACATGCAGCTGAAAGAAGCGTCTATGACATTAGACAATATATTGGAGTGGTCTAACAGGTATCCACAAGCCCCGGCCACGTTGCCTAGAAGAGATTAGATTGTTACCCAGAACGAAAAAGTTCAGTTTCGAATGAAGGTACAATCTAAGGAAAATCTCATCAAGGATCTAGAGAAGGTAATGTCGGCATATGAACTTTTGATTAGTGGCATCGATTCAATGGCCGAGGTACACCACATCCCTTCTCTGGGTGCACTTGGAGAAGAGAAAACATGGGAGGAAGTCTCTAATGATATTCAAACATTTTTACAGCCCATAAGGCAAGCAGCCGCTTCACAAGACCTGCTGGTGTCAAGATAAAACATGGTTCAATTCATTATAACGCCGGTCTGGATATATGCTAAACTGACTTCCTTATCAAATAAAATCACAGTCAAAAGGGAAACTTTGATTCCAAACACCCTTGAATGTATGCATAGATTGAGAGAATATACGCCTCAGGTCTCCCCAGTAGCTGCTGATTATTGGGCTTGGCAGACCTACCTCCAAGGGCAGCAGCAGATAGATGTCCCGAGCCTCGATATCACCCAACTACTTCCATGATAAATTCACAGATAACAGCAGGTAAAGCAGGTCACAAGTCGCAACCATAGCCGGGGTCGCAGGTCGCACTTCCCTCAAGTCGTAAAGTAAACCAACGATCGGGAAGGCAAAAAGTCAGGGATACCCAAGGGTCAATTTTGTTTTATAAATACTCCCTTCCGGGAATTGTAAAGGACCCTTTTTCGAGCACTCTAAAGGGAGCAACGATTGTATAGCATTGAATGCACTCTTTATTGAATGAATACAAGCACTTGTTGTGATTCCACTCTTGGATCTGATGGGATTTAATGTGTTAATATTGTGAATATTTTGCCTTATGTATCTGTTGTCTTTCTGATTAAATCGCCCGTGTTTCCTGCTTATATCATTTCTACATTCAACTTACTAAATGTTTGTTAATGATTTTAAGTTGTTCATATAGAAAATGTTAAGAAAATCTGTTATTAACATTTATCTCATCACTGGAAAACACTGAAGGAAATAAAGGGCGCTCTAACCATAAAGAACTGTTTCTTCCGTGGTTCGAATGACTTTCCATTACAAACACGACCTTGATAATGTGCTGCTAACAACTTTTTCTTGGTTGCATGTTTTTAAAATTCATCTAGCTATTCACAGTGTTTTATGCTCATTAAGGGCTCATCAACCATTTGTATTGTACCATCCGGATAATCGTGCATTCACAGGTTTGCAGGGTTCGTTTGTGTCCGAGAAAAAGAGTATTCAGTGGTAGCCAGACTCACACCCCGAACAGGATCCCTATCACAAACGATTTAGAGTCTAGTTGGGACTTTACACCGGGGAGATCCCTTAATGTTGGTCGGACATATTTTCACGTCAATAGGACCTTAAGTCTAACTTAGGAAAATTAAAAGATTAAAGTGAATTAAATTAAACATGTGATGAGAATGACTTAAGTGACGCGGATCAAGCAACTTCTAATCTTAGCCGTCGATTAGAGATTAGATCACGACCGTTGATGTTTCAACGAGTAAAGTATAAGAAAAGGGCTTGGGGTTAGTTGGAGAACACACACATTGGCAGAGCACTGAAGCTAAGCTGAGATTCTAGGGCGTGGTTTGGTAATAATTTTAGAAGTATTTTAGCTGCAGTGAGGGGCAGTATTGGCAAGGGGATGGTTTTATCCCAAGCTAAGAGAACAAAGAGGGCGGAGAAGGAGAATTCTAGACCAGTATAGAGGCAACCAGATCCACGCAGTCTAGCCAAGAGCCTAGCAGGGGCAGCGCAGAGGCAGCAGGAGCCACGCAGGGCTGATGCAGGCCCATTTAGGGAAGCGCAGGGGCATTGTAAGCCCTTCTAGGGTGACTCAGGCCATCCCCGATCAGTGCAGAGGCTAACATAAAGGGCTTTAGAGCAGCGTTGGGGTTTCTAGTGGGCCAGAAAGGGTTGAGTTCTGTAAATCTCGTTTGAGGGTGTGAACCAGTCATATTTTCTATCTCCGTGGATAAAGGTATTGCTGCCATTTTGATTTCTTTGTCGAGTGAACTAGTTTTGGTGCCCAGGATTGTTTTACTTAGATTCTGCATAATAATGAAAAACCTCTAGAGCTAGCTGCACCGGTTTTCCTGCATTGGGTTTTTTTGGGGACATTTTTCTAGAAAATCTGCGTGTCACTTTGTCTATGAGCATGTTAATCAGTGTTTGATCTGTATGTGTAAGTTGCTAGTAGTATTTACTTCGATAATTTATTGAATATTCATAAATTAACTTGTAACTTAATTCAATTAGGAGAATTAAATCAAGATGGTGCAGTAGGGTTTCTTAGTTTGAGAAATGTTCACTTGGTATCAGAGCGATTGCAGATCAAGCTGGATCTCCAGCAAATCGACTGAAGAAATTTGTGCTGTATAGAGCAGAAGAGAATCCAGAGAGGGCATTGCAGCACTAGAAGGATGCAGGATCAGCTTGCACTACGCAGTCGCTGTGCTGAGCCAGTTTTCTCACGCAGAGGCCAGCTAGGGTGACTCAGTCCAGTATCGATTGCTGTGCAGAGTTGCCATGGACTAGAAGCAAGGCTTCAAATATTCAGCAGTTGTTGGTGGGGTAGAGATTCTACCGGTGCAGAATTGTGCCTAAGCTAAGTTGAAAAAGAGCGAGAGGATAACAACTTCTCAACAGATTTCATTGCCAAAATAAATCTGAGGATCGATTGTAGGGTGATCAAAGAGAGATGATTCATTGTATTTGGCATATTTCCAAGGAGGAAATCAGTTTTCATAGGGAGCAGAGGGTGCACTTACACCAAGGACCCTAGATCCGAGCTTCTGTTGAGAAGTGGGGAGAGGAAGATTTGTTCTGATAGAGATCTGAGCAAATGACGCCACATGGACTGCATGATCAGGATAGGTTGGACAACCTATCCAACTTTGATATCTGGAAGGCCAGAATCCCAATAGTCCTGGAGGCATACGACTTGAGGGATCATGTGAAAAAAGTATTGGTTACACCTACCGATACTGAAGCATAATGAAGCAGTGACACATACCAAGCGCTTCATCGTGGACAAGGTTAAAGATCATGTGGTACCACACATAGCCGAGAAGAATACGACTAATGAGATGTGGAAAGCTCTAATCACACTGTATCAAGGGAAGTCCGTCCAGAGGAAGATGCTTCTAGAGAACCAATTGAGGTTATTTATGATGAACAAGGGAGAGGAAATCGATATGTTCCTCTTCAGTCTGCTGTCGATTCAGGATTAATTGACTACCATGGGGGTCAAAGTGGAGGATGATGTCATGGTGAGCACTGCTCTAAATGCAATCACAGAGGACTAGGAAACTTTTGGCCAAAGCATCTTGGGTAGAGTGGACCTTCCTAACTGGGACGATATGTGGGCTATCTTCCAAAAAGAGGAGATCTGAAAAATGACCAAGAGGAGACCAGCACCAGATCGGGAAAAGTGAAGAAGGAGGAAGAGGAAGATTCTGCCCTCTCAAAGAAGAATCAAGGGAAAAATAAGCATGATCTATCAAAGATCAAATGTTTCCAATGTGGCGAACTTGGAAACTTCGCCAGAAATTGTACTCAAAGGAAGAAGGAAAAGGAAGCTTCTAGTTCCAAGGCTGTTGTAGTAGACGATGGCTCTGATGATGACGTAGCCATGATTTCCCATGAACCACAGAGGTGGGGCGATATTGATCTGTAGAGCAGCTACAGAGTGGTGGAAGGATCCTTGAGTAGCCCAACTCTTGGATCACATCCATGCTATGGGAGCCTTAAGAGAACAACAAGTAATGACTGGAGCAATGGGTGAAAATATCACAGATGAAGCAAAGGCATATGCTGAGATGCTGGAGAGAGAGCAGCGCAGTGCAGATGCAACAACAACGTAGAGGCAATGCAAAGGAGGCATGCTTACACAGTGAAGAGCTGCAACAACACCGTGGCTTCAAGAGGACATCACATAGTAGCAGCATATGGAGCTTCAGTGATGAGATGCAAATCGACTTAATTTTTTGTCATTGGCAGGAGTCCTTCAGTTGCTTACTCTCAGCAACTGAGTTGCAGTTCAACAGTTGGAAACATGATGCAACAATTTGAGAGGGAGCTGCAGTACAGTTGTTGCAGTGATGGTAGAAGCATCATGGGTAGGAGTACAGAGAGGAAAAAAAAAGCAGTGATGAAGGGAAGCATGCCAAGCATTAACGCGAAGACCGATGCCAAAGATCAGAGCAGTTCTTCGGGGTGAAGTGTATTTCTAGAGCACATTCCTCGCTAAGAGGGAGTGTTGATATTTTGGGGTAGCATCGGATGTGATCTAGCTGCCAAAATTTATGGAGGAGCTGGCGTACATGAGATATCCAAGACCCAAAAAGCGTTTAGAAGAATTCCTTCTGGTTTAAGAGAAATTCAAATAGTTAATCATTTTAATTAAGGGACCTAAGTCTAACTTAGAAAAGTTAAAATATTAAAGTGAATTAAATTAAACATGTGATGAGAATGACTTAAGTGACACAGATCAAGTAGCTTCTAATATTAGATGCTGATTAGAGATTAGATCATGGCCATTGATGTTTCAACGAGAAAATTATAAGAGAAGGGCTTGGGGTCAATTGGAGAACACAAACATTGGCAGAGCACTGAAGCTAAGCTGAGATTCTAGGGCATAGTTTCCTAAGAATTTTAGAAGTGTTTCAGCTGCAGCGAGGGGAAGTATTAGCCAGGGGATGGTTTGATCCCAGGCTAAGATAACAACGAGGGTAGAGAAGGAAAATTCCAGACCAGTGTGGAGGTATCCATATCCACGCCGTCTAGCCAAGAGCCCAACTAGGGCAACGCAGAGGCAGCAAGAGCCACACAGTGCTGATGTAGGGGAAACGTAAGCCCTTCTAAGGTGACACATGCCCTTATTGAGTAACATAGACGTTGACGTAGAGGGATTCAGAGCAATGTTGGGGTTTCTGGTGGGCCAGAAAGGGTTGAGTTTTGTAAATTCCCGTTTGAGGGTGTGAATCAGTCATATTTTTTGTCTCCATGGATAGAGGTAGTGCTACCATTTTTATTTCTCTCTTGGGTGAACCAGTTTTGGTGCCGAGGATTGTTGTACTTAGATTATTCATAATAATGAAATCCCTCCAAATCTAGCTGCACCAGTTTTCCCGCATTGGGTTTTTCCGGGGAAATTTTTCTAGAAAATATGTGTGTCTCACTTGAGCATGTTATTCAATATTTGATCTATATGTGTAGGCTGCTAGTAGTATTTGCTTTGATAATTTACTGAATATTTAGAAATTAACATGTAACTTAATTCAAGTAGGAGAAATAAATCAAGAAGCTGCAATAGGGTTTCTTAGTTTGAGAAATTTTCACAATATGAAGATGGCTTGAAGTTTTGAATATTAATGTTGATTCAAATATGTTGAAGAAGAATCCGTGACTTTTATGCTATGTGTTGATGATGTGTTTCTGACAAGGACTGAGGTCCTCTTCGCTTAGTGTAAGAGGGAGATGATTGAAGAATTTCAATATTGAGAGTATGGCATGAGGCTGGTGAAATCCTTGTTGAGGTTGTGGCATGATGAACCGTGAGTCCATGGACACTTGCTTGATGAAAAATTTGAAGAAGTTATGCGACTATATTGCTGACTTGATTGATTCTCTATTTGGCAAGTTGAATCACCTGAAGCATGGAGTTATGATTATATTTGAATTAGATGTATTAAAATAACAAAGATCACTTCTGGGTGCTGTGTTGGTTTGAATGACATAAATGTTTCTATTGCATTAAGCACTATTGAAAATGAAAATGTAGCTGATTTGTGAAGTAGGTTGGATTAGAAAGATGTTTGTTGATCCATTTGATCTTGTTACTGATGTTTGCTTCTACAAGAAGGCAATTATTGTTTGTTGGATTCAAACATGGTTACTGATATTTACTTATTTGAGAATCCTCTTGTTTTCTACTGGATTTGAACATAGTTATTGATGTTTGCTTCTATGAGAAGCTCTAACTGAAGATGAATGAACAAATGAATGTCGTTGCTTGCTAGATTCAAACATGGTTGGTGATGTTTGATTCTGTGAGAAGCCTCAGTTGAAGCTGAATGAATAAATAAATGTTTCTCTCTGCTAGAACGTTTGATCAAGTGCTAAAATACACCATGGATACTTTTCTACTGTTGAGAAAGTTTTTGATGTCTGCTTCTATAAGAAGTTTGAAATGGTTGAGAATTACTCTTAGAGAGGGATCTTTGATTTTATAACATCATGAATCTTCCTTAATATGTGTGCCGAGAGACCTATGGATTGGTCAGGAATATTTTAACTCCATTAGGATGTGGGTCGGGAGACCAGTGAGTCTGGTTGGGGAGATTGGATCTGAGGCAAAGAAGGATCCCTTTGTTGAAGAGTGTATAATGTTTGAGTCATGATGTAATGTATGTGTAAAAAAATGAAAAATGAATTTTATTATAAAATAAATTGACTTATTAAATCATGGGTTTCATGCTTGGGTCAATGGTTTATAGGTCAAAGAATTCATTGTAGGCTTATAGTGTTTATGTCAAGTGTTCTTGTCTATGTGATAATGTAATAGACCCTTCTTGGGCATTATCAATCAAGAAACACATTTATCTTGATGTAAATTAGGTCTTCTAGGCCTCCTCCACCAAGTCGACCTAAAACTGGAAAAGTTAGCCTAATTCAGGGATAGAATATCCTATATAAAGGAATCAATTCAACCTCATTTGGTGCACTCATTCATCAAGTTCAATCTGCAACTTTTGGGACAATAAAAAGTGCGAAATTCAAGGTACAAGGAGGAAAGGGATAACAAAGAAGAAGGAGGTATGCATAAAGCACAAGCATTTGAAACTCTCTCTCTCTCTCTCTCTCTCTCTCTCTCTCTCTCCCTCTCACACACACACACGTGCGAAGCTGCTGGAAGGGCTAAAAATGTAGTCCTGAAGCTGGGCTAAAATTCTTAGTTACTAGGGGGTCAAAATTCTGTGTTGTTGCTTGGTTGTAGATGTTTGACAAGACGACACTACTGAAGGTTGTTGAATCATGTTGGAAGGTTGACTTGGTGGAGGAGGAAGGTATTCTAGTCTATGGTATTGGTCAACTCAACTTGAATTTTCTAGTGGAAGAGTTTGACTGGGTTTTCCCCTATAGAGGGGTTTTATCCCTGGCCAAGTCCCTATATCTCGTGTCCCTGATCTTCATGTTTTGTTTTGATGATTGCTTGATAAAACAAATATAAAAGTATAACATAATAAAGTTAATAAGAAAACAAAGATATCACAAGAAATTATAAACATAAGAAAATATTTTTTATTTTTTTATTTTTCTGACATGGTATCAGAGCTCAAGTGAAGAAGGAAGAAAAGGGAAGGTTGAAGATCTATTGAAGAAAATGGGATCAAAGGAAAATCACTAGGGAAAATGGTTATATAAATAGATAAGACTACTATCTATATGAATTATGTCAACTACAATAATGGGAGAAAACAAGCTAGAAGGAGCCTCCAACTACAGGGCATGGAAAAATAGGATAGATCTTATCCTTGCTAAGCACAAAGTTTTGGATCTTGTTCAAGGAAAAGTCAAGAACCCTACAAATGATGCAGGAAAGGAGAAGTTTAGAGAAATCGTAATATTTCCCATGAATATGATAGTAGATGGAGTAAAGGAAAACCTAATTCCATACATATCGAACATAAACTCTCCTCAATAAATGTATGAAGCTCTTTCCAAATTATTCACCATCAAGAACATTGGTCAAAGAACAAGCCTCAAGAATTAACTAAGACAATAAGGATGACAAGATATAATATTGTGTCATCATATTTGATAAGGATATCTATAATAAGAGATGAAATTTAATAAATAGATGGGGTTTTACTAGCAAAGGAACTCGTAATTGCTGCTCTTCTAGGTATACCAAAATATTGGAGTGTTTTTGCATCGGGAATTAGCAATTGGAAGGATAATCCAACCTTCAACAAATGTGGAATGCATGCAGTCAAGAAGAAGTGCAAATATAATTAGTAAACAACAAGGAGGATGAAGAATACCACACATATAATGCCTATTATGCTCATCACAAGAAGAAGGGAACCTTCAATAAGTTCAAAGGACCAATGAAGAAAGTTGACATACCCAAGATTGAATGCTACAATTGTCATAAGATGGGTCATTACAAAAATCAATGTCCTGAGAATCCAAGAAATAAGAAGAGAGATAGGGAGCAAACAAATATTATCAATGAAGCTCCACCTAGAAGAAGAAGATTGAAGAATCAAAAGTTAAATAATTATACTACTAAGGGCCTCTCTTATATATCCATCTTAGTCTTCTATTCTAAGTTTTGTATTGTTTTCCTTTATGTTTTTATTTCTAGAGTTTGTAGGTCTAATATATCTTGTTAGAATTTTTTTGGATTATATAAAGTGTAGGTATCCCTTAAAGGACTATATTAAGAGGGAGCCTCCACCATTTTACTAAACGATAAGTATCTTTCTCCTTGTTTCCTCTTTTATGCTTGGTTTTCTCCTCATATCAATATTTGCTTGTATTGTATACTAATAACCTTTTCTTTGTGTTTTCCTTAGTAGGAAATATTACATAATACATAAAGGCTATGGAGGATACCTCAAAGTAAAGAATTGAATCATGAAAGTTCTGTTGCGAAGGGAGCCCTTCAAGAATTGAAGTCATACAAGGTTTGTGAAATAACAACTAAAGGTATGTCTTAGAATATAAGTTTTGTTATAAAGTTCTCTTCATGTAAAAGGTATGATCGTTCTTCTTTTGAATTTTGATTTTTATTACCGACATCGTTATGTCTAGGTTTTGAATCATAGAGATTTTTGTTACGGTGATTAATCATTAGATTGAATCTACCCTCATTACACTATCATTTGATCATTCTTGTGAACCCATAACACTTAGGGTTCACTGAAAAACCCTAGCCTCTTGTTGCTAAGGGTATGCCAATATTAAATATTGAAACACTGATCTACTTAGGGGTTGTGGAAGTCTAGAAATCCTATTTTTGATATTTAGGGTTTTGATGATGTCATGATAAAAACTGAGTACTTTAGGGTTTGCTGTCAATGTCTAAGTTATATAACAAAACCCTATATTTTTAGGGTTTATTGATTTGGGGTTTGTGAAGAAAAAACTTTATAGTACGATCCTAGGAATGAAACCCTTGGTGTATATTCGTTCATATGATCAAAACCCCATTCTGAATAAAATTGTTGTATATCTAACTTTGATGTTTGTGTCTTGGGTTTACCTAGTAGTTATTGATGTGAAATGATATTGCATCATAGATATTTATACACAAGCAAGCCAACTTATGATTTAGTTTGTTATATCTAGGGTTTATAACAAAACCCTAGTAGAAATTGATATTCTAGGATATGAAGATATTTTTTTAGTTATGATTAGTTTTGATAAAATCTAGGGTTTGAAACAAACCCTAGTAGAGTTTGAAATGTAATTCTAAAAGTTTCTTGTTGAAACTTTAGATGTATAGTACTATGATTGAATTTTTATTAATGACATATAAGGCTTTGTGTCCCAAATATGGAGTTTAGGGTTTATGAAAAAACCCTAGCAAGAAGTTAATGTCTAGTATGTAAAAAGATGTGTCCCTTGCTGATTATGTACCTAACTAAGTTTAGGTATATGATTTCTAAAGCTTGAATGTTTTGATGCTTCCAGTGTATTGTTTTGCCTTTAATATAGTTAACTTCATGCTTCTATATATTTGTATTTGGTTGTACTCTCTATTAAAAATTTTCACGTACATAAGATGTTCATAGTTGAGGATAATAATGATGAGCATAATGAAGGAATCTATAAGAATGATGATAATCAAGATGATGTTGATTCCATAGGAAAGAAATTAAGCCTTAAAAGAATGAAGTTTCTCCGAAGTTATGAAGCTGTTGATCTCCCCATGCTGAGAGGGAGCCTGGATAGAAGAAAGGGTATATCTCTCCAATTTAGAGGGAGACCATATTATGAAAATCATAATGAATACATCGAAGGAAGAATGAAATTGAATGAATGAAAGTACTACATAATGTTCCTGATTCATTAATTTATAAAAAAAAAAATACTTGAGAAGTACGGTGACTATATTTAATGTTGTTGAAGAAATGGAAAAGGTAAATTTCCGATAAGATTGGAGATGATATAAGAATCATCATAATGATGGTGGACCCCAAAGGTTTGTGTTTACTTGTATATATATACATTTGAAATTTTATTACTGATTGGGGTTGTGATTGTGCAGGATAACTCCATAGAATATTGAACATTTGAAGCATGCTTGGATTGGTGGATATATTTGATTTAGTTGATTACGAGAGATGAAGATCCCTATGGCAAGATGCTTGGGAGGAAATCTGGCTGGCATATGTGTTGATGTCTATATCCAGAAGTACGAAGGGTGGCGTCGGTCATGGAACTCCGACCTTGGATACACACCTAGATCCCTGGGTTGGTGGTAGAGCTTAAAATCATGATGGTATTTATAGTGCCTAAAGCTTGAGTCCACCTTAGTCCCACCCAATTAGAGTACCCTGGTCAGGTATCTAATCTTTAGAACTACATGTGTTGTGACTCTTCATAGAGCATATAATTTTGAGATATTCCATGTACCTTTATATATATGTAATTATGAATACCTCCCTGGTTAAGAGGAAGAGTTGAAGAATGTAACTAGTGTCGGTATTCATAATTGTATTTGAGTCATGATGTAATTTATTTGTCAAAAGAAATAAATATGAATTTTATTATAAAATAAATTGACTTATTAAAGCATGGGTTTCATGCTTGTGTCAATGGTTTATAGGTCAAAGCCTCCATTTTAGGCTTCTAGGGTTTATGTAAAGTGTCATTGTCTATGCCATAATGTAATAAACCCTTCTTGAGAATTGTCAATTAAGAAAAACATTTATTTTTATGTAAATTAGGTCTTCTAGGCCTCAAACTGGACAAGTCATCCTAGTTGAGGGGAAAAATATCCTATATAAAGGCAACAACTCAACCTCATTTGGTGCACTCATTCATCAAGTTTGATCTACAACTTATGGGACGAGAAAAGTGTAAAATTCAAGGGACAAGGAGGAAAGGGCTAGCGAAGAATAAGGAGGTATTCATACAGCACAAGACATCGAAAATATCTCTCTCTCTCTCACACACGTGTGAAGCTTCTAAACTATTTGAAGGTCTGAAATTGCTATCCTGAAGCTGGGTTGAAATTCTGAGTTGCTTGGGGCTGAAATTATGGGATTTTGATGGCTTGTAGCTACTGGACAAGAATAGACTACTGAAGGTTGTTGAATCATATTGGAAGGTTTACTTGGTGGAGGAGGAAGGTATTTTGTTCTAGGGTTTTGGTCTATCTCAACTTGAATTTTCTTGTGGAAGAGTTTGACTGGGTTTTCCCCTATAAGGGGATTTTAGCCCTGCCTTAGTGCCTATATCTGTTGTCCTTGATCTTCATGTTTTGTTTTGATGATTTCTTGATAAAAAAAATATAAAAGAAGAACATAATAAAGTTAATAAGAACACAAAGATATCACAAGTAATTATCTACATAAGTAATTTTTTTTGCCTTTCCGATTTTCTAACACCCTTAGGTCATGAAGATTGTGAGACCAGTTTGGTTGGGGACACATTTTGTGATCTCTGCCTTAAGTTGTGTTTCGTGAGACCTATGGATTGGTTAGGGAGATTGACCTCGAGTTCTCTCCCTTAGGATGTGGGCTAGGAGACTGTATAGTTGGGGATTGAGATATGGATTCCTCCCTTAGGGTGTGGGCTGAGAGGATTTTGTTGTGGTTGGGAAGATGTACCCTATGCATATGAGTATGGCCTCATGAAAAATATTGATTTATGGGACATGTTTGATGCTATCTTTCCTTATGATGATAATGATGATCTCTCCCTTAGGCTGTGGGCCGAGAGGCCTATGGATTAGTTGGGGAGACAGATCTTGATAAAGAGAAAGTATTGTACTTGTGATCTCTCCCATAGGCTATGGGCCGAGAGACCTATGGATTGGTTGGGGAGATTGATATTGAGATGTGTTGAAAAGTACCTCTCGAATAAGAGGGATTGTTGGAAATATGGTCGTCATGGTCGGTATTTTTAACATGTGACATGGAAATTTTAAATTTTAAAAATTTCCTCCTCAAATATTCAAGTCGAACTCCTTTTGTTCAGGTCAATTGGGCCCTTAAAGGCACCCAATTGACCCCATTAAAAGTATATATAAAGGATACCTATCCTCCTCATTTTGGCACATCGATTTTGTCTTTATTATCTTTGATCCAACGAAGGCAGAAGGAGAAAAGGAGGGCCAAATTTTAGATGGGGGATTTGGGATCTCATCTTGCTCTTGGTTGTTGGTTTGGCTATTATCTTGATGTTTTTATGATGTATTGATGAATCTTGAACTCTCTCTCTTTCATAAGGAAGGATATATGGGTTTTTCCCTGGCCTCACGACTAATTTCCGTGTCTCTTTTCTCATGGTTTCATGGTTATTTTCTACTGCTCTTTTATGTTTAATGGTTGATATTTTATTCTGTATAAATTATTAATGATTTTGAATGTATGCTATGTGAAATTAATTCTAATTGATCATTAGAAGTAGTTATCATGACGAAGGAAATTATTTCTAGCTTTATGCAATTCATGGTGATCTTAAATTCTTGAAGTAAAAGTGACATCCTCCTTTATCTTTCATTTTCATCCTTTTACTTAAACTTTTAACATTACCATGAAATTACTCGAGATGTTTGAGAGTGGTTTCAACCTCAATGGATTTCATATGGAGAAAGTAGAATTTTAGATCTCACTCAAAATCCAATAGACTTAACGGTTTTTTAGGATTTCAGGATTAGGGGGATTGTAGTGTTTCCATTGGATTTTTCATGTACAAAGGCATGGAACTAGTATTTAATCAAGAGCACCAAGCCCTCTATGTACCTTGATGTTAGTGGCATTGGTTTTTAAACTCTTTTATCATGACCTTACTAAAAATTTACCCATCACTTAAACAAAATTTGACTTGACATGCTATGTTTATTCTATCTAATTTTAATGCTTAGAGGCTGATATTGATGGCGAAGATATCAATATAGGAAATTATTTTGATGATATGTAGGTATTTTTTGTAGCATAATTTTTTTTGGATGCTGGAGGCCATCAAGAGCTTGTTTTTTTGATGTATTTCCGTTTAAGAGATGGATTGCACCCAATGTTTTTTTCGGTTATGTGCAAACTTGCATGCTATATAAATGATAATTTTTGCTTATTTGTGTTTAAATGGTTTGGATTCATATGGATGCATGTGAATATATGTGTTTTCCTTTAAATTTTGAATATTTTATGTGTTTTTGGTCAACCGGTTTCTTGATCTGATTTTTTTACCGGTTCTGACCGATTCCTAGTTTAGAGGGTTTTCCGGTTTAATCACTGGTTCGGTTTTGATAACATTGAACCAAAGTAAAGGAAGAAACTAAAACACTCTAAAACCCATATTAAATAATTCCTTTCTAACATCAAAATTAAAAATAATAATACCATGTTCACTTTTGTATCTTTCACGAGAATTACATTTTAAAATTAAAACTATTTCTAAATTTTATTTATTTATTATTTATTTTTCGTAAATTGAAACACTTTGTATTCATTATCTTGTTTTAAAGTAGTTAATTTCTAATTAATAGTCAATAAATTATCAAAAGAACATGACAAATTCACATAGCCATAAGAGCAAAGTAAAGGTAAAACATAAATCACCTTAAAATCCATATTTCAATTGTCTTTTTTAACAACCAAATTAGAAAGATAATCAAAATAATTACAAAAAGTTTAAACTATATTATTTTCTAGTTAACATGACAAAACTAAAGGAAAGATCAAACCTAGAATACCTTAAAATCAACATTTTAACAATTTCTTTCTAACCAAATAAGAGACTCAACTCCCTCAATAATGGACCATATTTTTATTCTCATGCAAAAGTTAATTCGAAAATAGATACTTGTTCCAACCAAATTAAAGGAAGCTACATTCCCAACATATTGTCATTATTCACACCTTCTATGGCCACGTTATTTTGTGAGGGATTTTATGCGTAAGAAAGAATTGCGACAAATATAGTGGGAGGGAGTTGCATCTTGATGCAATATGAAGCATCCATGTACATGACTGATTGCAAATAGATTGAGCCAAATAGTCCATATTGTCACACTCATAACATCCTTTTCCAACACATTTTTTGATTGTAAAAGCGAGATAGAGCAAACCATTGAGATGTTTCCCACCTTGAAACACTCTTTTTGCCAAAACCTACTTACAGCACGAGTACTCTTAGTCCATAATAAGTTTTCTTTCATGGTTAAGTAGAGGGTTTTTATCAAACATATAATTTGTGAGTTCTCATAGGATGTCTTTTAGTCTTTTGTCATTGACATAGTTATCTTTACACACAATAAAAACATAACATTACTTTCATTAAAACCACGAAACTTATCACACTTCATTGTAGAAGAGTATCAAACCTTTTATGGTATTCTTGAAGGGCACATGAGCTTGTATTTTTACCCTCACAACTATGATGGAATCACGATTGCCGTTAGACCAAAACCTGCAGGCGTTAGTCTCCGCTACAATCGCCAGAGTTAGGATCCACGAGAGGAGGTTACTCTATGTCGCGAAACACACGGGGAGCGTTGAACCCAATGTCCAACAATATCCCCCCAACGTGAGCCGGGTGAGTTTCGAACTCGAGACCTGTCGCTCTGATACCACTTATTGGAATCACGATTTTCGTTAAACCAAACTCGCAAGCGTTAATGAACTCGAGACCTGTCGCTCTGATACCACTTATTGGAATCACGATTTTCGTTAAACCAAACTCGCAAGCGTTAATGTCCGCTACAATTGCCAGAATTAAGATCCATGAAAGGCGGTTAGTCCATGTCGCGAAACACACGAAGAGCATTGAACCCAAAGTTCAACAAAATATCTTCCCACTTTTTCTTACCACCAACTTCCAATGGAAAGACATAGACAAGAAACTCTCCACTTCCCACATATTTCACTTGGAAAAGGAAAAAGATCTCAAGACTTCATTTAATGAAAAAAAATATGAAAGACAAAATAGATCTACACTTTTATTGAGACAATATTATTAATATAATGATATTAATGATTTCCTGATGCTTCTAGTTTTTGTCAGATGCAGAAGATTACAACGACATAGGTTGGCTGCGCCTCTTTGTTCTATGTGATGGAGCTAACTTGTTTTTATTTGGAACCTGGTTATTTCCTTTATATCTCTTTTTATCTGATAATGGTCGGATTCGGCATATATGTGGTGTTGTGGAAGGATATGGATGTTCCGGGCTCGCTTCGCTGGGTTTTGTGGAAGAATATGGAGGTTTGGCTACCTCTGAAGTTGTGATAGTGATGGGCACGACCTTGCAATCTCCAATTGTCTTTTTTTTCTGGAGGCATGGTGTAATTTTTAGACTTCACATGTGTTTCTGCGGGGGCTGTTGGTAGATATCGACTCTTTGTTGGCAATTTTGCTTGTATTTGTGACTTGAATGTTTATGTAGATAGGCAGTCCATATCTGGCCGTGCTTCATATGTAATCTAATCTAGAGAGTCTCTTGTGTTTCTGGACGTCGTATGATAAGGGTTTGTTTATGCTATTTGATCAAATGTGATATCTATGTAAAACATTTTAATGAGTAATAAAGCATCAATTCACTTAAAAAAGATTTGATAATAATCACTATTTATTATTAGTATATAATTGTGTAATAATATTAGTTACAGTATATAATAATATTAATGGTATAAAAACTGTGCTATATATCACTATTATAATAAATACATATAATAATTATTATAGGTAAATTATTTAATATATTTTTATATAATAATAGTTATTGTAATTTATTTAATATATTTTTATAGTTAAGCTATTTATATTATAGGTTTATAAGTATATAGGAGAAGAGAGGAGGTTTTGTGTCAATATCAACATATTTGACATAGTATGCAATATTTTATATCGTGTAGAAGTAAATTTATTAAATCAATTTAGATTTATTTTAATTATAGATCTATCAAGTTTATTAAGTATCTAGAGAAATCTAATCTCTTAAGATGCAAATCTTTTCTCAAGTTTTATATTAAAAAAGAAGTTTGCACCTTCAAAGATTTGATCCCTTTAAGAAATTGATAAATCTGAAATTAAGGTGAATCTAAAATGATATATATATATATATATATATATATATATATATATATCTAGATTGATGTCATTAAGAAAGAAAACTGATGCAAAGTTGTGCTTTACTAAACAAAACAATTTCTATACCAAAATAGATCCATTTCTAACATGAGTGGAGAGATCTAATTTCTTCACTTACACATTTTTTATAAACATAAATTATTTATAATTATTTATAAACAGACATTATTTATTTATTTATTTTTCATTATACATCTGAGCTGTAAAAATGTATAATGAACCTATCGACTCAATAACATGTAACGTGATAAAGTCTTAATATAATCACCCCAAGAGCCGTTGCCTGCTACATAGTACGAGACCAAGCCCATTAGTGACACAAATTTTGCAAGTATCAATGATTTGAGATACAGAATTATGCCATAGACTCTTATATTCAATGTTCAAAGTGAAAAATGGCACAGATGCAATGACCTTCTCAGAGCCAAGATCAAGCGGGAGACTGAGGTCTCGGTGCACTGGTGGCTATGGAAGGGCAAGCTGAAAGGAAGAGTCGTGAGCTCAAGTAGTTTTGGTGTAAAATGGGGTGAGAGCCTCTGCGAACCTTAATTTTTTACCGCTGATCATCATAAACAAGTGTACTGCAGACATCTTCACGGCACAGATCTTGGTCGATCTTTGCCCAGATTTACATTTGGAAAAGCAATAACAAGATGGGAATACATATTTTCCTGTCCATAGAGCGAGTTGTTTGACCATATATGTTCACCGTTATATTTAAACAAGTATATTATTTATATAATTATTAATATTGTAAAGGGGTATATATTGATATATGTTTAAGATTAAATTTAAACAAATATATTATAAAAATAAATATATACAACTAGATTACATTAATTATTGTTGTCTAACGAGACGGAGGAATTGCTCCGATGGTCAAAATTGGCCGGAATCTGGGCCACAAAAAATTAAGAAATATTACAGTAACAGTGTTTGAATCATGATTTTGATGGTGGAAATAGATTCAGCACCATCAAAAATTTCTAGGGCACCCAAAATATTAAATTTTGATAATTATAACGTGGATTTACAAAAATCCCTGTCGAATTTTCTTAAAATCTTACCAGAATTTCCATGATTTTCAGGGCGAAAAAACAGTATAGTTACACTACGACATTATTAATAGACATATAGCCCGTTAGATATTGATTTCCCAGCAAGCTTGCTATTGGACATTTAAGACACCCCTTGCCCTTAGCCCATACCTACATGGGTATACCTACGTGACATCTCTATGTCTCGATTTTCTCTTTTCAGGCAGCTCTGGTCTACAACATTTTCGGTAAGAGTTTCAACTACCAAGAATGAGATAACATTAATAACTCAAATAAATTCCTATCTCTCGTTAGTTGAATTCTAGTTTTTTATGCTTTAATTTAATTAGACTGCTTTTTTGCCCTGAAAATTATAGAAATTTCTATAAAATTTTATTACTACTTTAATATATATATATATATAATTTTTATTTTATTAAAAAATAACATATTTAAAATTAAAATTATATATATATATATATATATATATATATATATATATATATATATATAATATTCAAATAATATGAATAAATTATAGACTTCATGTACTTAATAATTATTTCTATTAAAAAATGTATATATAATTAAAAGTTAATGTATAGTTTTATTTTTTAAATAATGTTTTTATAGATTTTTAAAAATAAATAAATTTAAATAATGAAAATAATTCAACTAAGAAATTTAGTATTTTCACTTTTATTATTACTTTTTAATATATATATATATATTAAAAAATAACATAATTAAAAAATTGTAATCAAAATTAAAAATACTAAAAAATTAATAAATAAATATATTAAAGATATTGTTGGGTCAGAATTGTAATCTACAGATAAATTACGCTTCCCTAGACAGGTGTTAGATACTACTATTTCTCCTAACTCAGAACAGATACACAGAGAGGATTGGATGCTTACTTGTTTCAGTCGCTTCCAAATGACTCCTTCTGTCGCTTCTGCTACAACTTCAAATTCAAGCGGTTCGTTGGTTGAATGCTTCCTGCAAGAAAGAACACTGAAAAAACAAAAGATGCAATAATATAAATATCTATTCAAGCTAGTTAGCTAAATCAGTTAAGCATAAACTACATTCATCAACCACGATCTTACAATATGGAAAATCAAAGTTAACATATATGCATGTAGGGAAAAACAAGAAGTACTCTTTATTGATGATAGAAGGAGAGGTTACAACCTAGCGACTGATTTGAAGTGACCTTCCACCATACTTTCCAAGTCTCATCATAGCATAAATCTCTCCAGCAGTAGCTCTACAAACCAAGCTCTCAATTGAAAATTCTCCAGCATTTCTCTACTCAAATTCTTCCTTCTCAAACACTTAGATCTGTGTTCAATTTATAGGTGAACTGTAGGTTGTTTTGCAATCAATAGCTTTCCAAAAATAGGCAAGACATGTTTCCATTCATGTAGATGTCAAATGGACACTTGGATCCGAAGCTTGACACATGTGAACTCTTCTAGAAGGCACTGGCCAAGTGGAGATTCCGAAACAATGAGAATTTCACTCCCAATGTGACCAACACACCTGTGAATGTTGGGAAGTGCTTTGTAAAGTAGCCTTGCATGGGGCTACCTGCATATGCAACACACTTAGGCCCCTTAGAGCCTACGTTGGTGAGCTCTCATATTCTATACAATAAACTTCAAACCATGGAAACCTTTGCTTGATGAAAGTCTTGCTTGATTTGTCTAGTTTCTTGTCTTAGGGCATGTAGCAACTGAAATGATAGGGAATGATAGACCCTTGATCATTAGTCCTAGAGATGATGCCCAATTAACCATGTCATTGGGAATGGTGCCCAAATTGACCTATAACAATTTCCCCCTAAAGCATGAGATCCAAATAATAAAAACATTTGATTGAGATGCTTTACGCTGTGATGAGCCTTGAAATGAAGCGGAATGGTCACCTGCATCAATATTACAATAAATTACATCATGATATATCCTCTATTGATCATAATTGCTGAGGGTAGGCATTCCCACGTTCAGCACATAAAACAATCTAATAACATGTACATAATTCATAAAGTTGTCTACATTGGAATGTTGCCCAGATATAGACACCCCTACAGATATAGGCCCATGTTTGGATGACAATCTGTATGTAAGGTCACCGTACAAATGATGTGTACAAAAATCCTGAAATCGCAGCCCGGATGGCTGAAACTAGATCCGGGGTATTCTTATCTCGTTCACTCGATCATTCGGGTACAAGTCTAGCCATGCGAATATATGATTTGTAGTCAAACGTGGAAAGACATCGTTTGATTACCAGCCAATGATGTGAGTTGTTAACAAACGCGAGAAAACCATCATTAATATCAATGGCCCCCAGGGTACTGCAGTACATTTTGTAAGGCGTGAATAGATGATTTGATGTTGAACGCCAAACAAAATCTTTCGGTCAAAGGTCTGGAAGCGAGGATCTTGTCGATGCTGTAACAAGCCTCATGGTACTGGAATCTGATGTTTCTGAGTGAACTTCCTGGATATTGATTTATTGTCGATAGGAAGTCACCTTATTGCAAAACAGGAGTTACTAATTTCGGAGACAAGGGTATGACTTGATATAGCAATTTTTAGGGATGACGGTCATGAAAATGAAGGTTTATGAGTATTGCAGATGGATGAGTTTTTAATCACTGGATGACTTCTCTTGAACATATCGGCGATACTGTGATGAGTTGGCAGCATTGACCCAAAACCGAAGTGAAGGTATGATGAGCCATAGGTGTGAATGAACTGTCAAGATTATTACCCAACCCAAACAGTCAAGGAAATGGAGTGAAAGAAGTGTCATGTTTAAGAACGACTTGCTACCAAAAAGAAACTTTACTTGCTTTTCCCAAATTTTGCCCGGTCATTTGTCGACCAATACCTCTTTATTTTTTAAAAAGCTTGAGGAGTGACAACATTTGGTTGATTCATAATCTGGGTCCCTTTCCTGCATATTTATTTAATAATCTACTCCAGCTCAGCGATGAATGAAATCGATTTCTTGCCATGATCGACAAGCCCGTCGTTATTTTATGTTTTAACGCAGCTTAACGATGTTGACAGCTCGATCCTTTTTCATATTTAGAGTCTCGAAAGAGGATTAAAGAGACCTCAAAAGTACTTTCGCAAATTTGTCACTTAGATCCGGGTGCGAAAATGAGCATTCCAGAGAACCTCTTTGGTCATGTTTAACCAAGGTATTCATTTTTCGTAAATAATCCATCTCAGTCCGGAAAAGGGTTAAACTTATACTAAGTAGATATCAATTCATTTACTTTAACGAGCTCGAAAAAACAAGTGCTCAACAATATTTTCACATTATCGGAGTCTGAAAAGCGCTGAAAGAAGACTCCAGGGGTTCCTTTTTCGCTGTTATCGAAGCTCGAAAAAGAGATAAAAGTGCGCTTCAAATCCTTTTTTGTTTTTAACAAAGCTCGAAAAATAAGAAGAAAAAGTATGCTTTGTGGTCAAGTCATTGTTTGAATAAATTTGCACGACTAATCTGTTCATCAGTTGTATTTCCTGTTCAAAACAACATCAAATGGATTAAAAATACCTATTTCATGATAAAAACATAATAAAACTATAGTCATAGCAATAAATTTAACTTGCAAACAATTAAATGACTATAAAAAGTAGTTTCACTATTCATTTTTACCATTCCATAGTTGCCATTTGCATTTTGGAGCTCTGAACTTGATTTTTCCCTCGAACTTCAGTCATGGATTGCGTGAAATTGGTAAGAATGTTTTGAATGCCCCCTGAAAGAGTAGGTGTTGAATGCCCCTTGGAAGAGTAGGTGCCTCCCAAGCTTCATTTCATTCATCTAAGTAGATTACTGGTTACTAATAGCTGGATGGAATGAAGGTTCATTATAGGGGAGGATTTGTTTCATTTTTTAACGAGCTTGACACAGGAAAAGAACTATGCTCATGACCCGTTTCATTTTTTAACGAGGTTGACACAATAAAAGAAATTTCCTCAAGGGCACTTGTTTCATTTTTTAATGAGGTTGACACAAGAAAAAAGAATTATCCTCATAACTCTGTTTCATTTTTTAACGAGGTTGACACAGAAAAAGAACCATCCTCATAATCTGTTTCATTTTTTTAATGAGGTTGACACAGGAAAAGAACCATCCTCATAGGTACTTGTTTCATTTTTTAACGAGGTTGACACAAGAAAAAAGAACTATCCTCATTGTGCACTTGGACTAGTGAGTGTGTGCTGGAAAAGATGTAGTCTAACGGAGTCATCATTTAAGGAGTTTGATGAATACCACAAATGATAAGTTATAACATGCGTTAACGGGTCTTCTCCAGGGTTTTCATTAAATTTTGGAATTTTTGAGGGTAATTTTTGTGGTATCACCGGCCACCAAGGAGAATAACTGATGGGATCAGCTTGATATTGCACTGAATATGTGAATAAAGGATCAAGCCGTTCAGTACTCATAAAGGAGGAACCAGATAGGATTCCAGATGATGACATGGGTGAAGTCAATGGACAAAACATCGGAGATGAAGCAACAACAGATGTTGTCGCAGCTGAAATAGATGGTTCAGTCTGGGATGTTATCTCAGCCATGGTAAAATGACCCAGTGTATACCCTATAGAATCTACGGGAACTGAAAGTGAAACAGGTTCAACAAAAGCAAAGGAAGGTGATTGAGGAAAAGACTCGTACAGGTAAAGCTCCTACCGAAAATGAGTTGGAGTTAAAGGTGTCTCTTCTTGTGATATTTCTTCAATCGAAATCAAACCAGGTGGAAGAATATCGCCGTCAGGCCCAAAGTATATTTCAGGTGGTTAACTGCGCGATATGGGAGACTCAATGGCTACAATACATTATGGAGTGACCAATACAGAAACAACTTTCGGTTGTTCAAATTTGGGATCAAAATTTTCTCCACTTAGGGAATATAGCAACAGAAATATAAGGGGATGATAGACCCTTTTTCGTTGGTCCTCGGGATGATGTCCAGTTTGACCAATAACAGTTGCCTCCTAGAGCACAATGGGATCCAGATCAACTTCCAGTTGAACAACGTTGGGTTCGAGAGGTATGGTCTCAATGATTGAATGGATCGTGACCACGGGTAGCTGTGAAGACTCCGTTTCGACAACAGTAAACGAACCGAGATATGTGGAAACAATTTGAGCTAACTTTGGTTTAAATGATGATGTTTCGCTAGAGGTATGAATTGTACTTGATTCGGCAGATCGTGATTGCCTTCGCCTACCAGAAATAACTTCCGGTGGTAAAGGGGGTTTTAAAGCTAATCTACGCGAACGACGGGGGGTAGGGTTGTGTTCTTCCACTATTACTGATTTATTTTATCCAAAAAAAAAAAACAAAAAGAGGGTAATGCTAGGCAAAAGGGTTTACCAAGAAACTGTGAATTGCAGAATACCTTCTGGCGAACCAAGAAGTACAGGCAGGTAATCTCCCCGAATGTTGTGTTCGGTGTATCACAATTTCAAGGTGGCCGACTCGGTTCACTATGGATGGATAGCACCTAAAAGTTGTCCTCCCAAATATACCCGAAGGTACGTGGAGGCCCAAGTCCGTATTAGCGCTGTCTGATCCGAAACTACACAGTGAGAGCACCCCTTTATACTTATCGTACTGTAACACTGCTTGATATACCCAAGAGTACGTGGACGAGCTACGATATACTTACGCACGTGGAGTGAGGTATCACATCCGGAATGTATCGCATAAAATTTAACGACAACTGCTATATTTTACGACACCGGAACACGTCTCTAACCTAGACCTTCTAAATGTTATCGTTAAGGTTCCAATGCGTTGTTAAGTAAATTGAGATTTATTTTATGTTGATCTTTCTTAACAATTTTCCTTTTAGGTTCACCACGATGATGTATATGAAATTCCTAAAATGCAAGCTAAGAATGATAAACAAACTTTCACTTTCAACTTTTTCAATGAAGAACCTAGCTACTAAGGGAAGAGAACGCTAGTTTGTTTGAAAAAGAGCAAATAATTTGTGAGCAAACAAATCAATGAACAAAAGCAAAATCAATGAATCACAAACTAAATGCAGATTTCCTACTGTTCCTTTTGCAAAAAACACACAATCCTATATGCAAATGGAAGTTTTTCTTTTCAGTTTCCTTATTGTTATGAAGGCAGAAAAGAAACTAGGTGCAATAGATCAATAATCGAAATGCTTTTTACTTTCGAGAAACGAAGAATACAAACAACAATTTCTCTTTTGAAGGAAAAATGAGGATTTCAACAATAATTTCTCCTATCAAGGAAATGAAGATTTTACGACAATTTCCTATTTAGAAAGCAAATGATTCTTAATGCGACCATAAAAAATACTTAGAAATCAACTTTTCAATGATAAAGAAAAACTTTTGTAAACAAACATTGAACAAATTTTCAGCCAAAGGAGGAAGAAGTATATAGAGACACTGGTCAATTGAGCGTCAAAATTTTCAGAACACAGCAGCAAACATAACTGAAGAAATTTGCAGAGTCAATTTTAAGGGAATTTGGTCCTTTTTCAGGAGCCAACGCAGTCTCCAAGGGGAGATAGTGCTCTGCAACGCAAGCTTGGAAGGGAGAGAATGCTCTGCAAAGCACTGTGCCCTGACTAAGGGTGCATTGGGCGCAGTAGGAAAGGAAAAATACTACTGTTTGGCTCACTGTCTTTGCAAATTAAGATCTGAAAAAGTATAATCTTTATGTGTAACAGCTACTTGGTGGATTTACAAAGCAAATCAGAGACTAAAACACCTAAAACTAAAAGAAATTCTCCCTAATGGAGTCGCCAGTTTGTTGGGCTAGAATTGTAATCTACGGATAAATTACGCTTCCCTAGGCAGGTGTTAGTATAGAAAAATAGGTGAAAGACTATACTACCATTTGTCCTAACTCAGAATAGATACATAGAGAAGATTGGATGCTTACTTGTTTTAGTCGCTTCCAAATGACTCCTTTTGTCGCTTCTGCTACAACTTCAAATTCAAGCGGTTTGTTGGCTGAATGCTTCCTGCAAGAAAGAACACTGAAACAATAGATGATGCAGTAATATAGATATCTATTCAAGCTAGTTAGCTAAATCAGTTAAGCATAAACTACATTCATCAACCAAGATCTTACAACATGGAAAATCAAAGTTAACATAGATGCATGTAGGGAAAAACAAGAAGTACTCTTTATTGATGATAGAAGGAGAGGTTACAACCTAGTGATTGATTTGAAGTGACCTTCCAACATAGTTTCCAAGTCTCATCACAACATAAATCTCTCCAGCAGTATCTCTACAAACCAAGCTCTCAATTGAAAATTCTCCAGCATTTCTCTACTCAAATTCTTCCTTCTCAAACACTTAGATCTGTGTTCAATTTATAGATGAACTGTAGGTTGTTTTGCAATCAATAGCTTTCCAAAAATAGGCAAGACATGTTTCCATTCATGTATATGTCAAATGGACACTTGGATCCGAAGCTTGACACAGTGAACTCTTCTAGAAGGCACTGGCCAAGTGGAGATTCCAGAACAATGAGAATTTCGCTCCCAATGTGACCAACACACCTGTGAATGTCAGGAAGTGCTTTGCAGAGCAGCCTTGCATGGGGATACCTGCATATGAAACGCACTTAGGCCCCTTAGAGCCTGCATTGGTGAGCTCTCATATGCTATACAATAGGCTTCAAACCATGGAAAACTTTTCTTGATGAAAGTCTTGCTTGATTTGTCTAGTTTCTTGTCTTAGTGCATGTAGCAACTGAAATGATAGGGAATGATAGAACCTTGATCATTGGTCCTGGAGATGATGCCCAGTTAACCAAGTCATTGGGAACGGTGCCCAAATTGACCTATAACAGATATAAAATATTTAAAATTCAAATAATATGAATAAGTTATAGAATTCATGTACACCTTATTTATATATTGATAACTATTAATCTATTTCCAAATTACAAACTACAAGTTCCTTTTAAATAATGCTAGTACATATCATTGCATTATAAATTTATTAAACAATGTCAAAAGATATAATTGATCAATATGGAATTTTAATTACATTATTGTTCAATATTAAAGGAGAGCCTCAATGCTCCATGAATCGGGTGTTAGGCCTAGGGAATGTCAAGGAACATGCAAAGAAGGGAAATGAGTTCGAATGTGTGGCAAGCATAAATGACAAGATTAAGCGACATGAGGAGGTTGAGGGGCTCAACTAATGCCATGAGAAAACACTCACCCTTAACACAATGCCATTTACATAGATGGATATAACTTCTAGGTTTAGTGTGTTGTGGGCATATAAAATATTTCAAGGCTAAAGTTTGTATTTATGCTCTATGAATTCTCTTCTAAGTCATCTAATTTTATGGTTTCTCTATTTTTGGATTTCTCACCTTCGTTTTAGCGGTTCTAGGGGATAAAATTCAAGTGGTGGGAGCTTGACAACGGGATAAACTAGAAATTGAATTGTCTTCTTGCTTGGGGTTTAGCTATAATAACACCTACTTGCAAAAGGATTGGGCCAAAGGAAAAAAAAAAACATGTGTTTGGCTCTCGAGGCACAAGTCAAACTCAAGGTTTTCGGTAGTGTCATGTAATCCATGTAGTTCAAGATATGATGCAAACACACAACTAGTTCCTATATCAATGCCCAATCGAGGGCAAGGCTAGCATAGATAAGATCAATATGGGGGTTCAAAAATTGTGGGAGGGAATGGATATGGATCTCATTCTAATGGAGATTCAAGGTGTCTAGGATCTAAGCAATTCCAAGGCTAGGGAGACAAGGTACTTCTGATTAGCATAGGCCACAACTCCAAAGAAGTCTGAGATTGCGTAGTTTCTACAACAAATCTCATTTTTTAGGAGTAAATTTGATGAATTTGTCAAAGGGATCTTTAATACAAACTATCAGTTAAACATGAATTAAAGGGGGTTGAATAGGTAGATAATCATGAAGGCTTAAGCAAGTCGAAGTGCTCTTAGGAAAATTCGATCTTAATTCAAGATGATGTTCTCCCACCTTTGTCTAAGTTAGCTTGTACTTTGAGTTCTCAGAAGCCAACTAATGCAATATGGAGGTAACTCAAGGACTCCCTTGGAGTATCATCCTTCATATACTAATTTTTAGATTTATCTTGTTTAGATTTCATATGTGTTTTAGTGCTAATATCTAGGGTAATGGGTTTGTCTCAATTTTAGGAGGTGGCCCTGAAAGTTACAATTTTTTTTATATAATAGATATCATCATGTTTTTCTATTGTTACTATTAACCAATTTTTTTTGGAATTGTAGAACAACTTTGTTTCCCATGTGGCAATCTTGTTTTGGAATATTAGGAGGGCTTTCTTTACATTGTGGCAAGACCTCCTAAATTCCATGAATTTTGTATATATTGTGCTATGCATGTGAAATAGAAAGCATGTGCACACACACACACACACACACACAAAGGTAACCATCCTCTCTCTCAGCTCGAGGGCAAGAGTGAGGGTTAATACAACAATATTCAGAGGCATGGAGCCATTAAAACAATATTTCTCATTATCATGTCACTCGTAGGGAATTGAACCTTGGTGGGGGAGCTAGCAACCATTCTACCCAACAACCCTATATAAACCTAATTGAAACACAAACATGAGAACCAAAGCTCCAAGATCACTAAGAAAAAACAATGTGAGTCTCATAGCAACCTTGTGAAGCTACACATAAAGTGATTAAGAAAAAATCCCTAAGGATATCTACCCACACTACAAATTTTTTTATCGCTTTCTTGGTTTAGCCTGCTCCTTATTTGCTAACAATATACCTTGATATAAAATTCTAATATAAATGCACCATTAACCTAAAAATAGAGGGAAACATTTCTCTTATAAATATTAATAAATTAGGAACATTAATAAGAAATAGAAAATAAAATGTATCTTCAGTGGACTAGGTTGGTGAGCTTATGTCAACAAGTGGAAGACGCCATTGCACAATTAATATATATCCCACCCATATATAACAGAGGTTTGGAAAGAGGTGGAAATTATTACACGATTAAGAAATGCATCAGAAGGTAGAGATGTATAATAAGAATTCAATTCATGCTATGCGAAAAAATATGCAAAGAAAATCACGTTGAGAAACCTAGAGGCAATAAATTAGGTGATTTCTCTTACTTTGATAATTTCTTTTGATGTATTTTTACTTGATTAGCTTCTCCTTTCACTTGATTATTATTATTTTTCTCTATCATCAAAAAACTACCAAATAATTAAATCAATGAGACAATAAGACATAAGATGTAGGCTATTAGCTAGGGCCAAAACCTCTCCTCTTGATAGGAAAACCCACAAGAACTCTTATATTCTTATAGAACTCCAATTAATGAATTCCAAGACCTATGACCCTTGACCAATACCCCTCCAATACCAAGTCAAAACCTCTCTTTGATGAGCTTCTCTTCCTCCAAGTCAATGCTAGTCAAACTTGCTTCACAAATTTAGATTTTGACCCTTCTTTAGAATTTTGGCTTGTTCTTGGAGGACTCCAATTTCATCCTCTTCTCCATAAACCCTAGTTCACATGTGTGGCTAGAATACAGATCAATTTTCCTCTTTTCTCCTTCGCTTGACATGCCTTCTCTTCCTTATAAATTCGGCTTGCAAATTAGACTTCTTGTCACTAAAGTCTTGGCTCCTACAACTCGGTATTCATTGCAGTAAGATGATGCCCTAAAATTTTCACGTGTGGAGGAAGATAGCCCAAAAAAATCTATAAAGTGCTTCGCTCTTCCTTCCTTTATCTCTCTTTTCCTTCGCTAAGAATTACACTTCTTCTCCTAGCTTGCTTGATCAAAATTCTTGATGCTTGAATGAATTATTCCTTGAATGAGGCCAAGTGCTCCTTTATATAGGCTTCCTTGAGTCCTTAATAGGCTGACATGTCCTTCTAGACAGGTTGAATTGTCCTTATTGAAAGCTGACTTGATGTAGCACCATGACGAGGTCTTAGAAGGTCTTTGACTCTAGATTTGACTCAAATAGTTTTTCTTTACAGTATGTAACATGCCCAAAAGGATCTTCCATACATGACAATGAATCAAGTGAATTGTAGACTCAATGAAAAACCCTAGAATCACCCAATGGGTGCTTGAACTATAAAACAAATAGCCTTGAGCATGAAACCCATGCCTCAAGAAATAACAATAACAATTTTATTTTTCTCTTTACATTAAATACATAAAATCATGATTACATAAGTCATTTTGAAGACCAAACCTAGTTATATATTTAAACACTCCCTCTTAACTAGGGAGGTATTCATAATACATACAAGGTACTTGGACATTCTCAAACTAGAGAATTCTCATAAGAAGAGTAAGATTGGTAAGTCATCTCATAAGCTATCAATTCAACTTATCTCTTTGCATCATACCAACCAACATTTTCACATAGCAAGGCCTTGACTAACAATTCTATCTCTCCACAAGAACAAAGGACAATGATTGCGAGACCAATGAATGATAGACACCATCATCATTGTCTCTTAGGGCACATACCCTACCAAGGTGTTCACAGGGTATGTCTTTCTAGGAAAATTCCTATATTGGAATAACACAACCTCAAGGAAGTTCCTCTTCGACTACTCTTATCTTGGATGCCCTACCTCATCCTCAAAGAGTATTGGAAGCCAGATGCTTACCCAATCCTCCATTCTTTCTTCATAGAGTGTAGACAAGAATGATGTGTCTATCTCTTGCTATAAAGGAATATACCCAAGTTCCCTCTTATCCAGGGACTTGTCCAAGCTCCCTCTTAACTAGGGACTTGTTTCCAACAAAAAATTTCTTCTCTTTCGTGGAGATCATGGTACCTTCATCTACTTGTAGAGATCGTACTTTTGATGCCATGAATTGTATCTTCATCATTATGGAGCCTTCATCTTCTAGGTTTTTCTTCTTAGGGCATCGACCATCCATCACTTTCCTTCACGACCATATCAATCATGTCATCCTTATCAGAAAGTGTTCTTTTAGTCCAAATTTGGCTTAATTAATTCCACTACCTTTTCAAGTCATGTTACTTTTAGGATCTTCCATCCATTCCCAAGATTACTAGTTGTAGGTGACATCTACAACTCTCTTTTGGTAGCCTTGTATCAACCCAACTAGATGTTCTTCAAAAATAAAAATGAACATAAAATCAAAGTTACCTTTTATGATGGCCTTTTATCAAGACATCTGCTTGCTTGCAACATCAACATCCTGCATATTCATAAACACATCTCCAAGAAATTTAATGTGTAAGGTCTCTTTCCTTTACAAACTTCATCATATTTTTCATACCTTCTCTATGGAGATGTCGTAACCAATTATTCTAATCATCGGATGTTGGCCCCTTATCTGATCTCATAGTTACATTTCTCTTGAACTCCACTTCCTCTCTTCACATATTGTTCCCAGGAGCATAGTTCCTTCATCTTTTTAAACCACCTCATGTTCCATATGAGGACATATTATGTTGATTTCATCTTGTCAATATGTGAACTAATTGCATATTTCCAAAGGAAGAGATCCTTATTCTTAGAACATGCATAAGATAGAGCATTCACCCATGCTATCTGCAACTATATACTGACATGACTTAATCTACTAAATATGTACATACCTATTTTCACTTTTTGTTCATCTAGACTTATTTTGGAAACTTCATTTCCTTGCTTGAAAGTTCTTCAATAATTTTTACATGCTACACTCCTTTTTCATCATACCATCATACTTCTAAACAATGGATCTCACACAAGGTGGAATTATCATTGAGACACTTGCTTCTTCCAAGTAGAGATGAACCTTCTAATGAATATTATAATGTAGGATCTTAATTATCATCATCCTACAAATTCTCATTTATAATGATGATGATAAATGATGAATTATTTCTATGCTAGATGAATTTCTTTCAACCATATATACAATAAGGTTACCAAGACTCGCTAATTCCTTTCTATGATGACAACTACAACCATGTAGAATTCTACTTCAACTATCCTTCCAAGCTTCTATAATGATTTCATGATCTCTTGCTTCAATTTTATGATGCCATATTATAATATGATGCATCCTATTGTCCTTGCAATGGCTCTTGATAGCAATTTTTAACCATGGTAGAGGTATTTTCACCTCATACTTCTCCTTTCTCTAGAGACCTTAATAGTGAATATCTATCCCTTATTTCTTGGATTTCTTCTCATCAGGTTATTCTATTTCTTCGGTAATATGTGCTTCAATTCTTTATTTAATTTTCTTGTTGTCCTTCTTGAGTTTCAAACAATATCTCTCTTGCAATTCCCATATTCCTGACAACCATAACATTGGATCTTTCACATATCAATCTTCTTCTTTTTCAGAGGACCAAACTTCCCAAAATTTCCTTTTCTTCTAGCCATGGCACCAAATGCTTGAACTTGTTCGTTTTATCCTACATCACTTTTTTCTTTTAACTTGGTTTCTTCAATTTTACACAATGACCAGAGTTCACCAGACGGTGTTGCTCCCTTCTTTCCATAGATGCTTGATACAAAGTTGCCCCATACATCAGGTAGTGAATTGAGCACCATGGTGGTCATTTATTTATCAGATATTATTTCCCCTATTATTGTAGTTGATCTCGTATTTTGGACACCCTCATAAGATATGAGGCTATCCCTTTTTCCTTTAATACATTCATCATACGTTGTTCGGTTCTCAAAGATATGACTTCTCTAGGAGTGCTTATAGAGAAAAATTATACTAACTTCTCATAGATTTCTTTGGATGTCTCCAAATTTGCAACATAAGGTATGCGGGTAGCCTTGATGGATTCTATAGGGATCCTTTGAGCCCTTATTTCCCTTCCATATACTTAGATAGAGCTAGAGCTATAGCTTCTTACTTTAGAGGTTTAGTGATTGAATCCTTAACCTGTCCAATGACTTCATTTTCTGAGGATCAAATCTGTCCTCTTCTTACATGCAAAGAAGTTTGATGACCCAACCAACTTGTTTCTCTCCTTGAAAAACTAATTAATTTTGATAGAATATTCAGACATAAATGTAGAGGTACTTGCTTGTCAAGTGAATATACTTCTTGATGGTGATATATTCAACTTGATGCCTTATTAATTTTGATGATGATGTTTATAATAGAAGATGTATTCCTTCAAGTATTCTTTGATAGTGATCATTGACTCAAGGAGAGGGAGATCACCTTGATTCCTTGAAGATGATGGCAGTGCTTCTTCCCGCTTCCCTTGGATGTGATCCTTCAAGATTCTTCAATGTGTAGTACTTCTCTTGAGTGGATGTGGGGTCCTTGAGATCTTCTTCTCCTTGAGATGATGATTGTAAAATGTGTGAGCTTCCCAAGAATGCTTCAAGTGAGGTACCCTTCTTTGTATGATCTAGGGTTTTACCATCTTCTTTGATATTCTTTAGTTCCTTTCTTCAATATGATAAGTGGGATAGTCCTTTTTGATGGTTTCCTTGTGCTTGGTCCTTGTATATCCCTTCTTGATGTCTTCTTTGATGCCTTGAAATTTATCGATATTCCTTTTCTACAAGTTTCCTTTCTTTGTCTTGTCATGTTAGCTTTGATACCTTGTTGAGAAATATAGAGGAAACAAATTAGGTGATTTATATTACTTTGATAACTTCTTGTGATGTATTTTACTTAACTTTAATATATTCTTCTTTCACTTTATTATTATTAGTGTTCCCTATCATCAAACAACTACCAAACAAATAAATCAATGAGACAATAGGACACAAGATGTAGGCTATCAACTAGGACCAAAACCTCTCCTCTTGAGAGGAAAACCCATAAGAACTCTTCTCTTCTTATAGAACTTTAATTGATTAATTCCAAGACCTATGACCCTTGACCAATACCCCTCTATATGATTAATATTCCCTCAACGAATCAACACATAGGGTCTTCTTATGAGTTGTTCACAACTCCGTTTATGAACAAATCCTTAACTATCCACTGCTACTCCTTAGTCCTTCAAGAATGCAACCTTTTGGGACTTCTACCCTCTATTTCCTTCATGTGTTGCTTCAATGAAGAAAAAATTAGGGCATGGAGGACTACCCACTATGACTATCAAACATCCTTCTCTAACAATCAACTTATGGCTGATTCATAAGCCCACTTACCTGACCTTATTCCTTCAAGAGACAAAACCTTTGGCTCCTCAAAGTATGCCCTTCTTACAGTTGTCAAAGTCATTCTTAAAAACTGATCTAGGGCATCAAGAACACCTTGTTGTTTCCCTCCAAAAAGACCTTCAGATGACCTCCAAATCTGTCCTAACTAGGACCTCATCCACTAACAAACAAATCAGCTTGAAAAAATAAACAACATACCCCTGGAAAATGCCACTTACTTGGCTCTAAACATGTACAAATCTAATATTATTTCGGTCTTGGTTAAGGAACTCTAACAACCCTCCGTTCTGAATCAAATCACCTACAAAAACCTGCATGAGCATCTTCCTTAACAACCTGCCTTCTTTGCCTTGATACTCGACCTTCTCATAGCTTCTTGCTTGGTTGTTTGTCCCTACAAATCAAACCTTTCGGCCTCCAAAAAAGTCACCTTAGGCTCGACCCTACCTACAGTCACCTCAGAGAATTTTCGGCCCCTGTTGCTTGAAGATCCAAGCCTAAAACATGCCCAAAATTGATCCTCTCCTACTTGGCCCTGCTCCTTATCAAATCGGCCCTCAAGACAATCACAAGAAGTCACAAAGCAATCTCTTCTCATCTAATCTGTGGACAACTCAAATATGTCTTCTGTTAAATTTTCATAGAGCTAAATTTTTCTTTTCTTTGATAGTTGCATTTCTTCAATAACATGTTAAATTTCACCCCAAAAATTTATATCATTATAAAAATATACATTATTAACCATCATCATAAGAAAATATATACAAATAACAATACCATCATCATCATCTAAGCAATAGAACGTAAATGAACAAAGGAAGAAAAGCATGCATACATAGAGACACCAGGATTGGTCCGAGACCAAGGAAAAACCCACTATGGGGAAAACCCTTGCAAATTATTCTTCTTAGATCATCATCAAATGATTCAACAATAAGAGTAAAATGCTCCATAGATCCTTATCTTCATAATGTAGAAAAGAAATAGCATTTTCAAAATAAAACCATAAACATACTTTTGCTGAAGGAGCCTGAATCTGAGAACTGAAATGCACAGACACTGGTTGTAGCATACTGATGAATATTGTTGATACTGAGTGAGAACTGTAGATACATCTTGCAATGGAAATATATATGGAGCATATCCATAGATATGCAGATCTACAACGGTACAAAGCCATGTATACAACAGATCACTGAAAAATCATTGAAAACAACTGTCCAGTCCTAGATCTAAATCGAGGACACTGTCAAATATGTCTGCAGTCATCTACATGAACACCAGTGATTGGATCAAGCTCAAATCTGCCTAGAAATCCTTAGGCGTGACCTCAAGACATTGTGCCCGTGGCTAAATCTTCCCTGACCGCTACCTATACTCACTGTGCCTACGACTGAGGTCATGATCAACTTGATCTAGCCTAAGAACCCTAGCCATGATCTCAACACACTCATCCCACGGCTATAGAAGCTTAGCACTACCTTGCCACGCTATGCCCAAGACTCGACCCAAATTATGAAATTTTGTGCCTGCAACAATGGCCCGGAAGCCCCAGTTCAGAGTGAGCCTCTCGCCTGTGATTCTGAACCTCGCGTGAGCTTCTTTTGTCAAACCTGTGCGATCCAAGACAAAATAGACGAACCAATAAAATGGATGAAAATCAAAGATTGCTTGAGAAAGTGTGTGAGAACGAGCTTGAGGTCGCCTCTATTTATAGTTTTTGTGTGGGTTCGCTTGGGGTTAAGGCTGAATTAAATAAATTCCACATGTGGTTAGGCCGACCCATTTCATTTCACTTTAATAGATAAAATAATTCATAATTTAACTTCTTCTTAACCGATTGGGGCAATATATAGGTCGATTTTGGTCCTCTCGAAAACATGAATCTAATGCAATTATAATATCGACCATCAGAGCTATCCATAGTGGAATTTGAACACAGGTTCATAATTTTAACACTCCCTCTCAACTAGGGAGAATTCCACCTACCAATATATTTTCGTCGATCAATATGCCATTCTAGTATCTTCATGAATCATCACATATTGTCATTGATTATCTCTATCATGAAGTCATCATGTTGTGAACCTATTACAAATCATCAATGTAATTCTCATGATTATTCATGCTTATCTCTTGATTTCGTCTGCTCGTATGATGAACATTCTCGGATCTAGAAGAAGAATTTTTCATCGGAGGGGAGCTTAGGCTACCTCCCTTCATCCATCAGGATATCATTCAAAATCTCTTCCAGCGGGCTTCTACCTATAATATCAACATCAATCATCATTGGATAACATAGCATCAGGGATCAATTCTCAACCTGTAATCGCATCGGGGAACACATCTCGACCTGAAATCTCACAGGGGAGCTATACCTCTACAACCCCATATATAGAAATAGGATATCCATCCATGTAGGGGATCCCATCTCGACCCTAGTATCACATCGGGGGGCTCAATCTCAACATGGAACCACATAGGGTTATCTCAACCCATCCTATTTCCTACTGATATTCCCATTGATGACCCTGAATATTCATATAGTAAAACACTTGCATCATAATCGACTTGGGTTGTACACCCCAAGTACATTCTCAACTCGTTGGCCAAACGAGGAGTGGTATTCCTGACAAGCCCTACTTGTGGGTATGATTCCAATTGTGGTATATTCTGTAAAGACCAATCAGAGGAGAAACATTCTCCGACACTATCAAGATAGGGGAGAAACATCTCTAACCATATGGGTAATAGATAGGGAACACACCCTATTTTCCAGGGTTCCCTAAACCCAGGAGCCCTCTATCTCAATACCTAATCCTGGGAGATCATACAGGGAGGAAGAGTTGACTCAAAGTCCTCGATTAGCGTTGCTCTCAACATACTCACATTTGGTATCTACTTGTCTCAATAATAAGTGATTCATGCTCATATGAGACATCAAATAAAATGTTATGTTAGAACATATATAATCATATAAATAAAAACATGAGATCAATCACAACAAGATATCATAATCATCCTCCCTCTCACGGAGGTGTCGATAACACATGGATACCATAATCATCCTCCCTCTCAAGGAGGTGTCAATCACAAGTCTAAGATTGTCTCAAACAATTGCACTGTCTCAATGAATGGATAAATCACAGTCCCAATTATATATACATGGATTCTTTGTCATCACAGTGTATCCATGTCTTATCCAGATCATGCTCAAACAACTCTATAAGGAGATTCTACATCCAACCTCACAACTAGCCATGTTAACAGCATTGTACTCGACCTTAATCGTGCTATGGACCTCTCATCCAAGATATCATGGAAGATATCATATTAAGGCAACATCCAAATATGCTCATCAATATTAATCCCAAACATCATCATTTAATTCATGAAACCACATATCATGGGATAATTATCTCAACCTTTAAAAGTAGAATGTTTCATGCAAATATTTCAAAGGATATTCGGTGGAACTTCTGAATGAAGCATATCAATCATGAATTTAATCATGTTCTATACAAATCACAAACATATGGATTTTCAAAATGGAACATCAATGGTTCAATCAACTATCAGATTCCATGTCAAGTTCAAAAAACATTTGAACTTTAACCTGGAGAGTCTAAGGATTTAAATTTCCATTACACAAAGACATTAAATATAGGATTTCTTTCCGAAATTTCAGAAATCGATTCATCATGCCATGATATGTTATTCTGAGCTGTAGAAGCCATCTCCCTCTTACTTGGATTGTCAGAGGCTCATCACCTATCAAGGGTAGACTATCAGTATGTAAAACCAAAGCCATAATCAAAATCAAGGCCTTATCTTGGAACTCATCATTTTGATTTCATCATATAACTTTCAAATATGGACAAATCTAAATCGGGGAGCTCGCATCACACAAAGCTCTTGGTAAGCATAATGTATTACCAATCCAACATACTCTGCCTGACATAAATCTGTGTTGTGTCAACAAAATCATCTCATCAGAGTTTAGAAGCCAGAACAAAACTATTATCAAATACATTGATATCATAGTATCAATTATTTCAACCAGTGACAGGTAGAGCTCATATGAAGTCTTGAATTCATTTACAGTCAAGTCAATAGGTCAATCATGCCATTACAAGTCATTTTCATTACTAGATGCTAGTGAATACATCAAGGTTAAGTCATGCACGTTCCATCTTCAAACTGAGTCGCAACAACCATTGTGATAATAACAAGATGATCCAGATTTATGAAGGAATGCAAACGAATACACATATAACCATAAATACAAAGATGCAGTGGAAATAACACTTCATTTCATTAATATCAAAGAACTTAAATGTGCTTACAGAAAAAATGGAAATAAACTAGCTAGGGCACTAGTAGCTTATCTCTGAGAAGAGATGTGGTGGATACAAGCCTTTGAACTGTGTTACAATAAGGCTCAAGGGCCTATTTATTATTGAGAAACAATGGAAGGCCCTAAACATCCAAAAACCTAACCCTAGGAGATGAAGCTCCAAAACTATGGGCCCCGTTTGGGTAAATTGGTACATCAACTTCCCGAGGACGTAAATTTGGCATAAGACCTCTGTTTGACGCGCACCATACCTCGTTAGAAATATCTATCCGAGGAATACAACTTTTGAGTGAGAAAAATTGATCCATGGCCCCATGTTTCTCTCGGTTTTTCCAAAAAACGTCGTTTAGGGCCTCAAAACGGCTCTGGAAGTTCAAGACCTGAAAAGCTACTAAAAATAGTAAATTGTGCTATAATTAAGGAAACTGAAAAATTGAAAGAGACAATGGTGGGGCCCCAAGTGGAATAGGTGGGTGGCCACCAATATCCACCTGGATCATTCCTCCCCCCTTAGGAAGAAATGGTCCCCATTGTGTTGAGCTCCTCCATGAGATGAGGAAGCTTCTACTGAACTTGGTCCTTGGTGAATCACTTGCCTTGGTGTAGGAGTTGGCCAGCTTTGACATCCAGATACAGTTGGATCTTCTGATGGTGAGTGTTCTTGATTTTCATGTCCATGATACAATATGTGTTGGCTTGTTCCATGCAGTCTGGGTTTAACTCTGTTGGTGTGAGTTGTTTTGTAATGTCAGAGGTGTCCAGTAGAGGTGGGAAGTAGGGCCGAAGGCAGTCCACATTGAATATTGGGTGCATACCAAGGAATGGTGGAAAAATGAGTTCGAAGGAATTATTCCCTACAACCTTGGTGATGGTGTATGACCCATATCAGAGTGGGCGAAGCTTGTGGTGGGGTCCAGTGAGGCACTCCTTCTGCAAATTTAGCCACACTTTGTCGCTGACTTGGAATTTGTGTGGTACCTGATGTTGATCATGTCGTTGCTTATACTTAGCATAGATCTATCAAATATGTCAAGAACCTATTGACAGATGTGATGAATGCACTTGATGAAGCTGTTCACTTTGTCAGCTTTAGACTGAACATGAGCCGAATCAGCCTGAGTAGCCGCAAATGGCATGGCTACGTCAATGGGACATAGTGGCTGGAATCCCAAGCCCACCTAAAAAGGGGTTGTGGCCGATTGAGCTATGGAGAGCCCGGTTATAACTGTGTTGTACATAGGGGAGGCTCTCAGCCTATGTGCGGGGATGCTTTGAATTGTACATGTGAAGAATGTGTACAATCATCCTGTTGACGACGTCTATATGGCCATCAGTTTGGGGATGGAAAGATGTGGACTTGGTGAGCTTGGTGTCCAGCATTGACTAGAGGCTGGACCAAAATCTGCTAAGGAACCTACTATCCTGATCTGAGATGAAAGACTGTGGTATCACAAAGTTCACCCACACTCGTTTAAAGAAGAGTTTAACAATGGCTTTTGCTGTGATATTCATCTTGTAGGACGCCATAATGACCATCTTTGAGAATCTGTCGACGACCATGAAAACACAATCGTTTCCATGCTTAGTATAAGGAAGGCGCGACATATAATCCATGGAGATGGATTCCCAAGGTCGACTAGGGGTAGGTAGTGGGGTATAGAGGCCTTGCTTCTTGATGGCCAGTTTGGCAATGGCGCAAGTAGTGCAGCAACTGATGTACTTCTAGACATCCTGTCGAAGGTCCGACCAATAGAAATACTTTTGCAGTACTGCCACTGTTTTATTGACCTCGAAATGCCCAATGAATCAACTGTGGTGTTCTTCCCAAATCATCTTGGCATGCTTGCTTGAAGAAACAAAAAGGTGTCCCAGGTGACATAACATTGCATCTTGGAGGTGAAAATTTGGAACTTGCGTACCATCCAAGAGTGTCTTGTATGTGTGGCCGAATTCTAGATGACTCTTGTAGATAAGTGACCAATCAGAAGTCTCGTGCCCAAAAGAGTTGACAATGGTGGTTAGCACCACGATCGATGGTCGGTTGAGGAAATCTGCAACATTATTGGTGCTACCCTTCTTGTACTTGATGTTTAAATGAAACTGTTGCAGATATGTGGACCAATTTTGATGGCGATCTTTCTGCAAATTCCATTGTGTCTGTATGAACTATAGGGTCGGTGGTCTGTGTGGGTGATTGTTTCCTTCCCCAAAATGTAATGCTTCCATTGTCGACAAGCCTCCACAATGGAATACATTTATTTTTCATAAGTGGGATACTTCCAAACTGTGTCATACAATGTATCATTGTGATATGCCATTGGATGCCCCTGTTGAGTAAGAACTCCCCTATAGCATAGTAAGAGGCATGTGTATCGATCTCAAATGGTTGTTTCAAGTCTAGTAATGTGAGCACTGGGGAAGAACAGAGGCGATGTTTCAATTCTACGAACGCCTTCTGTTGAGATTCCGACCAAAAGAATTTTGTTTTCGCTCCTCCCTTGGCGACTTGACTCAAGGGCCAAGTGATATGAGAGAATCCCAACACGAACTTGCGGTAGAAATTAGGAAGACCTAGAAAGCTATGAACCTCTATTAGAGTGGTTGGGGCTAGCCAATCTCGAATGACTTGGATCTTGGTTGGATCCACATGCACCCCCCTTTCATCAATAATGTATCCCAGATACTGAAATTGGGTCATGCCAAAAGTGCACTTCTTCAAATTGGCACACAACTTGTGTTGTCGTAGTGTTTGGAGGACCTGTCGGATGTGGTGGAGGTGCTCTTCTCAATTTTGGCAGAAGATCTCAATGTCATCCACATAAACCACTACAAATGAGTTGGTGAATGGCTGCAAGATGTCATCCATCAACCTTATGAATGTTGCGGGAGCATTCGTCAACCCGAAAGGCATGACCATCGATTCGAAAAGGCCCTCCTTGGCTTTGAAGGCAGTCTTCCACACATCAGAGGGTTCGATTGGTACAAGGTGATACCCAGACTTCAAGTCAATCTTGCTGAAATATTTCGCCCCTTTGAGTTGGTCCAGAAGGTCATCAATCTGTGGGATCAAGTACCTATATCGATCAATGATCTTTTTCAGCGCCTAATAGTCAAAATAGAGTCTCCAAGTCCCATCCTTCTTCTGTACCAACACGATTGGGCTCCCACATGGCGATTAACTTGGCCGAATGTGAAATTTCTACAAAAGCTCCTGAATATGCCTCTTGATTTCATCATTCTCCAGAATAGAGCGCCGATAGATCGGTCCATTAGGTAGTGGTTCACCTGGGGTCAGATCAATGGGGTGCTTGACCTGACAGTGCAGAGGCACACCTTTGGGTGAGTCGAATATGTCCTTGTACTCCTACACGAACTTGTCCATTTGTTTTTGTCGTGTGGAGGAGCCCTGTCTGGAGGTCGTGGCCACAATCTTCTTTCCCTAGGGGTGGATCATCAGGAAATTAAATTTCCTGGTTTTGGAAATGAGCTTACTGCTTTGTTTTGCAGTAACCAAAGAGATAGCGGCAGGCGGTGGTACCTCTAGTATACTATAAAACTTATTGCCCAAAGTAACAATAACAGTGCGAGGCCAGGACTCATACACAACATGTTGATTCCACAAGTATGGTTGGCCTAATAATACATCACAAACATCAAGAGGAGTAATGTCACATAATACCTCATCCATGAAGGGCTTGATGCTGTAGGGAAGACGACACTACTGGCTGACGTGGAGATCCCGTCCTTGGTGAAGCCACCTGATGGTGTATGGTTGTGGGTGTGTTGTAGTGGACAAGCCCAACCACTTCATGACCCCTGCTGAAATGAACTGTAGCGGGGAACCCTTTATCCACATATGGGAGTGGAAGAGACACTCCTCCTCCTCTGGATCTTCCGCTTCCTCCTTCTGGATCTTTGCAGTGGCAACGGTCGCGTTGGGCTCCACATCAATAATATGCTTCCCTTTTTCATTCCCCTTGTCAGGTTCCGATTCAGAGTCAGAGCATGCATCTGATTCAAAAGCCCTCATCTCGGCCACCAGCGACTGCTTGGACCGACACTCACTTGCGTTGTGAGTGGAGCTCTTATGGAACTTACACCACTTTCCTGTGTCCTTATTTAGCTTTGCGATGTTGTTCTTTGCTTGCGGATTTTGTAGGTTGTCTTGGGCCGCCATGCCTTGGATTTGTCCTTTATTCTGCGGTTTGGGGGCACCTTTCCCTTGCTTTTGATTTGTAGATTCAAAGTCTCGCTTCTTTTGTTTGAATTTCTTCTCAATCTTGGCAGCATATTAGTATGTTGTACCAAGCGAGGAGATGTCGAGGAACTCCATTTCCTCCTGAATGTATTTGTGCAGACAACTACGATAATTTAGCACCAAATGTTTCTCTAAATATTTGATACGCAACTTTGTGCGTAGGGTATGGAACAGATTCGTTAGCTCATGCACATCTTGATCCCTTTGCTCCTGCAGCGTTGTCCATTGTATGTACTTGTCCTCATAGCTCCCCACGAGATATTATTTTCCCTTGATGGTGTCTCGAAAAGAATTCCAAGTGGTTAAGGCTGAGAACAGAGAGGGTTTCGTCTCATCCTTTTTCTCATAGTAGGTTTCCCACTAGTCCTTCACATGGGGGGTAGATTTGAGGAGTGCAAAAATAATCTTCTCTCGATCGGAAAAGTCATGAACTGAAAAATATCCTTCTTATAGATTCAGCCATCTATCTACAACATCTGCATCTATTTTTCCCTCAAATATGGGAATGTCAAATTTTACTTGTACCTTAAAGGGAGTCGCGCCTCCAGAGTGGCTGCTGGATGCAGATGCGCTGCTGGTGGGCAGTTGTTGAAGGATCTGGGCAAAGTTATCTATCATCACATTCTTTTGTTTTTCGAGGGCCTCCTCGAGAAATATTTTGATAGGATCTCCTGCACCCTCATATTTCTTTTCCTCCCCCATGGGAAGTTGTCGGGGTTTGCGAGTCTGATCTTGCAAAGGTTCAACTAGATCGAGCTCTAACTCCTTATACCTTGACCTCGTTGGGGACATGAAAAGAAGGATCGAGAAAAAGGAGACCGCTATGATACCACTGATATGGATTTATGTAGGAACACAATATAATACACATATAACCATAAATACAAATATGCAGCGGAAATAACACTTTATTTCATTAATATCAAAGAACTGAAATTTGCTTACAGACATAATGGAAATAAACTAGCTAGGGCGTTGGTAGCTTATCCCTGAGAATATATGTGGTTGCTACAGGCCTCTGAACTGTGTTACAATGAGGCTCGAGGGCCTATTTATTATTGAGAAACAATGGAAAACCGTAAACATCCAAAAACCTAACCCTAGGAGATGAAGCACCAAAACTAAGGGTCCCGTTTGGGTAAATTGGTACATCAACTTCTCGGGGACGTAACTTTGGCATATGATCTCCGTTTGACGCGCACCATACCTCGTTAGAAATATCTATCCGAGGACTACAACTTTTGAGCGAGAAAAATTAGTCCTTAGGCTCATGTTTCCCCCGAGTTTTCCAAAAATCGTCGTTTAGGGCCTCAAAATGACTCCGAAAGTTCAGGACCCGAAAAAGTGCTAAAAATAGTAAACTATGCTATAATTAAGGAAACTGAAAAATGAAAAGAGACAATGGTGGGGCCCCAAGTGGAATAGGTGGGTGGCCACCAATATCCACCTAGATCATTCCTACCCCTTAGGAAGCAATGGTCCCCATTACGTTGAGCTCGTCCATGAGATGAGGAAACTTATGCTGAACTTGGTCCCTGGTGAACCACTTGCCTTGGTGCAAGAGTTGGCTAGCTTTGACAACTCAATACAGTTGGATCTTCTGCTGGCGAGTGTTCTTGATTTGCATTTCCATGATACAATCTGTGATGGCCTGTTCCATGCAGTCTGGGTTTAACTCTATTGGTTTGAGTTGTTCTGCAATGTTGGAGGTGTCTACTATAGGTGGGAAGTAGGGCCGTATGCGGTCCACATTGAATACTGGGTGTAGACCAAGTAATGGTGGAATAATGAGCTCAAAGGCATTGTTCCCTACAGTCGTGTTGATGGTGTACGACCCATATCGGAGTGGGCGAAACTTGTGGTGGGGTCCAGTGAGGTGCTCCTTCTGTAAATGTAGCCACACTTTGTCGCCCACCTGGAAGTTTTGTGGCACCCGATGTTGATCATGCCGTTGCTTTCAATAAGCATTGGCTTTGCCCAATATGTCATGAACCTGTTGGCGGATGTGTTGAATGTGCTCAATGAAGCTGTTCGCTTTGTCAGCTTTAGACTTGACATGTGCCGAATTGGCTTGAGTAGCCGCAAATGGCATGGCTACATCAATGGGACATAGTGGCCTAAATCCCAAGCCCACCTGAAAGGGGCTGTGGCCGGTTGAGCTGTGGAGAGCCCGGTTATAACTGCGTTGTACATAGGGGAGGCTCTCATTTCATGTGCGTGGATGCTTTGAATTGTACATGCGAAGAATGTGTACAATCATCCTATTGACGACCTTTGTATGGCCATCAGTTTGGGGATGGAAAGCTGTGGACTTGGTGAGCTTGGTGTCCAACATTGACCTGAGGCTGGACCAAAATGTGCTGAGGAACCTGTTGGCTCGATCTGAGATGATAGATTGTGGGATCCCAAAGTGCACCCACACTCATTCAAAGAAGAGTTTAACAGTGGCTTCTGCTGTGATATTCTTCTTGCAGGCTTCCATAATGGCCATCTTCGATAATCTGTCGACGATAACAAAAACACAGTTATTTCCATTCTTATTAGAAGGAAATCCCGACACGAATCCATGGAAATGGATTCCCAAGGTCGACTAAGGGTAGGTAGCGGGGTATATAGGCCTTACTTCTTGATGGTTGGTTTGGAAATGGCGCAAGCAGTGAAAGATTTGATGTAATTCTCAACATCTTGTCGAAGGTTCGACCAATAGAAATACTTCTGCAGTACTGCCACTATTTTATCAACCCCGAAATTCCCAACGAATGGACTGTAGTGTGTTTCCCAAATCATCTTGGCACGCTCGCTTGAAGGAACAAAAAGGTATCCCAGGTGACATATTAGTGCATCTTGGAGGTGAAAATTTGGAACTTTCATACTCTCCAAGAGTGTCTTGTATGTGTGGCCGAATTCTAGATCGCTCTTGTAGAGAAGTGGCCAATCAGAAGTCTCGTGCCCACAAGAGTTGAGAACAGTGGTTAGCGCCATGATCGATGGTCGGCTGAGGCAGTCTGCAACATTATTTGTGCTACCCTTCTTGTACTTGATGTTCAAATGAAACTGTTGCAGATATGTGGACCACTTTTGATGGAGATCGTTTTGCAACTTCCCTTGTGTCTGTATGAACTATAGGGGTCGGTGGATTGTGTGGATGATTGTTTCCTTCCCCAAAATTTAATGCTTCCATTGTCGACAGGCCTGCACAATTGAATACATTTATTTTCCATAAGTGGGATACTTGCAGACTGTGTCAGACTGTGACTTACTGTGATATGCTATTGGATGCCCCTATTGAGTAAGAACTGCCACAATAGCATAGTTAGAGGCATCTGTGTCGATCTCAAATGGTTGTTGCAAGTCTGGTAATGTGAGCACTGGGGCATAACAGAGGCGATGTTTCAATTCTACGAACGCCTTCTATTGAGATTACAACCAAAATAATTTTTCTTTCGCTCTTCCCTTGGTGACTTGACTCAAGGGCCAAGTGATATGAGGGAATCCCAACACGAACCTGCGGTAGAAATTAGCAAGAGCTAGAGAGTTGCGAAGTTTCATTAGAGTGCTTGGGGCTGACCAATATTGAATGACTTGGATCTTGGTTGGATCCATATGCACCCCCCTTTCATCAATAATGTATCCCAGATACTGAACTTGGGTCATGCAAAAAGTGCACTTCTCCAAATTGGCACACAACTTATGTTGCCACAATTTTTGGAGGACCTGTCGGATGTGGTGGAGGTGCTCTTCCAAGTCTGGCTGAAGATCAAAATGCCATCCAAGTACACCACTACAATGAGTTGGTGAATGGCTGCAAGATGTCGTTCATCAAACTCATGAAGGTTGCAGGAGCATTCGTCAACCCGTAAGACATGACCAACCATTCAAAAATTCCCTCCTTGGCTTTGAAGGCAGTCTTCCACGTGTCGAAGGGTTTCATTGGTACCTGGTGATACCCAGAATTCAAGTTGATCTTGCTGAAATATTTCACCCCTTTGAGTTGGTCCAGAAGGTCATCAATCTGTGGGATTGGGTACCTATTCCGGATAATGATCTTGTTCAGTGCTTGATAGTCAATACAGAGTCTCCAATTTCCATCCTTATTCTGTACCAACATGATCGGGCTTCCATATGGCGATGAACTCGACCGAATGTGACCTTTCTACAAGAAATACTGAATCTTCCTCTTGATTTCGTCGTTCTCCAGAACAGAGCACTTATAGATCGGTCCATTGGGTAGCGACGCACCTGGGGACAGATCAATGGGGTGCTTGACTTGACAGTGTAGAGGCACCCCTGTGGGTGAGGTGAAGATGTCCTCGTACTCCTCCATGACCTTTTCCATTTGTTGTTGTCATGCGGAGGAGCTATGTCTAGAGGTCGTGGCCACAGTCTTCTTCTTGCCCTGGGGTAGATCATCAGGAAAAAAAATTTCTCGGTTTTGAAATGAGCTTACTGCATTGTTTTGCAGTAACCAAAGAGATAGCAGAAGGCGATGGTACCTCTGTTATCCTGTACAAATTATTTCCCAAAGTAACAATAACAGTGTGAGGTCGAGACTCATACACAAGATGTTGCTTCCATAAATATGGTTGGCCTAATAATACATCACAAACATCAAGAGGAGAAATGTCACATAATACCTTATTCGTGAAGAGCTTGATGCTATAGGGAAGGCGACACTTCTGGCTGACACGAAGATCTCGTCCTTGGTGAAGCCACCCGATAGTGTATGGCCGTGGGTGTGATGTGGTCGACAAGCCCAACTGCTTCACGACCTCTACTGAAATGAGGTTCTTTTGGCTCCCACTATCGATAACAAATTGTAGCGGGGAACCCTTTACCCACATCTGGGAGTGGAAGAGACACTCCTCCTCCTTTGGTTATTCCGGTTCCTCCTTTTGGATCTTCATAGTGGCAACAATCGCGTTGGGCTCCGCATCAATAATCTGCTTCCCTTTGTCATTCCCCTTGTCGGGTTCTGATTCAAAGTAAGAGAATGCATCTGATTCAGAAGTCCTCATCTCGGCCACCAGCAACTGCTTGGCCCGACACTCACTTGTGTTTTCAGTGAAGTTCTTATGGAAATCACACCACTTTCTCGTGTCCTTCCTTGGCTTTGTGATGTTGTTCTTTGCTTACGGATTTGGTAGGTTTTCTTAGGCCGCCATGCATTGGATTTTTCCTTTGTTCTGCAGTTTGGGGGCACCTTTCCCTTGCTTTTGATTCGCAAATCCAAAGTCTCGCTTCTTCTATTTGAATTCTGCTCAATCTTGGCAGCATACTGGTATGCCGTGCCAAGCAAGGAGATGTCGAGGAACTCCATTTCCTCCTGAATTTATTTGTGTAGAAAACTGCGATACTTTAGCACCAAATGTTTCTCTGAATCTTTGATACCCAACTTTGTGCACAGGGTATGGAACATATTCGTCAGCTCATGCACATCTTGATTCCTTTGTTGCCGCAGCGTGGTCTATTGTATGTACTTGTCCTCATAGTGCTCCACAGGATAGTATTGTTCCTTGATGGCATCTCAGAAAGAATTCCAAGGGGTTACGACCGAGAACAGAGAGGGTTCCATCTCGTCCTTTTTCTCACAGTAGGTTCCCACCAGTCCTTGACATGGGGGGTAGCATTGAGGAGTGCAAAAATAATCTTTTCCCGGTCGGAAAAGTCATGAACCGAGAAATAGCCTTCTAATAGATTCAACCATCTATCTACGACATCTACATATATTCGGCCCTCAAATATGGGAATGTCAAAGTTTACTTGTACCTTAAAGGGAGTCGCGCCTCCAGAGTGGGTGTTGGACGCAGATGCACCACCGATGGGCATTCGTTCTAGGAAAAGTTATCCATCGTCGCGTTCCTTTGTTTTTAAAGGGCCTCCTCGAGCAATATTTTGATAGGATCTCCTACTCCCTCATCTTTCTTTTTATCCCCCATGGGTGGTCGTCAGGTTTTGCGAGGCTGATCTTGCAAAGGTTCAACCAGATCGAGCCCTAACTCCTTATGCCCCGACCTTCTTGGGGACATGCAAAGAAGGATCGAGAAAAAAGAAGACCACTCTGATCACTGATCTGGATTTATGCAGGAATGCAACAGAATACACATATAACCATAAATACAAATATGCAGTGGAAATAACACTTCATTTCATTAATATCAAAGAATTGAAATTTGCTTACATACAGAATGGAAATAAACTAGCTAGGGCGCTGGTAGCTTATATCTGAGAAGAGATGTGGTGGCTACAAGCCTTTGAACTATGTTACAATGAAGCTAGAGGGCCTATTTATTATTGAGAAACAATGGAAAACCATAAACATCCAAAAAACTAACCCTAGGAGATGAAGCGCCAAAACTATGGGCCCCGTTTGGGTAAATTGGTACATCAACTTCCCGGGGACGTAAATTTGGTATAAAAATTGCTTGATGCGCACTGCTACCGTTTGGTCTCAATCTAGTCTCCTAAACCGAGCTCATTTAATTGTCAACCAGGATTTGTAAACTGCTGAAGTGAAGTGTACTGTATGTACCTAGGTGCTTGTTTCCTAATGCGTTGTGTGTAGTGTTTTGTAATGTTTTTGGTCTTTTGTGATGATTTATGATGTTTTTGGTCTTTTGGTGGTTTTATGTTCACAAGGAAAATGCCTAGAAAGCTAAGGGAAATGAGCTGATGATTAAAAATAGAGTGGATCCTAATTGATGGATGACAAATGACAAATGCAATTGGAATACTAAAAACAGAATCAAATCTAAACTATGACCAATCAGAAACAAAGCTTGATAATGAATTTTAAGCAAATGATTCAAAACACAAACTAAACTTGTCAAATTCTTTCATCAAAGGCATTTGAGAGAGAGCTTGAAACATGGTCAAATAAGCATGCAAATCTTCCTAGTTTAAACAACTAACTTATAATGATGCAACATCTTGTCCTTGATTAGAGATTTGTTGAAGTATGTTTGGAGTAAAACATTGATATCATCATAAGATTTTCTATTCTAAAGCTAATTCCTAACTCTACTCTGCAATTTAATTGAATGTCACAAAACCTTTACTCAAGAGTTATTGATTTCTTTTCAAAATAGTCTTTTGAGGGAGAGCTCTGTTTATGAAATGATGAGGAAATTGCAGAAGTACTTCGGGCCTTAAAGTGATATGGTCTTCTGTTCATGTAGTGATAAGTCAATTATGAATTTTAGAACAAGAAGAGGTTTGTGAATAATGAAGGTTGTTTTGTTAATCTTAACAACTGAAGTAATCTAGTATGCAGTGACTGTCAACTGAATGTGAGTGCAAATGCAATGAGTTGAACTACAACCAAACCTAAGATGTCACTATCCTAAAACAGTGTTAAACTACAAGTCATTATCAAACCCAAAATAAAACAACTGAACATGAATTAAGTGCAATGAAACTCCGGAGTATCCTAACTATACTATCATGCATTATTCTATGAAATTATACAGTCTGTTTGTCCATCATTATTGATATTTTGGAAGAGTTCCTTCTTTTGGAAGAGTTAGAACAATTCTGATTGTGTAATTGAGTGCAAATGCAAACATAAAGGACTGAAAGCAATGAAAAACTAAGATATCATATCCATATCCCACTCATCATTATGATATTTTGGACAAGCGTTTAAGAGCAAGAACAGAGATGGTACTTAGTGCAAACACACAACTAAATCATTCATTATCACGATCATGTCTTGGACTCCTTAAGAATTTATTGGAAGAGTTTCTTCTTGTGGAAGAGTGATTAGAACAAGTGTAACTGTGATAGTGAACAACAAAAATTACAACTAAATCTTACAATACTATAGCCATTTCCCATTCATCATTATAATATTTTGGAAGAGATTCTTCTTGTGGAAGATTTAGAATGAGTATAACTACAGTAGCTAATTAAAAACAACTATGAATTCCACTTCTAATCCTACAATACTATAGCCATTTCCCATTCATCATTATAATCTTTTGGAAGAGATTCTTCTTGTGGAAGAGTTAGAATGAGTATAACTACAGTAGCTAACTAAAACAACTACTAATTCAAATTCAAAAACGTAAAGGCAGCTAGAATACTTATCTAATTTACGCAAATAAATCCGTGCAAGAGGCAGGGGCCCTCTACCACCTGACGGAATTCAACTCCAAATTAAATCAACGCTTTCAAAACAACACTGTCTGCTCCATTAAAGATGAAATAACTTGAACATAGCACTCTGCGTCTTCAGAAATGTAGCACAGAATCTAAGCAAAATATAGCATCAAATCTAACATAAAATCTAACATAGCTCTCGGTTTCCCAAGTGTTTATATAGCAAATGCACATAACAAGACTTGCAACAATTTCAGGAACACTGTCTTTCCTTATCGGAATCACATTAGGACTCTTGAAGTGGCTGCATGAAGAGGAAAAAGACATCTGGACTGAGACAATCCTAATAGAAGTCTGCTTTCCTAAATGTGTTCCCACGTTCCAAAACCGTACCCAGAATTCGTTTCTTCCTCCATGATGAGCAACGAACCATGTAGACATGACGTGGATTATGCCCATATGCGGTTTTTCTTGAGAGGCCACCTGCAACATACCCAAACGTGAAGACAACTGCAGAATCGCCGGTTAGCTACGGAATGTCTGCATTCTGCAGCTAGTTCCGGTCAAAATGCTTTACAATGGAAAAAATCACAAAACTTAGCAAGTCAGTCATGTAAATCATTCTAGAAGTAATTTTAACTATATTCATTGATCAATTGGGTCTAAGATAGCAATGGACAAGGAAAAATGAGGTAAAATGAGGTGAAGGAAAGCACAATTTTGAGGCTCAACACATACCTCGTTAGAAATATCTATCAGAGGAATGAAAATTTTGAGTGAGAAACATCGGTCAATAAACCCATGTGGCTCTTGGTTTTTCCAAAAGAACATCGTTTAGGGCCTCAAAACGGCTCCAGAAGTTTAGGACCCGAAAAAACTGCTAAAAATAGTAAACTGTGCTATAATTAAGGAAACTAAAAAAATGAAAGAGTCAATGGTGGGGCTGCAAGTGGAATAGGTGGGTGGCCACCAATATCCACCCGGATCACAAGAGGGCCAATAAATAACCATAATTATGAATACTTACATAAGACGCTAAAGGTAACTATGCCCACATAACATTGTCATCTAGGAAAATAAACTATCGCCAGATCAAATCATGTCAAATACAAATGTGAGATGATGATAAGATCTATAATTCTAGACACATCTCAATCATTAAGAATCATGTCAAAATTTCCAAAAACAGTTTATCAATTAGCCAAATCATGTCAAATTTTTGTAGGACAGACATAGTGACATGCTCATATGAATGTCTCAGTCACCTGCAAACACAAGTTTGGTTCAAACATATGAAAGTTTCCTCCTGACATATCTTACTCATATTTGAAACACATATGAAGAACTGACAACTTCCAAGTGACCATTTGATTTCATGCTCAATTCCAACAATTCCAGAAATCAGTTTACAATGGCATGACATGTTAGAGATACCTTGATTCAGACCAAAATTTCAAATATGAGACTGATAGACATGGTCACACCTATGAGCCTTCCATTTTGTGAGAGAGGCTCAAACCTCTGTTGTATATCAACTATGTCAGATACCCATAAATAATATAAGATCATGTAATTTAATTTTCATTCATGTCATCAACCTATTTTTACTGGAATCATGCAACAACAAATTTGTTATATCATAACCACATATATATCATGGTCAACAACAACATGTCATCAATATTTAATCAAGGGATGGACTTGAAAGACCAGTGCAATAGGAAGATGTGACCACACAATATTTTGAACTCAATAACAATACATCAAGTTAGGGTATTTAATTTCACCATATGCCATAACCACAGGTAGTAAGAGATATAGAACATCAATCTCATAGATACATCTCTATCATCATGGTCATCAATATCATGCTTATCATGATCATTAGGATCAAGTTAGGTTATTCAATAAACCAACAAAGTATCAATATGTTTTTCCATGAGCTTTCATCATGCTTATCACAAGAATTATCAATACCATATCAATGAGGTAAACTTCTATAAGAGATCCAACATGTCTTATGCATATCAAGAGTCGAGAGTACCATTTACTAGAGTCAGAATCAGGATCTCAAAAACAATAGATGTTAGCCAAACATCAAGTTATTCCACTATATCCAAGATCAACAATAAGTAGCCTCGCAGAATCAATAAGATCATCATGACCAAAACATTCAATACCAGGTGCACCATTTTATCACAGGAAACATAAATCCCAATCACTTTCATATGCATGCATGAGCCATTTGTGAAGGAGACATTCTCAACATACCATAGGGTTGACCTAGCCATCAATGTTACAGTTGAAATAAAATATACCATGCATACCATGTGGTATTGCCTATGCACCTTCACCTAGGCATCTTGTAGTGCTCAAGTGCCTCTTTACCTCTTCCAGATCTAGCCATCTCAAGGATTTACCATAAACAAGGGTTTCTCTAAAACCCTTAAGCACTAACTACCTAGGGTTTTCCTCTTACCCTAGAATTATTTTATCTCTCTACCATCCTCTTCTTGCTTCCATAAAATTTTCTCCATGGGGGTGATCTTCATAGCTTTCCTTCATCCCAACTCTGATTCCATGTTAACTTTTCATAGAGCCACATTGTTCTTTGATTTGAGAGTTGCATTTATTCAATAACATGTTAAATTCAACCAAAAGCATTACATCATTATAAAAATCTACATTATTAACCATCAACATGAGCAACTATATAGAAAGAACAATACCATCATCATCATCTAAGCAACGAAAAGTAAAGTAACATAGGAATAAAAACATGAATACATAGAGACACTAGGATTGGTCCGAGACCAGGGAAAACATTAGGGGAATTTTGAGGTCTAAAATGGGCATCCTAAGGAACTTATAAAATAATAGTGGAAATAATAAAATAAGATTATATTACATCATCGAATTTTAGAGGGAAAAAAGAAAAAAACTACTTTTTCAACTCATATTTTCAATTTGTCTCCCTATGGGTTTACTTAGATTTCTAGTGGGAACAATCGTTGGATGCATAATTTGATTCTGCATCCAAGGAGTACCCATGTTGCATACTTTTGATGGGCCCTGCTACCCAAAAAAAGAGAAATACATGAAAAACGTAATTGCAATCACGTTTTTTCATGTAAGAAAGTCCACCAGAAGTATGCAACATGGGTACTTCTTGGATGAGGAATTAAATTTTGCATCCAACGAGTACTCCCACTCAAAATTTGAGTGAAACCTTAGGGATATAAGTTGAAAAAATAGTTTTACTATTTTATTATTTTTTAATCTTTTTACTTTTTTAACCAAAAAATGGTGAATCATCCCCCATGTTTGGCATCATCATCTTGAATCCTATTGGTTCTTATAAAGTTTATTTTGGTTGTAAATTTTTCTTAGGAGGCCCATTTTATACCTCAAAAGCTATATAAATACCCACTATGGGGAAAAACCTTGCAAATTCTTCTTCTTAGATCATCATCAAATGATTCATCAAACAAGAGTATAATGACCCATAGATCCATATATTTATCATGCAGAAAACAACTAGCATATGCACAATAAAACCATAAACATACTTCTGTTGAAGGAGCATGAATCTGAGAATTGAAATGCATTGACACTGGTTGTAGCATACTTATGAATACTGCTAATACTGAGTGAGAACTATAAATACATCTTGTAGCGGAAATATATATAGAGAAGATCTACAAATCTGCAGATCTACAACAATACGAAGCCTTGGATACAATTGATCACTAAAAACTTAGTGAAAACAACTATCCAGTCCTATATATGAATCTAGGGCACTGTCAAAGCTATCTGCAATGATCTGCACAAATACTGGTGATTGGATCAAGCTCAAATATTCCCAAAAATCCTTAGACGTGACCTCAAGATGTTGTACCCACGACTGAAGCTTCCTTGGATGCTACCTAGACTCACTGTGCCTGCGGCTGAGGTCCTCATAAACCCAATCTATCCCAGGAACCCTAGTTGCAACCTCAACATGCTCAACCCACGTCAATGGTAGCTTAGCCTCTACCTTGCCATATTATGCTCGCGGCTATGACCCAAAAGCCCCAGTTCAGAGCGAGCCTCTCGCTTGTGATTCTGAACCTTGCACGAGCTTCTTCCTTCAAACTTGTGTGAGCCAAGACAAAAGAGACCAACCAAGACAATGGATGCAAATCGAAGATCACTTGAGCAAGTGTGTGAGAATGAGCTTGAGGTTGCATCTATTTATAGTTTTTGTGTAGGTTCACTTGGGGTTAAGGCCAAATTGAATAAATTCCACATGTGGTCAGGCCGACTCATTTCATTTCACTTTAATAGATAAAATAATTCATAATTTAGCTTCCGCTTAACCGATTCGGGCAATCTATAGGTAGATTTTGGTCCTCTCGAAAATAAGAATATAATAAAATTATAATCTCGACCATTAGAGTTGTCCATAGTGTAATTTGACAACAACTACATAATTTTAACATCTTCCTATGATCTGTTGCTCCTTAGATGATGAAATGAGCCTCCACTTCATCTTCTCTTTATATGCTTCCTAGGGTGTGCGATGACTATTGAAAAATTGGTAACTAGGTTCGATATTCATAAATATGAAATGTACTTTTGATTCTTGTAAATTATAAAATGAAATATAATCATTATTATTATTTTTGGAGCACGGGTTTCATGCTCAAGGTCTTTTATTTTATAGGTCAAACACTCATTGAGTGCTTATAGGGTTTGTCCTAGGTCAAGAAGTCAAAAGAGTCATTGTCATAAGTTGAAGACCCCATTGGAACATTGTAACTTATAAAGAAAAATATTTTTGTTCTTAAAAGTGTCAAAATACCCTCCAAGATCATGTTAGCCTTATTTTAGGAGCCACGTCCACATTTGAGAATCATATATAAAGGAGGAAGCTCGACTTTCTTGAAGCATATACATCTCACTCATTCAAGCAAAGGAAGAAGAAGAAGAAGGCAACAAATAAGGAAGATGATGAAGAAGACTTGGTTTTGGGCTATTTCTATCTCACACGTGCGAAGGAAGGCTAGGGTTTCTATAGCAGATCTAGGGTTTTCCTCTACAAGTTTTATCTTGAGGAAAAGAAGGTAAGAAGGTCAAGCAAAGGTCCCAAGAAGCCATCATCAAGCTCCAGAAGTCAGAGAAATCTAAGCGAAGGTCTAAGAAATCCCTTGGGAGGATAAAATAAGCTCACACGTGTGGCAACAACAAATGTAGGAGGGCTGAAAATTTCAGGTTTGCAGTGGAAGCCGAAACTCTGCAATTGGAGGTCAAAGTTGTGCTACTGGAAGGGATTTGACTAGGTTTGATCTGGACAAGTAAATCACATAATCCATAAAGGTTGGACTTGGCCTTGGAGTGTATTGGTCTTGGCCTAAAGGTATTGGAATTCGTCAATTTAAGAATCTATAAGGAAGACAAGAGATTTGCGGGTTTTCCTCTCAAGTGGAGAGGTTTTGGCCCCAACTTGTAATCTATATTATCTGTTCTTGTTCTTCTTGTTTTTGGTATTTGTTTGATGATACAAAAACATAATAATAATAAGAAAAACTAATAAGTAAGATAAGTAAAAAGACATCACAAGCAGTTATCACAGAAAGAGAATCACTTTAATCATTGCCCTATAGATTTCTCAACATGGTTTCAGAGCTAAGGTTGGCTACGGGCATTATGAAGGTCTCTACTGTATTGAATAAGTTTCTTAAGAAGTGTTCAAAGGTAGCAAGCCATCTCAAGAAAGGTATAAAGGAAGCATGGAATCTCCTATTTACTCCAAAGAAAGAAGTGACCGAGACAAAGGATGAAGGTCTCTTCTCAACACTCACTAGCACATTTCAAGATGAGAACATTTGTGTGATAGATAGTGGAGCATAAAGACACATGATCAGTCATTAAAAGCAACTAAAGACATTTTCAAAGGAAAATATTCTTACTCTGTAGAACTTGGAGATAATAAGAGCTACCACGTAAGAGAAATTGGATCAACCTCGATAGAACTGGAGAATGGAGGCAATGTTGATCTCAACAACATCCTATTTGTTCCAGGTTTGCATAAGAATTTACTCTACATTTCAAGTCTAGAAGGTAAAGGTGATAGAGTGGATTTCATTGATGGAAAAGTTATAGTATGGAGTAAAAACTCAAGCATAGAAAATGCTAGAGCGATTGGCATTCATGAAGGAAATATTTATAGGTTGATATCTCCTCTTGCTCAAGCCCTGGTTCATATTGAAATCAACCCATGTGAGCTTTGGCATAGGAGATTTGGCCATCTCCATTTCAAAACCCTTCCAACTATAAGTTCAATAGTAGATGGAATCCTCGAACCACAAGAAGATCACGAAGGAGTATGCAAAGGATGTGCATTAGGTAAGAACACCAAGAGACCATTTGGAAGTAGTGCTTCACGGTAAAAATAAATATTGGATCTTATTCATTCTGATGTTTGTGGTCCTATAACAATGTAAACTATCAAGCGTGAACTATATCGAGTACCCATTTTTTTGAGGTAGCAAAAAATCATCCAATTTTGAAAAGTGTTGATTCATAATACACCTTTTGTTAAAGTATATTTTGGACACTTTAAATTTTCTTATGTATCAAGTATGAACATTATTTTTAAAATGTTAGTGATTTTCACGCTGATTTTGAAAAATGTTGATGCAGCATCATCCCTTTTTTTTAGAAGACTTATTTTTGGTACTTTCAATTTTATAATGTATTAAGTGTGGATAATTATTTTTTAAATTTAACAATTTTTGAAGTAATCTTCCGGAAAATCACATCATAATTTCTAGAGCTGATGCGTTTCGAACTACTTAGTGTAGTTCATCATCAGGAGAAGGATGATTGTGTGGATCCAAAACACTTAATCATATATACATTGTAGAGATGTGTAGAGATGTGCAATGATGATTGACGAAAAATTCATAAAATAATATAATTAAACGTTAGGAAAATTTTTAATCTAATTATAATCAAAGTCAACAAAATCAATTTGAAAATAACAAAAAAAGGAAGAAAAAGGATAAAATAAAAACAAGAAATAAATACAACCAAAAAAAAAAAAAAAAAATAATACAATTCCTATTAAATAAAAGACAATAACCAACAAACCCCATCCTTTTGAGCTGGAAAATGATGAGAGCTAGCATGAAGATATTGCTCCATGTGGGTTTTCTTCCGATAGACCAGGTACAAGAAAGAGCCATCATCATTTCTAGTAATGAGAACATCAAGGAACGAAGGCTACCATCAATATCAGTTTCCATAGTGAACTTAATGGAGCTAGATTTATTATTCAAATGTTGGTGAAAATAATCCAATTTTTGACGACCATGAGACCAATTTCTGAAGGTGTCATCCACAAACAACTTCCATATCTTAGGCATGAAAGGAGTAGAAGCCAAGGCCTTCGATTCAAAATCTTTCATAAAAATATTGGCAACCACAGGGGAGAGAGGAGACCCCATAACATCACCACAAGTTTGTTCATATAACTCCCCTTCAAAGCTAAAAAAGGTCGAGGTAAGACAAATTTCAACCAACTTAGTAGTGTCCAGATCCGTGATGCGATTGATCACATCAACCGCCTCATTGATAGGTATATTGGTATACAACAAGACAATATCAAATCTAACAAGAGTATCATTCAGATCAGAACTCAAGTTCATTAACTCATTCACAAATGAGGATGAATCCTTCACAAAAGAATTTGAATGACCAACTAGAGGTCGAAGCTTACGAGCTAAAAACTTCACTAGGAGATAAGTGGGCCCACCAATTGCATTAACTATGGGTTTGAGGGGAACCCCATCTTTATGAATCTTAGGAATCCCATAAATCCTAGAAGTAATCGGGTTGCTCTCAATAAGCTTATGGCTAATGCAACCCAAAGTGTTATTAGATTTAATAACAGCCGATACATTCTTAGAAACCTTATTAATGGGATTATTTGACAGCTTCCTGTAACTGGCGCTATTATGCAAATGGTCCATTATCTTCCTTTTATAATCATCTTTATCCATGATTACAACAGGGCCACCTTTATCTGCCTTAAGAAAAATAATATCGAGGTTTTGATTAAGGGACTTAATGGCCTTAAACTCCGATTTACTAATATTTCTTTTGGGGGGTCTCGCTTTCTCGAGAACCACTACACAATCATGTCTAATGACATCATTCAAATTGTCAGATACATCCTTAATACCATATTTTATGTTACAAATAATATTTTCTACTGGAATTTTTCTCAGAGCAAGAGCGAAATTGAGACCTTTTTCTAAAAGAGAAAAAACCGAAGAATCAAAAGAGAATTTAGATAGATTAATAACTCTATTATTAAAAGACAAAAGGTTAAAAGAGCTTTATTATTTTGTGAGTAATACCATTGATAAATAGAAATTGAACACCACCAACTCACTCACTAGGATTTTTTTTTGGTTTAGCTCCTTTGCTAGAAAAGGCAGTATAGGAAATTTGATATATGTGTGCAACACGGTTGCCGTCTCGATGGATTGTGTTCCTCTTCGTTTAATTGTTCCAGAAGTCGAATTAGACGTGAGCAAGTGTCGGCCCTTGGGGAATGGAATCGATCCCAGGAAAAGGGGAAGCTCGATCTCGCGGTCCGTTTCTTTATTTAATAACTTGTTGCCTGATTCCGTGAGAGTTAGCATTGATTCCCCTGAAGGCTCACTCAATTTGGTTGAGAATTCGAATTCAGTTTGTTGGAGAAGTTCTCAATCGGAAAATGTTTCCCATGGGTCAATATTTTTTGGTGATGTGACATCATTGGTTATAGAGAGGTCTCAACACTGTGTCAATTCGGAGGAAAAGAACCAAAAATAGGAGCAGAGTGCTGGAATCCAAAAACAACTAAGTTTCCATCCATCGTCCTTGTTTAGCGTATGAGACCTTTCTTCAATTTCGACAGCTTCCCTAAATTTGCAGTCATGGAATTGTTGAACCCTAGTAATGACCTTGGAAACTTCCAAGAAAATGTGGTGTTTAGTCTTCCCAGCATGCTCTGCTAGAGTTGAGGACCGATTCCTATAATGGCTAATATCGGTAGCATGCTCTTGAATCCTCCTATTTATAGAACGACCAATTTCTCCAATGTAGGGAATCCCACAGGAGCAAGGGATCAAATACACACATTTCATGCACTTGGGGTCCAAAGGGTCTTTAACAGATCAAAGGGAACCACAAATGGTGTTTAGTTGTCTAAATATGGAAGAGATCCTATGTTTCTTTAAAATCCGAGCAATTTTGTAAGCAGTACCATGGATAAATGGAAGCTGAATGCCACCAACTAACTCACTAGGATCTCTTTTTGGTTTAGGACCTCTGCTAGCATTTAAGAAAGCCTTAAGACCTTGACACTTACTATAGCCATTCTTCTCAAAGACTCTAAGAAGATGGGCTTTCTCACCCTCCAAGTGCTCAATATCCGAAACCCTAAGAGCTCTAGTGGCCAAGGTGTCGAGAACCCCATCCTTTTGAGCTGGAAATGATGAGAGCTAGCATGGAGATATTGCTCCATGTGGGTTTTCTTCCAATAGACCAGGTATAAGAAAGAGCCATAATCATTTCTAGTAATGAGAACATCAAGGAACGAAGGCTACCATCAATCTCAGTTTCCATAGTGAACTTAATGGAGCTAGATTTATTATTCAAATGTTGGTGAAAATAATCCAATTTTTGACGACCATGAGACCAATTTCTGAAGGTGTCATCCACAAACAGCTTCCATATCTTAGGCATGAAAGGAGCAGAAGCCAAGGCCTTCGATTCAAAATCTTTCATAAAAATATTGGCAACCACAAGGGAGAGAGGAGACCCCATAACAACACCACAATTTTGTTCATATAACTCCCCTTCAAAGCTAAAAAAGGTCGAGGTAAGACAAATTTCAACCAACTTAGCAGTGTCCAGATCCGTGATGCGATTGATCACATCAACCGCCTCATTGATAGGTATATTGGTATGCAACAAGACAACATCAAATCTAACAAGAGTATCATTCAGATCAGAACTCAAGTTCATTAACTCATTTACAAATGAGGATGAATCCTTCACAAAAGAATCAGAATGACCAACTAGAGGTCGAAGCTTACGAGCTAAAAACTTCACTAGGAGATAAGTGGGCCCACCAATTGCATTAACAATGTGTCTGAGGGGAACCCCATCTTTATGAATCTTAGGAATCCCATAAATCCTAGAAGTAACCAGGTTGCTCTCAATAAGCTTATGGCTAATGCAACCCACAGTGTTATTAGATTTAATAGTAGTTGATACATTATTAGAAACCTTATTAATGGGATTTTTTGACAGCTTCCTGTAACTGGCGCTATTATGCAAATGGTCCATTATCTTCCTTTTATAATCATCTTTATCCATGATTACAACAGGGCCACCTTTATCTGCCTTAAGAACAATAATATCGAGGTTTTGATTAAGGGACTTAATGGCCTTAAACTCCGATTTACTAATATTTCTTTTTGGGGGGTCTCGCTTTCTCGAGAACCACTGCACAATGTCTAATGACATTCTTCAAATTGTCAGATACAGCCTTAATACCATATTTTATGTTACAAATAATATTTTCTACTGAGATATTTCTCAGAGCAAGAGTGAAATTGAGACCTTTTTCTAAAAGAGAAAAAACTGAAGAATCAAAAGAGAATTTAGATAGATTAATAAATCTATTATTAAAAGACAAAAAGGTTAAAAGAGCTTTATTATGTTGTGAGTAATACCATTGATAAATAGAAATTGAACATCACCAACTCACTCACTAGGATTTTTTTTTGGTTTAGCCCCTTTGCTAGAAAAGGCAGTATAGGAAATTTGATATATGTGTGCAACACGGTTGCCGTCTCGATGGATTGTGTTCCTCTTCGTTTAATTGTTCCAGAAGTTGAATTAGACGTGCGCAAGTGTCGGCCCTTGGGGAATGGATTGGATCCCAGGAAAAGGGGAAGCTCGATCTCGCAGTCCGTTTCTTTATTTAATAACTCGTTGCCTGATTCCGTGAGAGTTAGCATTGACTCCATGAAGGCTCACTCAATTTGGTTGAGAATTCGAATTCAGTTTGTTGGAGCAGTTCTCAATCGGAAAATGTTTCCCATGGGTCAATATTTTTTGGTGATGCGACATCATTGGTTATAGAGAGGTCTCAACACTATCAATTCGGTCTCTGGACTGATCATTCCGTCGGGATTTTGCGTTCATGTTGGTGATAACTGAGAAAATTCTGGTGGTTCTGTCAAGGATGGGCCTTCTGCGCCTCATATTCCCTCCATTACAGGCTCACTCCATTATGAAGACCGAGAGGGTTTCAACTGTTTGGTGAACATTGGCCCTTCTCGAATTTCCTCTAAGGTCTGCGGGTTGGTTTCTTAGGACAATCAAGGGTATCCGTTCGTAAATTCAAATTCCTCCTAGATTTTTTCTTCTGGTGTTAACACTCATGATTTCTGTAACAGTGCTTGTTCTGGTAAGCCATCCTCCTCTTCAAACCTGTCAGGGTACTCTACGGACGGCTTGGAGACTAGCTCGGTTTCTTGTTTTGGGTCTGGCTCCCCCTAATCTGCTCCCGGTTCCTCTTCCCCGTCTTCTTTCCTCGGTTCCTCTTCTTCCCCTTTATTAGTTTCGAGTTCCCTTTCAATCGTCCCGCGCATAATCCATATTGAAAGTTATAACCCCGTTGGTAATGGTAATTCCAATGTCGATGGGTTTAACATTCAATCCAATTGTGGTTGTGTTAATAATAATAATAATAATCTCTTTTATTCCTTGTCTTCTAATAATAGGGTTATTAATCTATCTAAATTTCCTTTTGATTTTTTGGTTTTTTCTTTTTTAGAAAAATGTTTCAATTTCACTGTTGCTCCGAGAAGAATCTAGGTAGAGGATATTATTTGTAACATAGAATGGTATTAAGAATTTATCTGACAATTTGAAGGATGTCATTAGATAGGATTGTGCGGTGGTTCTCAAGAAAGTGAGACCCCCCAAAAGCAATATCAGTAAATTTGAGTTTAAGGCCCTTAAGTCCCTTAATCAAAACCTCGATATTGTTGTTCTTAAGGCAGATAAAAGTGGCACTGTTGTAATCATGGATACAAATGATTATAAAAGGAATATGCTGGACCATTTTCATGATAGATGCAGTTACAGGAAGCTCTCAAAAAACCCCATTAATAGGGTTTCTAAGAGTGTATCAGCTACTATTAAATCCAGTAGCACTATGGGTTCCATTAGCCATAAGCTTATTGAGAGAAACCCGATTACTCCTAGGATTTATGGGCTTCCAAAGATTCATGAAGATGGGGTTCCCCTCAGACCCATTGTTAATACAATTAGTGGGCCCACTTATCTCCTAGCGAATTATTTAGCTTGTAAGCTTCAACCTCTAGTTGGTCATTTTGATTCTTTTGTGAAGGATTCATCCTCCTTTGCCAATGAGTTAAAGAACTTGAGTTCTGATCCGAATGATACTCTTGTTAGCTTTGATGTTGTCTCGTTGTATACCAATATCCCTATCAACGAGGCGGTTGATGTGATCAGTCGCATCACGGATCCGAACACTGCTAAGTTGCTTGAAATTTGTCTTACCTTGACCTTTTTAGTTTTGAAGGGGAGTTCTATGAACAGACTTGTGGTGTTGCCATGTGGTCTCCTCTCTCCCTTGCGGTTGCCAATATTTTTATGGAAGATTTTGAATCGAAGGCTTTGGCTTCCACTCCTTTCAAGCTTAAGATATGGAAGCAGTTTGTAGATGACACCTTCATAAATTGGTCTCATGGTCATTGAAAGTTGGATTCTTTTCACCAACATTTGAATGATCAATCTAGCTCCATTAAGTTCACTATGGAAACTGAGATTGATGGTAGCCTTCCTTTTTTGATGTGCTCATTTCAAGGAATGATGATGGCTCTTTCTCGCACCTGGTCTATAGGAATAAAACCCCCACAGAGCAATATCTTCACACTAGCTCTCATCATTTTCCAACTCAAAAGGTTGAGGTTCTCAACACCTTGGCCACTAGAGCTCTTAGGGTTTCAGATATTGAGCACTTGGATGGTGAGAAAGCCCATCTTCTTGGAGTATTTGAGAAGAATGGCTATAGTAAGCGCCAAGGTCTTAAGGCTTTCTTAAATTCTAGCAGAGGTCCAAAACCAAAAAAAGATCCTAGTGCATTAGTTGGTGGCGTTCACCTTCTATTTATCCATGGTACTACTGACAAAATTTCTCGAATTTTAAAGAAACATAGGATCTCTTCCATATTTATACCTATGAACACCATTCGTGGTTCCCTTTGATTTGTTAAAGACCCTTTGGACCCCAAGTGCATGAAAGGTGTCTATTTGATCCCCTGCTCCTGTGGGATTCCCTACATTGGAGAAATCAGTCGTTCTATAAATATGAGGATTCAAAGGCATGTTGTCGATATTAGGCATAGTAGGACTCGGTCCTCACCTCTTGCAGAAAATTCTCGGATGACTAAACACCATTTTTGCTTGGAAGAGTCCAAGGTCATTGCTAGGGTTGAGTAATTCCATCACCGCAAATTTAGGGAAGCTGTCAAAATTGAAAAAAGGTCTCATACACTTAACAAGGACGATGGATGGAAAATTAGCAGTTGTTGGATTCCAGCGCTCTGCTCATAGTTTTGGTTATTTTCCTCCTTTCCCTCCTTCCTTGGTTTTGTGTCTCTTTCTCTCTTTTTTTTGGTTTAACTTATATGTATATTTCTATATGTATTTATTTAGGGTCCCTTTTGCTTGTTAAATTTGTTGATATTTACTTTTAGTTGGTTATTTTTATTATTTTTATTTTTGTTTTGAATTCTTAGTTTATTTTAGTTTTTACCTTTGATTTGCTTTCTTTTTTGTTTGTTATGATTTATATTATTTTATGAAAATGGTAAAATATTTAATTATGATTATTTGTTTGTTGGTTATTATCTTTTATTTAATATGAATTATATTATTTATTATTTATTATTTTTTGGTTGTATTTATTTCTTGTTGTTATTTTAACCTTTTTCTTCATTTTCTTATTTTCAAATTCATTTTGTTGACTTTTATTATAATTATATTAATAATTTACCTAACATTTAATTATATTATTTTATGAATTTTTGGTCAATGATCAGTTCACATCTCTACACATCTCTATAATATATATATGATTAACTATTTTGGATCAACATAGTGATCCTTCTCTTGATGGTGAACTACACTAAGTAGTTCGAAACACGCCGACTCTAGAAATTATGAAGTGATTTTCCGAAAGATTATTTGAATTTTTTTGAAATAGTCATCATCTTCTTCTTCCCTGAGATATTTATTTTTAAGTGTTTTTCAGGTTTGTGCTTTTTTTTGTAGTGAGATCTTCGGTTTTTTGCATATTATATTTTAAAGTTACGATTTTCTATATATTCATCTATAGTTAATTACTATTTCGACACACATCAAATAATTTTCACTAGTAAACAATAATTTTTAATATTGGACATAAAAATACACATTTTGAATATAGATATAACAAAAAAATACATATTTTGAGACTTTTTTGCTAAAATTGACATGTCAAATAAACAATTTTTATGGGGAAATTTTAACAAAAGAAGTTTAAAAAATTGCAATTTTTATGAATTTTATCTCAAATAATAATAATAATCACAGTTTTTTCAAAAAATAATTATTTACATAAAAATTAAAGTAAAACTCACATAGTACAAATATTAAACATATAACAACAATAATTGAATACTTATTCTTCTCATAAAATCTCAAAGTCAAGACATTACAAGTATAACTATTAAATAAAATGAGTTTGAGTTGCAATCATAACATAAATTTAATCAATAAAATCATATAATCCATGCTTATCATCCTTTAGAGTTCATTATTGTCTTCTTCCATAATATTATGTGCTTCAGTTTGGTATATTTCCTCTTCTGATGCATCTTTGATGTTTGAAAATCTCCCAAGTAGCTTCTAATAAATCTTTGATGTCTACAAATATTTTGATGGATCTTTGATGTCTACAAATCTCGCCCGCCTGCGCCTACGCTAGTAGCCTTGGGGCCTTGCATGCCCAAGCTAGTGACCTAGGACCCTTGCGTGCCTAGGGTCGATTCTGCGAATCGGACCTGGGAACCCAGGGTCACGAGCCTAGGTGGGGGCGCCTCGCCCACCCTTGCCCAGGCTCGCAACACAAGGGCCCTGTACACCAAAGGTTGATTCCTGGAATCAACCATGGGCACTCAAGGCACTTAGGTTGTGGCCCTGAGTAGGGCTGCCTCACCCGCGCTCACTTAGGCTTGCAACCTAGGGGCCTTAGGCACCTAATTTCAATTCCCGGAATCAACCCTGGGTGTATCCCTTGGCACTTAGGGGCGATTCCCGGAATCAACCTTAGGTGATTCCCGTAATCGACCTAGGCCCTGGGCGCCCAGGGGCGATTCCCGAAATCGAACCTAGGTAATTCCCAAGGTTGATTCTGGGAATCGCTGAGGGTCAATTCCTGGAATCGACCCTGGTCGCCTAGGGGAAATTCCCGGAATTAGCCCTGGGCGCCTAGGGAAAATTCCCGGAATTGACACTGGCCCTAGGCACCCAGGGGTGATTCCCGAAATCGACCTTAGCCCTAGGTGCCTAGGGGCAATTCCCATAATCAACCTTAGCCTTGGAACCAAAATCGACCCTAGGCAATACCGAGGGTGCTTCCCAAAATTGACCCTGGGCGATTCCCGAAATCGACCCTGGCCCTAGAGGACCAAGAGCGATTCCCAAAATCGACCTTGGGAGATACTCGAAATCAACCCTAGGTGATTCCCAAAATTGACCCTAGCCGATTCTTGGAATTGATACCCTGGTAAATACTCGTAATTGACCTTAGGCGATTCCCAAAATCGATCTTGGGCGATACCCTGGGTTTCCAAGGGCGATTCCCGGAATTGACCTTGGGCAATATCTAAAATCCACCCTGGGCGATACCCAGAAGTGACCTTGGGCGATGACCGAGAAACGACCCTGGGCGATTCCTGAAATTGACCCTGTGCGATTCTCGGAATAGACGCTCGATGATACCTGGAATCAACCATGGGAGATTCCCAAAATCGACCCTAGGAGATTCTTGGAATCGATACCCTAGGTGATACCCGAAATCGATACCTTAGGTGATTCCCACAATCGACCTTGGGCGATGCCTTGGGTACTTAGGGGCGATTCCCGGAATCGACCCTGGGAAATTCCATGAATCAACCCTAGGAGATTCCCGAAATCGACCCTGGCCCTGGGAGATTCTAGGAATCAACCCTGAGCGATTCCTTGAATCGACCCTGGGTGATTCCCAGAATCAACCCTGACCCTAAGCCTAGAATCAACCCTAGGCGATACCCTAGGTGATTCCCAAAATCGACCCTGGGCGATTCCCGAAATCGACCCTAGGCGATTCCCTGAATCAACCCTGGGTGATTCCTGAAATCGAACCTTGGAAATTCAAGGAATTAACCTTAGGCGATTACCTGAGTTGATACCCGAAATCAACCTTAGGCGATACCCTAGGCGATACCTTGGGTGATTCCTGGAATTGACCTTTACCCTGGGCGCCCAGGGGAGATTCCCATAATTGACCTTGGGTGATCCTGGAATAAGCTTGAGATGCCTAGGGTCCCTAGGCCACAGGCATGGGCGGGAGCGCCTTGCCCGCCCTCGCCTAGGCCCGTGACCCAAGGACCTTGGGTGGCTAGGGTTGATTCTAGGAATCGACCCTAGGCGTCTCGGTCCTCTAGGCCATTGGCATAGGCAGGGGCGTGTTAGGTCTCTATAATACTAGTGTAGCCCCTTATTGTTATTGTTAGTGTAGCCCCCTTATTGTTATTGTTGTGCCCATGTACTCCCCATATTGTTATTATAGTGCCCCATAGAAGCTCACTATTGTTATTGTTGTGCCCTTACATTGTTATTGTTATGTAGGCTTTGATTATATTGTGACCCCTTAGGCTCCTATATATAGAAAGGAGGTTTTTTCATTTGAATCATTCAAGAATTGTTCATTTATATAATGTAAGGTGGTTTCCCCCTCAAAGAGAATAATTTTTAAGTCGTTGATCTATCTTTTCTTCTATTTTTTGAGTTGGTTGCATAACATTTGGTATCAGAGCTTTGGATTCTAGGGTTTTGCTTCTTCAAACAGATCATCTTGTCATTTTCTCTATTAATTTTTTATTTTATTTTATTTTATTTTATTTGCACCTGCAGAAAATTTGAAATTTATGCAACCATGATAAGGTAGATATATTTTTGAACCTTCTGTACGAATTTCAGAGCTTGGTTCACTATATTTTCAGAGATATGATCCAAGGAAGTTAGGATTTTTGCAGGCTCCAGAATTTCATCTCAAATAGGAGACCTGGGAAAAATCGTAATAACTTTCTTTTAAGGCATTGAATTTGAATTTTGTAAGAAGTGGACGAAAGTGAACAGACTTTAGTTTTTCTGTAACAATTTCAGGTCTGAATCTTGAGACAATGAGACGTGGCAACCAATACAACGTTGCTCTATTGAACCAGTCCATAATCACGTGATCGTGGGATATTTGGCATAACTCTATATTGAAGAATCCAATATTGGTCTAACATGTGGCATTGGAAAGAATATTCATAAGGATACAACGAGATTGAACTTCAGACCTTGGAGATCCGAAATTTCATAGTTACAACCGTTTGCAAGATAGAGCTCCTAAAAGAAATTAAAAAGTGTATATGTTTTTTAAAATTGCATAACTTTTGTTTGAAAAAAAAGTTTGAAGTGATTCCAAGTGCATATCGAAACATAGCCTATCAGTATTTGGCTCAAAAATTCCTCCCAAACAAAATAATTCCACACCCATTAAGCCCTAAAAAAACTCCACTATGACACATGGAGAAAGAATTGCAACATGATATATCAAAATTACAGGACCAAGTGCAACAAATTTCACTCTCACAAAAGGAAACCAAAGATGAACTAAAAGGGGACATGGATGGTTTAAAAGGAGAAATAAAAGGTGACATGGATGGTTTAAAAGGTGACATGAATGGTTTAAAAGAATACATGGAAGGTTTGAAGGAAGGTTTGAAAAAGTTGCTACAAGAAATGTTTCCTAGTGGCGAAAAGGTATTGCATGAAACTCATGATGAGAACAAAAGGAATGTCAATCATGATTTTAGAGACTCCAACGCTGGCTTTTATACCCTCCATATTCCAAAGATCGATATGAGGAAGTTTGATTGCAAGGATCCGATAACATGGATACTATAGATGGAGCAATATGTTGATCTCCATAATGTGCATCATACACAAAAGGTACGCATTGCAACTTTATATTTAGAACCCAATCAATTTGTATGGTATCGATGACTTTGTTCTTGTAAACAACTTGTCACTTGTTCAATTTTTACAAAGGAAATGATAACACATTATGAGAATACAAAGAGCAACACATTCTTTAGCTAATTGATAAATCTCAAACAAAAGGGTTCAATGGAAGAGCACATTGAGGACTCCCAAAAATTGAATATAAGGGTAAATGATATTCCAGAGGAGCATAGGATTGATGTCTTCATAGGGAATTTAAAGGATAACATCCAGTATGAGGTTCACCTTTGGGAACTTGATTAATTGGAGAAGGCATTCAGGTTGGAAAGAAAAATTGAAAGCAAAATTATGGCAACAAGGAAGCATACCACTCACAACTATTAAGATGGAATTGTTGCTACTTCTAGCCTTCTACAACCTACAAGGTTAACACCACAATAGTTGGAAGAAAAAAATCAAAAGGGTTTTGTTACAATTGTGATAGAAAATACACTTAAGGTAATAAGTTTGCTGAGAATAAATTATTTTACATAAATTTTGAAAAGGAAGAAGAAAATGAACAAGAAACTTCAAAAGAAGAGGATATACACTAGGAACCAACCCTAGAGAGAGAATAAATGAATCCAACCATAACTTGTAATGCATTGGTAGGAATTAGCACGCCTCAAACTCTCAAGATAGAAGGACATATCAAGAAGAAAAATGTCATGTGTTGATTAATTCGGGTAGTACCCATAATTTTATTCATTGTAAGATAGCCAAGGAATTGAATTTCTTCATATATCCAACACCAAAGTGTCAAGTGATGGTTGCAAATGGAGGAACTATAAATTTATTTGGAACTGACATAATATCAAGTTAACCATGGGGAAATGTGTATTGAAAATTCCAATGCTTTCCATTCCAATGGGCGGTGTTTATGTTGTACTAGGAGTCCAATGGTTACAATCTTTGGGTACAATAGCTTTTAATTTTCAAGAACTTTTCTTGAATTTTTTTTGGGAAAGAAAGGAAGTTGAATGAAGGGGTATCACAGGGAAACCAGGAAATTTAATCATCTCTAATGGCATGACAAAGCTTCTCAAGAAATAACAACGAGGCGTAATTGCACAATTATGCTCACTAGAGGTTCAAACATCAAAATCATTTATTTCTGCAAATCTCAAAATGTCGTGGACAATCATTCCAAGGTATTTGAGACTCACAAAGGCATCCCATCTATTCGCGATCATGATCATGTTATTCATTTGATTTCAGGAAGTGTTCCTCCAAACATCAGGCCTTACAGATATCCCTATTCCCAAAAGATTGAAATTGAACGCATGGTTACAAAAATGCTAGAGGCTGGTATAATTCGACCTAGTCAAAGTTATTTCTCTACTCCAGTAGTATTGGTGCAAAAAAAGGATGGATCATGGCACGTGTGTCCAAATTATAGGGAGCTCAAAAAGCTCACTATTAAAGATAAATTTCTCATTCCAGTCATTGATGAATTATTGGATGAATTACATGGAACAATTTAATTCACAAATATGTATCTCTATTCAAGATATCATCAAATTACAATGAAGATTGAAGACATTCTGTAAACAACATTTAGAACTCATGAGGGTCATTATGAATTTTTGGTCATGCCTTTCGGCCTTACCAATGCACCTTCTACATTTCAAGGTTTGATGAATTCTATTTTCAAACTCTTCCTTAGAAAATTTATGTTAGTATTTTTTGATGATATACTAATCTACAACAAGTCTTGGAAGGATCATGTTCAACATGTTGAGAGGGTGCTCAAACTATTGGAGGAGAAACAATTATATGCAAAAAACTCCAAATGTTTTATTGGAGTACATAAGGTGGAATATCTGGAACATAATGTATCTCATGAGGTTGTTAAGGTAGACCTTAACAAAATTAAAGTCATTAAGGAATGAAAATTCCCCACAACCATAAAGCATCCGCAAGGATTTCTCGAGTTGAATGGTTAGTATCGCAATTTTGTTAAGAATTATGGGATAATAACAACACCTCTAACAACATTACTGAAGAAAGATGCATTTCCTTGCACTCCAGAAGCAACTAAGGCCTTTGAACATCTTAAAGAGGCAATGTTCCAAGCATCGGTCTTAACTATGCCAAACTTAACAAAAACCTTTATTGTGGAATGTGATGCATTAGGAAATGGAATTGGTGTTGTTTGTTGGACATTGGATAAATCAACACTTCCCGTGTGTTTTGCGACATGGACCAACTGCCTCTCGTGGATCCTTATCTCTAGTGATGCGATCGTTGACTAACATTTGCAGGTTAATGCAAAAAAGAAGACCCATTGCTTTTGAAAGTTGTCCAATCAAAGGAAAGTATTTACACAAACCTATTTATGAGAAGGAAACGCTGGCAATAGTACATGCACTAAAGCAATGGCGACCTTACCTAATGGGAAGAGACTTAAAGGTAAAAACATATCATGATAATATTAAATGCTTTTTGAAACAAATATTATCTTCAGAGGAGCAACAAAAATGGGTCACAAAGATGTTGGGTTATGACTTTGAAATCATCTACAAAATAGGGAAGAAAATTTTTGTTGCATATGCACTCTCAAGAAAGGATGAGGATGTGGAAGCATTTCTTTGTGCCATTTCTATTATCCAACCAGATTGGATAACCGAAGCAAGGGACGAATGGAAGAATGACGAAGAAGTGTAGACACTCGTTCAAAAGTTGCAACAAGATCCCAGTACATCTGATACATTTAGTTGGAAAAATGATTCATTATGGTACAAAGATTGCTTATAACTTTGTAAGAATTCAAAACTCAAACAAAATATTCTTTTGGAATCACATACCTCTCCCTTAGGATGGCATTCAAGATTTTTAAAAACTTACCACAAGGTCAAGAAGGAATTTTTTTGGGATAGTCTTAAATCTGATATTCAAAAGTTTGTGGCGGAATGTTTGGTTTGCCAACAAAATAAATTTGAGACAATTAAAACCCCAGGTCTGTTACAACCTTTATCCATTCCAAGTAAACGTTGGGAAGAGATTTCAATGGATTTTATTACAAGTTTACCAAGAAGGAAAGAATAAATCATCATGGAAGGAGTTGATAGACTTACCAATTACGCACACTTTTGTGCATCATCTCATCCATTTAAAGTCAGTACACTTGCTACTGCATTTATGGAGACAATTCAAAAGCTACATGGAAACCCAAACATTATTGTAAGCGACAAAGATCCCATTTTCACTGAAAATTTTTAGACAATTATTTTCTTGTCTAGGTATTCATTTAGCTCATCGCTCATATTATCATCTTCAATCTGATGGGAAAACTGAGATAGTGAACAAATATTTGGAAGGATATATTCGTGTTTTTGTATTTGATAAACAAACACAATGGGTCAAGTGGTTACCTCTGGCTGAATGGTGGTATAACACTTCCTTCCATACTACAACAAAAATGACCCCATTTATGGTACTTTATGGATATCATCTACCATCCATCACATCATTTTTAAGAGAAATTTCTAAGGTTCAAGCAGTGGAAGATCACATTAAGCATCAACAACAAGTTCTCGAATTCTTAAAGGATAACCTCACTTTGGCACAAAATCAAATGAAGCAACAAGAAGATCAACATCGTAATGAAATAAGTTTTGATGTAGGCGTCTGGGTATTTTTACAGCTACAACCATAAAAACAAATGTCTCTCAAGCAAGTTAAGAAGGATAATAAATTATCACCAAAGTACTATGGTACTTACAACTAGGTGTTGCAAAAGATTGGTACTATGGAATACAAATTGGAGCTTATTGCATCTGCTAGAGTGCACCCATTTTTCCATGTTTCATGCTTAAAAAAGGTTATAAATGACAATCTCCCAGTTCAAACAATATTGCCAGAACTTGATGAGGAAGGAAAAATAAATATTGGAACCTGAAGCAGTCACAGAAACAAGAACTCGACAACTACGAAATCGATCAATTTCAGAGTATCTCATCAAGTGGAAGAACTTACCTGTTGAAGATTCCACGTGGGAGGATGGGAATATTATACAAAAGCATCCAAAACTACTCAAGTGTTGAGGAAAAAACTCTTTTGACGGAGAGGGGAATGTTAGGTCCATATAATACTAGTGTAGCCCCTTATTTTTATTGTTAGTATAGCCCCCTTATTGTTATTGTTGTGCCCATCTAGTACCCATATTGTTATTAGTGCGCCCCATAGAAGCCCAATATTGTTATTGTTGTGCCCTTACATTATTATTGTTATGTAGGCTCTGATTATATTGTTACACCTTAGACTCCTATATATAGAAAGGAGGTTGTCATTTGAATCATCCAAGAATGGTTCATTTATGTAATTTAAAGGAGGTTTCCCCCTCGAAGAGGATAATTTTTAAGTCATTGATCTATCTTTTCTTCTATTTTGTGATTTTGTCACATAACAGGGTGCCTCGCCCTCCCACAACCCTGGAGCCTTGGGTGCTTAGGGGCAATTCCTGGAATCAACCCTGTGCACCCACGCCCCCTGGGCTACGGGCCTGGGCGGGGGTGCCTCATCCGACCGCGCCGAGGTTCGCAACCCAGGGGTCCTCCACCCCTAGGGTCAATTCTGGGAATCACCCTTGGGACCCAGGGTCACTGGCTCGCGAGCCTGGATGGGGGCACCTCGCTTGCCCCTTTTCAGGACCCTTGGGTTGTGGGCCTAGGTGAGGGGGCCACACCCATGCTTAGGCCCGCATCCCAGGGGCCTTGGGCACCCATGGTCAATTCCAAGAATCGACCCTGGGCACCCTCGGCCCTTGGGCCGCTGGCCTAGGCAGGGGAACCTCGCTTGCCCCTGCCCAACCCCACAGCCTAAGGGCCCTAGGTGCCCAGGGTCAATTTCTGGAATCGGCCCTTGGCAACCCTTGGGTTGCGGACCTGGGCAGAATCAACCCTGGGCCCCTAAGCCATAGGGCTGGGTGGGGGCGCCTCACATGCCCTCGCCCAGGCCCATGGCCCAGTGGCCCTAGGTGCATAAAGTTGAATCTCAGAATCAGCCCTCGGTGCTTAGGGCCCCCTCGACCGCAACCCTAGGTAGGGGCGCCTCGCTCGCCTGTGCCTAAGCCTATAACATAGGGGCCCTAGGCGCCCAAGGTCGATTCTGGGAATTTCCCCTCAGCCACGATACTAGGCAAGGGCATCTCTCCCACCTACACCTTGGCTCGCGGCTCAGGGCCGATTCCCGAAATTGACATTGGGCACCTAAGGCCCCTGGGCTGCGGGACTAGGCGGGGGCGCCTTACCCACCCGTGCACATGCCTACGACCCAGCGTCTCTGGGCGCCTAGGGCCCTAGGCTGCGATATTGGGCGGGTACGCCTCGTTCGCCCCCGCACAGGCCTGCAACCCAGGCGTCATTAGCGCCTAGGGTCGATTCTCATAATCAACCATGGGTGCTCAGGGCTAATTCGAGGAACATTAGGGGAATTTTGAGGTCTGAAATGGGTCTCCTAAGGAAATTATAAAATAATAGTGGAAATAATAAAATAAGATTAGATTACATCATCAAATTTTAGAGGGAAAAATGAAAAACTACTTTTTCAACTTATCTCCCTATGGGTTTACTCCAATTTCGAGCGGGAACACTCGTTGAATGCAGAATCTGATTCTTCATCCAAGGATTACCCATGTTTCATACTTTTGATGGACCCTATTACACAAAAATCATCATCCAACGAGTACCCATGTTGAAATTCTTTTGATAGACCCATGTTTCTATCACGTTTTTCATGTATTTATCATTTTCCGTGTAGCAAGATCTATCGAAAGTATGCAACATGGGCATTCCTTAGACGAGGAATTAAATTTTACATCTAATGAGTACTCCCAAAATAATTGAAGATACAAGTACTCCCAAAATAATTTTACATAAAACCTTAGGGACATAAGTTGAAGATACAAGTTGAAAAAATAATTTTATTATTTTACTATTTTTTAATCTTTTTACTTTTTATCCCAAAAATGGTGAATCATCCCCCATGGTTGACATCATCATCTTGAATACTATTGGTTTTAATAAAGTTTATTTTTGTTGTACATTTTTCCTAGGAGGCCCATTTTAGACCTCAAAAGTTCTCTAATGTTAACTTTGGGTGCCCAAGGCCCCTGGGTTGCAAGCCTGTGCGGGGACGGGCGAGGTGCCCCTGCACAGGCCCATGACCTAGGGGCATTGGTCTCTCAAGGCCCCTGCCCCTGTGCCGGGCGCCTCAGCATGGGCATGATAAGTTGTGTTCGACTAAGATTTGAAAAGAGTTGTACTTTTACCTTTTAAAATAAAAAATTACTCTTGGAATAATGACTCTTTCATTCAAGGGTTCATTTTTAAAGTTTTTTTTAGTCATAATTTGTTCATAATTTCATGGTTGAAATATTTTTAAAAATTAAGGTTTTTAAATTCCATGGTTGAAAAATTGTCAAAATTTTAAGGTTTTTCTAAGTTATGATAGTTTGTCTTAATGCTAGGGTTGAAAACAACTGGAATTTTAGGGTTTTTTAGAGTCATGATATTTTATCTTTAACGACATGGATGAAAATTGTTGGAATTTTAAGGTTTTTTGGGTCCCATTATTTTATTTATAACGTCATTGCTAGAAAATGTTGAAATTGTACCCCAAATAAATGTTATTCTAGCATCAACACTTTTCATTTTCCGTGTGTTTTTTCATCTTTTTTGCACAAAAAAGTTGGCTATTACTACCATTTATAATTTTTTTTTGAAAATTTACCTCCCAAAAAAAACATCATACTGGAATAAACACTTTTCGTTTTTGGGTTGTTTTTCATGTTTTTTGGGGTTTTTTGGCTAGAGTTCTCGTTTTGAGTTTATAGTTGCCATTTGAAAGTTTACATTGTTCTATGAATCCTAAAGCACTTTGAGGTCATCTATATTATGTCACATTTATAGATGATCATTCAAAGAAAACTTGGGTTTACTTGATGAAATCCAAGGATGGAGTATTTACCAAATTTCAAGAATTCAAAGCTAAAGTAAAGAACCTTACATAAAGATTAATCAAGAGACTAAGATCTGATAATGGAGGAGAGTATACATCAAAGGAAATAATATTTTTCTGTAAGGAGTCTGGGATTAAGAGGGAGTTGATAGTCCCATATAATCCCGAACAAAATGGGGTTGCAGAATGAAAGAATCGATCCATTGAAGAAAGTGTAAAAGAAATGTTACATGATCAAGATTTACAAAAATTTTTGTGGGGTGAAGCTATGAAGACAGTTGTATACATTCAAAATAGAAGTCCCCACAGGTCACTAGATAACAAAACTCCTGAAGAAGTATTCACTGGGAAGAAACCTGCAGTAGATCATTTCTGAATTTTTGGTTGTCCTGTCTATATTCATATACCTAAGGATAAAAGAAAGAAATTGGATCCATCATGCATGAAGAGAACATTTGTTGGCTATAGAAACTCCTCAAGGCCTATAAGATCTACATAAAGGAAGGACATTGAATAGAAGTGAGTCCAGATGTGATATTTGATGAAAGTATTGCATTCAAGAAATCAAAGGATCTCATTATGAACTCTGAAGATGAAGGACTTCCAATATTTGAAGAAGAAGTTATTAGGGAAGAAGAAGAATCAAATCATGGAGATGAAAATATGAGTGAACCTATACAACTTGTGGTTATCCCCAAAACTAGAAAGAGACCTAACTGGTTGAAGTCTACACTACTTGATGTAGAAGGTCATGAAGCAGCTCAAGGCACATTTAGGGAGAGCAAGAAGCCCAAACGATATTATGGATGTGCAACATACATGAAAAAACTCAGTAGAAGCATATCCATCCACTTTCGAAGAACCTGCCAATAACGAAGAATGGAAAGATGCCATGAATGACGAATATCAATCTATAACGAAGAATGGAGTTTGGTAGAGTGTACCTAGGCCTAAAGACAAACCTCTGGTAACTTCCAAATGGATCTACAAGATCAAACATAAAACAGATGGAAGTATTGATAAATAAAAGGCAAGATTTGTGGCTAGGGGCTTCTCTCAACAAGAAGGCATTGACTATGAAGAGACATTTGCTCCGAAAACAAGGTATACAACTATACATTCGTTGGTCTCTTTGGTGGCATCAATGGGATGAAAGATCCACCAAATGGATGTCAAGACTGCATACCTGAATGTCACAATTGATGATGAAGTCTATATAGAACAACCCTTGGGATTTGAAGTTAAATACAAAAAGACATGTTTGCAGATTAAAGAAGGCATTATATGGCCTCAAGCAAGAACCAAGGGCATGGTATGCTAGGATGGATGCATACCTACACAGATTAGGCTTCACAAAGAGTTATGTTGATTTGAACTTCTATATTAAGGTTGTAAAGGAAGAGTTGGTAATCATTCTTCTGTATGTGGATGACCTTCTTTTGACAGATGTGGAAGGTAAAATTGAAGAATGTAAGAAGCAACTAGCAGCAGAATTTGACATGAAGGATCTAGGGTTGATGCACTACTATTTGGGTTTAAGAGTCAATCAAGGACCTAATGAGATCTATCTAGGTCAGGGAAAGTATGTGATCAAAATGTTGAAGAGGTTTGACATGACGTATTGCAAACCATGAAAACCCCGATGATCACAAATTTGAAAAGACTAAATAGTTCCAAATTGAGTTATGTGGATCCTTCCAAGTATAGACAATTGATTGGCTCACTGATGTACTTGGTGAATACTTGACCAAACATATGTTTTGCAGTAAATATTCTCATTCAATTCGAAGTGAAGTCGAAGCATGATCATTGGATAGCAGCAAAAAATATACTGAGATATCTGCAAGGAACCATCCACTATTTCCTAAAATATCATAGAAGGAATGATGTCCACTTCATTGGATATACAAATTATACTGGGGAAGCAGTAAGAAATATGGAAGGAGAACTACAGGAGGATGTTTCAGTTTGGGATCCTCCATGATCTCATGGATGAGAAAAAATCAAGATACATTTGCTTTGAGTAGTGCTGAGGCTAAGTATATTGCAACCTGTGAAGTAAGCAGAGAAGCGGTCTGGCTGAGGAAGCTACTATCTGACCTATTTGACGGACCTATGGACCCTATAGTGATACATTTTGATAACACCAAGTGCATTCGATTGTTTGAAGACCCGGTGTTTCATGGAAGGATGAAGCATATCAACAACAAGTATCACTAAATTCGAAAGCTAATACAAGATGGTGTGTTGTAGCTACAATATATCTCCACCAATGATCAGGTAGCTAACATATTGACAAAATCTCTTCCTAATAAGAAACTTGTGTATTTGAGAAACACACTTGGTTTGGTTGATGTATCCTCCCTAGTTGAGAGGGAGATATAGGCACATCATTATTGTCTTCACTTGGGAAGACAAAATGGAGGATTGGGTAAGCATCTGGCATCCGATACTCTTTGAGGATGAGGTAGGGAATCCAAGATAAGAGTATTCGTGGAATGATATTCTTTGAAGACTAGCTATCCAATATAATAATAGTCCAAAGAAGTTCATACTCTGTGAACACCCGGGTGGGGTATGTACCTTGAGAGACAATGATGATTGTGTCTATAAATCATTGGTTTCGCCAACATTGTACTCTGATCATGTGGATAGATATAATTTTTAGTCAAGGCCTTGCTATGTGACAATGTTGGTTATGATGCTAAACAAATGGGTTACCAATCTGAATTTTCTTATGAGATCTCTTCAAATTGAGAATTTCCATGTACCATTTATGAATACCTCCCTAGTTAAGAGGGAGCGTTGAAAAACGTGTAACTAGGTTTGGTATTCATAAATATGAAATGTACTTTTGATTCTTGTAAATTATAAAATGAAAGAAAATTATTATTATTATTTTTGGAGCATGGGTTTCATGCTCAAGGTCTTTTATTTTATAGGTCAAGCACCCATTGAGTGCTTCTAGGAATTTTCCTAGGTCAAGAAGTCAAAAGAATCATTGCCATAAGTTGAAGGCCCCATAGGGCACATTGTAACTTGTAAAGAAAATTATTTTTGTCCTTAAAAGTATCAAAATCCCCTCCAAGATCAAGTCGACCTAATTTGAGGAGTCGTGTCCACCTTTGATAAGCATATATAAAGGAGGAAACTCGACCTCCTTGAAGCATATACATATCACACTCATTCAAGCAAAGTAAGAAGAAGAAAAAGATAGAAAAGAAGGAAGAGGACGAAGAATACTTGGTTTTGGGCTATTTTTATCTCACACGTGCGAAGGAAGGTTAGGGTTTCTGCAATAGATCTAGGGTTTTCCTCTACAAGTTCGATCTTGAAGAAGAGAAGGAAAAAAGGTCAAGCGAAGGTCACAAGAAGCCATCCTCAAGCTCCAAAAGTTAGAGAAATCCAAGCGAAGGTCTAAGAAATACCTTGGGAGGCTAAAAGAAGCTCACATGTATGGCAACAACAACTGCAAGAGGGTTGAAAATTTCATGTCAGCAGTGGAGGTTGAAAGTCTACAGCTAGAGGTCGAAGTTGTGCTAGTGGAAGAGATTTGACTAGGTTTGATTTGGACAAGGAAAGCACATCATCTGGAAAGGTTGGACTTGGTCTTGAAGGGTATTGGTCTTGGTCTATAGGTCTTGGAATTCATCAATTGAAGAATCTATAAGGAAGATAAGGGATTTGCGGGTTTTCCTCTCAAGTGGAGAGGTTTTGGCCCTGACTTGCAGCCTATATTTTGTGTTCTTGTTCTTCTTGTTTTTGGTAGTTGTTTGATCATACATAAACATAGTAATAATAATAAAAACTAATAAGTAAGATAAGTAAAAAATACATCACAAGCAATTATCAAATAAAGAAAAATCACTCTAATCATTGCCCTGTAGATTTCTCAACAACAACCAGCCCTTTAGGGCACCTTTTCAGGCTAGCTGACTTGAATCCTTTATTGCAAGCCCACATGAAACACATAAAAAATATTTTCTCCACAATGAAAAGGGCTCTCTTGGTGATTGAAGAAACTCCTTGCTCCTCTAATGGTGTTCTATCATCACCAAGTGTCGAGTCATCAACACTCCTCATGGATTCACACCCATAACTTTGGGTGCAAAGCCCACAACTTGGGTACTCTTCCCCACAAAGCCCATGTGGGTCAAATTACTCCGCAACCCTATACCCTAGGGTTTGGAGTACCTCACAAGCTACCAAACTTAACAAGTTATTAGGGTAGTACTATAACCAAGGTTTCTTCATTGGGAGACTTCAACCCTCTCCCATGGGGTTCTCCACTATCCTTAATAAATTTACCTCCACTCCCACTCCCGCAACAAACTTTCTTTGTTTTGGTTTCATTTTCCTGAACAACCTGCCACCTTCTTCTTGAAGAGCTCTTCTCCCTCCCACTTGTATCTACTGCATATGTATGATTTTGGTTTGGATGAGCTGCCAACCCTAGTACTATAGTTGAAATGCCCTTCTCTTACCCCAATTTTCTCAGAAATTCTCAGCATTCTGAAACGAAACCGAGAAATCTCCCGTTGAAAAACTTGGGCATCTTGGTGGAGACTCAGATAATATTCCAAAACTCTAAATCCTGTTGATTTCTAGTAGCATAAGATGTATTCTAAGTCTCAAAATTTGCAGGGAGGCTTAGACACGTGTATTCCAAAGAACCAAAAAGATTTTTGGGAAATTCCACCTGGATTATGTTTTATTAAAATAATTAAATTTTTAATGGGTCCCTAAGTCTAAACTTAGGAAATTAAAATAATTAAAGCATGTTAATAAAATAGTGTGTGAATCTTCTAGAAAAAGACGAATATTAAGTCAAGTTAATCTTAGTCGTTGATTAGCATTTAATCTCGGTCGTTGAAGTCCCAACGAGAAGATTATAAGAAGGACTTGATGGGAATTTGTAAATATACACCGAGAGAGTCTAGTTATCAAATTTATCCAGTGAGCAGTGCTCAACAACGGAGAAGATTGATCGAGTTGATTCTTGCAGAGAGGGGCAGAGATAATTTTTCGGTTGGAGATTTTCCTAATCTAGAGAGGACAGAGAGTAGTCTGGAGAGGCAGCGCAGAGCCACGCAGAGGAAATGCAGTGGCTTCACAGAGCTTCAAATGGAGTCTATATTTATGTTGGGGAACAGTCAGGATCCAATGTCGGAGCCGGGGTGTGAGAGTAGTGTGAAAATTCCTAGATCTGACAATCTAAGGAATCCTACTGCATCAACTAAGTGTACTTCTCCTATTAAGTAAATTAAATTTACATAATTAATTTAGATCTAAATGATTGAAGTAAATAATGAAGAAACCTACATTGAATAAATATGATTCTGAAACAAGGAAACTGAGAAAGAAATCAATCACATAGGACACAATTATTTTTGGACACAAATCCCTGGAAAAATCCAATGCGGGAAAACTGGTGCAGTAGATCTGAGGTTTTGTATTATTAAGAAATGGAAAATCCTGAATACGTCTTTGAATACCTCAAGGGTTATTCAGTTACAGAGAGAAATCCTGGAAGAAATAAATTGTGAGTTTACATCACACAATCACTGGAAAATTTGGCTAATCCCGACACTGGAAAGACCGCCTTTGGATTTCTTTGCGCAGCCTCTACGTAGTCACTACATCACCTCCTCTAAGGACCGCGTCACCCCAACAATAGATCGATCTGACTCTCGAAATCACAGATTTGAGCCTCCCGGTATCACACCCCGGCTTCCGGCTTCTGGATTTGATCCGACAGTTAAATCTCAGAAACCCTCTAGGCCTTTAGGCAACCCTGAATGGCTCTACGTTGGCTCTGTGTCACCCTGATTGGCTCTGCGCTGGCTATGTTGGATGTCTTCTTGCCTCTCTCTGCTGATGATTCTCCGGTTGAGAAAATCTTTCTCTCCAGAAGCTACTTTGCCCCTCACTGCACTAAATCACTTAGATCTGATCTTCGTCCGAGCACTGCTCCGTCAGAAGAATTTGATCTCAAGATTCACTCTGTGTGTCTTTTTCCAAATGACCCTCAAGCCTTCCTTTATAGTCTTTTCGTTGAGAAATCAACGGTCGGGATTAGATCTCTAATCAACTACTAAGATTATAACATGAATTGATCTCCGCCTTTTCTATATTATTCTCACTCTGTTTTATTAATGTCCTTTAATTATTTAACTTCCCTAAGTTTAGACTTAAGGTCTCCATTAAAATAATTAATTATTTTAATAAAACAATAAACGAGTGGAATTTTCACAAATAGTTTCTGGGTTCTTTGGAATACCTGTGTCTAAGCCTCTCCACCAAATTTGGGGCTTAGAGAACTTTCTGATGCTACAAAAATCAACACTCCCTCTTAGCGAGGAAGGTGCTCTAAAATTATGCCTGCTGCATACTTCTCTATCCCTGAAGCATCCGCCATGTTGCTGAAGTCCATCAACCACAACGGTGCTATTGCCAGTGCTACTATTGCATCCGTACTACAACTGCCTCTCAAGTGTTGCATCTACTATGCTGCTAGTACTGCCACTGCTAACACTGCAACTCAACTGCTAAGAGAAACAACTGAACTCAACCAAAATTGAACAAGTGTTTAGTGGATGCACGTCGGTGCTGAAGACTCTGACTGCTACTTCATTGTCCCTCTAATGCACTGTGTTGCTGCTGCTCTGCACTGTGCAACACTGATCTGCATTGTGCTACACTCCTGTGCACTGCGTTGTTGTTACTATGTTGTTGTTGCTCTGCCCTGCGTTGCTCCAGAAATGAATGCTGCTACCTACTACACTGTCTTCTCCATCACTCCTTAGCTCTCACGGAAACTCCTCCATCCCATTATTGTTGATTATGGGCTCCCATAGAAAGGTGAAGTGGGCTCCTCAAGGATCCTGCCCAACTGAAGTTCAAGGTGAACTACAGCTCTATGTCACCCCACTTCTTACCAGGAGAAGCATGGGCACTCATAGTAAACTCATCCTACTCGATCTTTGCGGTTGCAACTATCGGATCATGATTCTCATCCTTGTCCTTTTTCTTCAAAGGACACTGTGATGCAAAGTGGCCCATCTTACCACATCTGAATAATTTCACCTTCGAGACATCTCTCTTCTGTCTTGGTTGCCCTTGTTTCCCTTTCGATGTGAGGGCTGCATTCTCCTCCTCCTCCAAAGTCTTTGACCCGCTACTGCTGTTACCGTCAAGCTTGCACTTGACTAGATATATCCTCATCTCTTCCTCCTGAAGTGTTTCCCACATCTGCTCCCAACTCGGAAGCGTAGCCCTGCCCAAAATACTTTGGAAAAAAACTTGCCACTCCTTTGTGATTGTGTTAAGGGCCAAACCTCACCATAGTTTCTATAGTTGGGGTGGATCCCAAGGCTGCCAATTGATCTTGAATATCTTGAAGCCTCGTAAGGAGCAAAGCAATGTGATCCCCCTTTTGCATCTGGATCATGCAGAGCTTCTACTCTAAGTATATCTTCCGTTGCTCGGAAGATCCTTCGTACAACAAAGACAAAGCTACCCACATTTCTCTGGCGGTGTTCTTTCCAGCTAAATGTGAGATTATGTGATCCTTGACACCATCAAGGATTAGCCTCTTGCACTTTGCCATATTGGTCTTGTACTTCTTAAGTTGATCCGGATCTGTAGGTACAACAACCACATTCACCACGAACACCCTGAGAACGAATTCATATAGAAGGAACTGAATCATTTTCTTCCAGATTACATAGTTGGAGGAACCCTCCAATCGGTCCTGATCTTGAAGACCATGAGCTGCCATCTCAACCGAACACTGTCAAACTTATTTCTCTTTCTCCCCCTTTGTTCAACCTAGGTAGGCTTACACACTCCCTCTGGAGCTCGTAGATCTGCTACCATGATCTGCTACACAAATCCTGGAAAAATGTTGAATTCCTCGGCTAGGAACTCACTGAGGAAGAATTCCCTGCTATGTGCTTTTTCTTTCTTCTGACACTTCTCTGCCCAACAACCACCTTCAGAAAAACTGCGTCTATTTGGCTCTGCGTGAAGGCTCTGCACATCTCCCTCTACCTCTGCAAAATATCAAATCGAAAGTTCTACCTCTCTGTCGACTCACTCAGAGAGAGACAACCTCAAGACTTCAACCCTCCTAGCTATATATGTGCAATCCCTCTGGGGATTCAATCTTCTTTTGCTATAGAAATTCAACCTTCACTTCAAATTCAAATCTTCTCTTCGCGTTTCACATCAGATGCTCTGATACCATGTGAAAATTCCTAGATCTGACCATCTAAGGAATCCTACTGCATCAACTGAGTGTACTTCTCTTATTAAGTAAATTACATTTACATAATTAATTCAGATCTGGATAATTGAAGTAACTATTGAAGCAACCTACACTAAATAAATATGATTAAAAAACAAGGAAACTGAACAAGAAATTAATCACACATAGGACACAAGTCCTCGGAAAAACCTAATGCGGGAAAACCGGTACAACAGATCTGTGGGTTTGTATTATTAAGTAGTAGAAAATCCTGAATACATCTCTAAATACCTCAAGGGTTATTTAGTTACAGAGAGAAATACTCGTAGAAAGAAATTGTGAATTTTACCTCACACAATCACTGGAAAATCCGGTTGATCCAGACACTGGAAAAACTGCCTCTGGAGGTCTCTGCGCAGTCACTGCATCATCTCCTCTAAGGACCGCATCACTCTAGCAAAAAATCGATCTGACTCCTGGATTCATAGGTCTGAGCCTCCCAGTCTCACACCCCGGCTTCCGGCTTTCAGATATGATTCGACAGCTGAATCTCAGAAACCCTCTGAACCTCTATGCAATCCTGACTGGCTCTGTGCTGGCTCTATGTCACCCTGACTGGCTCTGTTGGATGTCTTCCTGCCTCTCTGTGCTGATGATTATCCGACTGAGAAAATATTTCTCTCCAGAAGCTACTATGCCCCTCACTGCACTAAATCACTTAGATTTGATCTTCAACTGACCATTGCTCCTTCAGAAGAATTCAATCTCAAGATTCACTTTGTGTGTATTTTTCCAAATGACCCTCGAGCCTTCCTTAATAGTCTTCTCGTTGAGAAATCAACGATTGATATTAGATCTCTAATCAATGGCTCAGATTATAACATGACTTGATCTTTGCCTTTTTCAAGATTATTCTCACTCTGTTTTATTATTGTCCTTTAATTATTTAATTTCCCTAAGTTTAGACTTAGGGTCTCCGTTAAAATAATTAATTATATTAATAAAACATTAATCGAGTGGAATTTTCACAGACAGTTTCTTGGTTCTTTGGAATAACTGTGTCTAAGCCTCTCCACCAAATTTGGGGCTTCGACCACTTTCTGATGCTACACAAATCAACAACAAGGAGGCCAAAGGGCTAAAGTTTCCAGCTAGTAGAGAGATCAAAGGAGATGTAGCGCAATCCCAATAACAGTGATGCAATGACTATGTGGGTGTAGCACAGTACTGTGCAAAGACAACGCAGATCAATGCCATATATTCCAGTGACAGGGTGAGATTATCTCACCAGATTTTTGTTCAGTTAGATCTCTGTAAAGGGTTTCCAGTTAGGGTATCCAAAGAATTGAACTCAGAAATTACAGCTTAATAATATCAAACCCTCAGCTGCTTCACCAGTTTTCCCGCATTAGGTTTTTCCTGGGACTGAGTCCAAAAATAACGGTGTCATGTGTGTTTAGTTTTCTTCTTGATTAGATCTTGTTTCCGTGTTTATTTTTCTGCAATTTATTTATGTAGTGAAGGTTGCAGTGTATTTACTTCAGCATTTACTTGTAGAAAACACTAAAGAACTTGCATGATTAATCAAGTAGAGGTAATATCAATTTGCTGCAATAGGGATTTTGGAGTTAGGAATTTTCACAAATCCCAAGCTGTGACAGGTCAAAGCCCACTCAAGAGGCACTTTAAATGCCTCTAATTCTTTATCTAAGAAATGTTGGTTCAAGACTCTAAAGGATAACGATAAAAACTGAGAATTTGATTAACAATTGTGTGTTACCTTAAGTTCCAAGCCTCAAATTACGTAATGTTTGGAAATTCCTTGTATGTTCCTATCCTAAAAAATCAAGTGAAATTTTCCATATCCATGGAAGCAATAATTCAAAACATCACAAGAATCAACTGAGGCAGGGGGATTACAAAAGAGTAAAATGCTTCAGTTCAACATTTAGCTTCAACTCTACCATCCCCTTGAATGATGTCTAAGAATTCCCAGCTTCCTCCATGATTGCATGAACCACTCTAATCTCCATCATACTCAAGTGTTGCACAATCCTATCTTGCCTCTCAAATCTACAATGACCTAATGTATTTTCACCCTCCATTACATTTGCACTAAACCCATTATCTCTATGGTCTTGTGCGGTTGGGTTTAGAAGAGCCACTTTAATGCATCATGTGATGTTGGTCCTACTCTCCTCACTTCACATGCTCAAATCATCCTCTTTTAATTGTTCCATATTTTCAAGGCATTAGTAATATAGTAAATATTAAGTATACTAACAATATTTGACTAAACAGATTCTCATAGTTCATCATAGTCTTGTAGATATTCTGGGTTTTTACCGTGTCAAAAGTTTTGAAACTTTCACAACATTTTGAGTGGAAACTTTTGACAGTTAAAATCCAGAATTTCTACAATACTATATTAATAATGTACTATTAGTGATATGCCATATATTATTTCTATATTAATGATGTATTTAATATAATAGTAAATAATTGTATGTACGTATGTATTAAGAATTTGTACGCCTATCATTTGCTAATTTCCTGAAATATTAAAGAACCATTTCCAGATCTCATATTGTTTTGGAAGTCTGTGTGAAAATTCGGCTAACCCTGAATCCTATTGCAACAACTGATATTATTTATTTTAATTGTTTATTTAACCAAACAATTTATCTGTTGTTTCCTACGGAAATATTTAAATAAATACTCTACAACAAAAATAAACTATGGAAAAAATAAAACGATGGAAGAAAATAACAAGACGAAATTCCCCGAAAAAACCCAACTCAGGAAAATTGGTGCAGCAACTGAGAGTTTTATTATTATGCAGCAGTGAAATATATAAGTACAACTAGATGCCCAAATTGCCAATCATACAAATAAAATTGGCAAGAAAATCTAGTGAGGAAATTCCTCACTGCAGAGGCGAATCCGAGCACTCACTCAACTTGAAATGGAGCCATCCAAACTACCTCTGCGCAGTCACAACGTCACCCTCACGCAGTCTCTACGTCACCCAATGTGGAATTGCGTCACCTCAAGTTGTATCGTCAGCTACTGTTTGAGAAACTAACTCTCTTGGACTTTGTAAACTCTACCCAACATCTGACACCGAAGCATTGCTTCTCCCCAGCAAATACGAATTTTCCCACTAAAGCTACTGCATTGCCACTCCGTCAACCTTACTATGGCTTCTCTGCCTCTCTGCAAATGCACTCACCGGATCTGGAATTCCTCCTAAGGCTTCATTGTCTTTGCCCCTCTCTTACCGCTTCGATCGCATTGAATCTCTCTCTGGAAACAAACCACTGCTACTATGGAAATCGATTTCCCAGTAAAATTGAACTGCTCAAGTGTGTGATCTCCATGCCCCATCAACTTCTGTTATAATCCTCTGTTGAGACTTCAACGACCAAAATTAGATCTTAATTGATGGCTAGGATTAACTTGAAATCGATCCATGTGAGTCTCTAGAACACTCACACCATGACTTAATTAATTCTGATTAATTAATCATATTCCCTAAGTTTAGACTTAGAAAATATTTAAAAACTGACTAATAATCTAATTAAGTTGTCTCTAGGTAGAATTTCTAGAAATGATTTCTGGGTTTTTGAGAACTCATGTATTCTAGCCTCTCCACAAGGTTTCGTGGCTAGAACACATCTGATGCTACAAAAACTAACACTCCCTCATAGTGAGGAATGCGTTATAGTGTTGTTGCACACCCTGTAGCAAACTATGTTTCTGCACCATCTCTTGTCACACAACTAATGTTTGACTGGTGCTGCCCATCAACCACTGCACAACTCTAATATGCGTTGCATCTATGCTTCTGCTGACCCTGCTGAACTACTACCAACACATCATCTGCACTACAATTTTGTTGCTGCCGTTACTGCAACATCTGCGACTGAAAAACATCCAAAACTAAACCAACTATGTTCAGTATGATGCATCTGTCATCCGAGTACTGACTGATACTAGCTACTGCACTATCCATTGAAGACTCTGTGTTATTGCTGACTCTACACTATGCCAACTGCACTGCTGCCAACTCTTCATTGCTCCCCAACATATGAATGATACTAGTCTTTGCAACAGTCACTCTAGCATGTGATTGCATCAACTGTCACTGATCCATCTTGCTATTGAATATTGTGGGCCCCCATAGCCAGAAACTGATCCAAGAGGTGGACTCCTCAAGGATCCTACCCATTTGTAGCTCTCTGGGGCTACAACACCAAGTCACCCCACCTCACTCCTAGAGGTATATCGGCGAACATAGCGAAATCTAATCTACTCATATTGTTGTTGCTTCTGCACTAGTGCAACAACCACTGCAATAATGACTCGGATCTCCTCAGATCCTGAAGTACTAGATTCCATAGGGCTACTCCCTCTAAAACTAGACACCCTCTAAGTCTTGATATTCGTATAGGAAATATTTTTTCTCCCTCCTAGCAACTCACACTGTCCTCATGTATTGGAAACTGGATTGCGTAGCTCTACACCGAGAATCTTCTGGCTAGAACTGCACCTGCACCCTGCAAGTGGGCAATTCGCGCTGCCTGTGTCACTGCAACTATATCCTGGGTACTGACTGCAATTAGCTATGCAGCTGTCATTAGAATGAATAACTGCACCGACTGACATTATGATCCTTCTGCTACTAATTTTGTTGGACTCCCGTATCAAGGGTACTAATCCATGTGAAAAAATTGCAGCAACTAGATCTAATCTGTTGCTCTTCCATGGATCCTGCCCATCTGTGGCCATCTCTCATCAAGTCGAAAATTCCCTCTTTCCCTCTCCTTGGCTGCTGCTTTGTTACTCGCACTCCCTCTTGGAATGTGTGATTTTGTTAGCTACTAGCAATCTGCAACTGGAAATTCGAACTTCCGAGACTAGAAGTTCCTTGAGAGAAAATTTCCCCTCAGTGTGTGCTCTTCTTCCACCCAACGCAGGTTCTGCACTAGCAAAATGCTGCAAAAACCCTTTGCGTCTAGTTAGAGTTCTTCCCAATGAAATATATTGAGCTGCTCCCTCTGCCTCTCGAACCACTCGATCTGGAAAACTCAATTTTTCTGCCTCTTAGAAAAATTGAATTTCCTAAAGCAACTCAGCCCCCTGGAAAAGTGACTGCACTGCCCTTGGGAATATTGGACTGTAGCCCACGCTGAGTAGTGAAATTCCTTCTTTCCGCCTTTGAGCTCTCATACTAATCAACTGCGCTTTGATAACATGAGAAAATTCGGCTAACCTTGAATCTTATTGCAGAAACTGATATTATTTCTTTTAATTGTTTATTAAACCAAACAATTTATCTGTTGTTTCCTACGGAAAATATCAAAATAAATACATTGCAACCTTCACAAATAAATTGCGAAAGAAATAAAACGCTGGAAGAAAATGCTAGCACACACAAGCAAAATAACATAGAAATTTTTGGACGAAAGTCAAAAAAACCCAACTCGATAAAATCGGTAAAACAACTAAGGGTTTTATTATTATGCAACAATGAAATATCTGAGTACAACTAGATGCCCAAACTACCAATCATACAAAGAAAACTAGCAAGAAAATCTAGGGAGGAAATTCCTCACTCCACAGGCGAATCTGAGCACTGACCTCAACTCAAAATAGAGTCGTCCAAACTGCCTCTACGCAATCACTGTGTCAGCCTCACGTAGTCTCGATGTCACCTAGTGTGGAACTGCATCACCTCAAGCTGTCTCGATAGCTGTTGTCTGAGAAACTGACTCTCTTGGACTCTGGAAACTCTGCCCAACATCTGACATTTAATCACTGCTTCTCCCCAAAAAATACGAATTTTCCCACAGAAGCTACTGTATTGCCACTACGTCAGCCTCACTATGGCTTCTTTGTCTCTCTGTAAATGCACTCACCGGATTTGGAATGTCTCCTCTAAGTTCAATGTCTCTGCCCCTCTCACCGAATCCCTCTCCGACAACAAACAACTGCTACTCTAGAAATTGATTTCCCAATAAACTCGAACTACTCAAGTGTGTGATCTCCATGCCCCATCGATTTCTTTTATAATTCTCTGTTGAGACTTCAACGACCAAAATTAGATCTTAATCGATGGCTAGGATTAACTTGAAATCGATCCATGTGAGTCTCTAGAACATTCAGACCATGACTTAATTAATCATATTCTCTAAGTTTAGACTTAGGAAATATTTAAAAATTGACAAATAATTTAATTAAGTCGTCTCTAGGTGGAATTTCCAGAAACGATTTCTGGGTTTTGGAGAAATTGTGTATTTTAGCCTTTCCACAGGGTTTTGTGGCTAGAACACATCAGATGCTACAAAAACTAACACTCCATCTTAGCGAGAAATGTGTTCTAGTGTTGTTGCACACCGTATAGCAACACTTTGTTTTTGCACCATCACTTGTCACACTGCTGATGTCTGGTTGGTGCTGCCTATCAAACACTACCCAAATCTGATATGCGTTGCATCTGTGCTGTGGCTGACCCTGCTAAATTGCTACCAACATTGGATCTACACTGCAACTTTGTTGTTGTTGTTATTACAACATCTGCAACTGAAAAAAATTCGAAATTGAACCAATTGTGTTCAGTATGATGCATCTATCATCTGAGTCCTGACTGCTACTAGCTACTGCACTATCCACTGAAGACTCTGTGTTGTTGCTCAATCTTCATTGTGCCAACTGCACTGCTGCTAATTCTGCACTGTGCTCCCCAACATTTGACTCGTATTAGTCTTTGCAATTGTCACTCTAGCATTTGATTGCATCAACCCTCACTAATCCATCTTGCTACTGAATATTGTGGGACCTCGTAGCCAGATACTAATCCAAGAGGTGGACTCCTCAAGGACCCTGCCCATCTGTAGCTCTCTGGGGCTACAACATCAAGTCACCCCACCTCACTTCTTGAGGTATATCAATGAACAAAGAAAAATCTGATCCACTCATATTGTTGCTACTACTGCTTTGTTGATGTTTCTGCACTGGTGCTGCAACTACTATAATAATGAGTTTGATCTCCTCAAATCCTGAAGTACTACCTTCCATAGGGCTACTCCCTTTAAAACTAGACTGTCTCTAAGTCTCAATCTCCCTATGGGAAATATTTTTTCTCCCTCCTGGCAACTCGCACTGTCCTCCTGTATTGATTGCATGGCTCTACACTACAAATCTTCTGGCTGGAACTACACCTGCACCCTACAACTAGGAAATTCGCACTGCTTGTGTCACTGCAACTACTTCTACAACTGTCTCCTGGGTACTGACTGCAACTAGTTATGTAGTTGTTATCAGAATGAATGACTGCACTCGCTGACACTATGATCCTTCTGCTACTAATTCTATTGGACTCTCGTAGCAAGGATACTGATCCATGTGAGAAATCTGCAGCAACTGGATCTAATATGTTGCTCTTCCATGAATCCTACCCATCTGTGGCCATCTCTGATCAAGTCGAACACTCCCTCTTTCCCTCTGTTTGGTTGTGTTGAGATTTTGAGGTAGCATCGAGTGTGTTGTAGCCCTAAAATTTTGTGGAGGGGCTAAGACACACAAGACCTCCAAAACCCAGAAATTGTTTGGATAAATTTCATCTGGTGTGTGAGATATTAAAATAATTAATTTATTTAATAAGGACCCTAAGTCTAACTTAGGGAATTATAAAAATTAAAGTGAATTAATTAAACACATGTGATGAAATTTTCTAAGTGACGCGGATCAAGCAACCTTTTAATCTAAGTCGTCGGTAAGAGATTAAATCACGATTTTTGATGTGTCAACGAGAAAAGTATAAAGGAAAGGCTCAAGGTCAGTTGGAGACACACACAGAGTCTGAGAGATCGAATTCTTCTGACGGAGCAGTGCTCAAACAAAGATCAGATCTGAGTGACTTCGTGTTGCAATGAGGGGTAGATGCAGTGATTGGCCAGGAGGGTCAAGAGTACAGTGCAGAGCAAGGGCAACATAGACAGAGTGGAGGCAGCGTAACCATCAGAGGGTGTGACGCAATCCCCCAGGAGGGTGATGCAGGTCCACGCAGGGCCCACGCAAAGGAAGCACAACATCTCCAAGCAGAAGTTCGAAATTCTGGCGGAAGAAAGGGTTTCTGAGTTAGCAGCGCTGAAACCGAGATTCGGGAGAAGCAAATCGATGTAGAGCTAGGGTGATGCAGTCCTTCAGCATAGGCTACGCAGGCCTACGCAGTAGCTACGCAAAGGCTGCGCAAAGCCAGCTAGAGTTTCACCAGTTGCTCATTCAGATTAGCTAGGACTTACGAGAGTGAGTAATATCTTACATTTTCTCTGATTACCGAGGTTTTCTCTGTTGGGTTAGCCGAGTTTATGGCACCCTAGATGTACTAAGAAACTACTGCTTAATAATAATAAACCCTCATATGTGCTGCACCGGTTTTCCCGCATTCGATTTTTCAGGGGACATTTGTCCGAAAAATTTGTGTCACTTTGTCATATGAGCGTGCTATTCAGTAAATGATCTGTATGTGTAGGTTGTTAATTGTATTTACTTCGCTGTTGATTCTGAATATTCAGATTAATAACTTGTATGTTTAATCAAGTGGGAGAAGTAAATCGAGATTTAACAGTAGGGTTTCTTAGTTAAGAAATTTTCACATGGTATCAGAGCATTGCAGATCAAGATGAATCTCCAGCAAAATCGACTGAAGAAATTCTTACTGTAGAGAGTAGTTGAAGTAGTAAAGATCTGGAGAGGGAAGCGCAACATCAGGAGGACGCAGTCCCAACAGAGGCTACACAAGGGTTGACGTAGTCCCAACCGAGTGATGCAGAGACAACACAGTGCCTTCCAGAGAGACGTAGGAGTATTCTACATTGTGCAGAGGCTACGTTGAGCCAGTCTGCTCACAAAGAGGCGAGCTAGAGGGACGCAGTCCATTTTTGAGTTGTTGTGCGCTATCATCGTGGTTTGGGAGCAAAGCATCAGATCTTCAGAAGTTGCTGGTGTGGTGGAGATTTTGCCGGTGTAGAATCATGCCTAACTAAGTTGACAAAGTGTGGGAGGAGGACAGTTGCTCAGTAGATTTGCGCCAAACAAATCTAAGATTCGATCAGGAGGGTGATCGTAGAGAACTGTTCAGTTGAGTTTTTGGCTGAGGATTTCTCGGAGGGAAATCAATTGTCAGAGGGAGAAACTACTATAGAGGGTTTCTATTCTCCAAGAACCCAAATCCAATATTTTTGTTGAGGAGTATCTGTTCTGACAGATTTGAGCAAAGATGGCTTCTCATGGATTGAGAGATCAAGACAGGTTGGATGGCATGTCCAACTTCTTTATCGGAGGCCTAGGGTCCTGAAAGTCCTGGATGAGTACGACATCAAGGACCATGTTGAGAATGTCCTAGCTGTGCTTGCTGATCTAGATCATCTGAAGAAATTCAAGGAGAATCAACCGCAGGCTAAGCACTTGATTTTGGACAGAGTCAAAGATCACGTCGTGCTACATATTTTCGGGAAGATCACGACAAATGAGATGTGGACAACGTTGGAGATGATGTATCAGGGAGGCTTTTTCCAAAGGAAGATGCTTCTGGAGAATCAGATGTTGTTCCAGATGCAGAAGGGTGAGGAGATAGATCCATTCCTCTTCAGACTCAGACTATTCGGGATCAACTGATTTCCATGGGTGCAACTCCGGATGAAGGGATCTTGGTGAGGACTGTCCTAAATGCATTCATCGAGGAATGGGAAACGTTTGTCCAAAGCATCTTGGGCAGGGCAGTGTTACCATCTTGGGAAGACATGTGGGTAATCCTCCATCAGGAGGAAATTAGGATATTTACCAAGAGGCATAGCAACAGCAGCAGAACAGTCAAGGTAAAGAAAGAAGAGGAGGAGGATGCAACCCTTGCATCAAAGGAAAGAGGCAATAAGGGAAGAAGAAGAGGGACCTATCTAAGGTCTGGTACTTTAATTGTGGCGAACTTGGACACTTCACCAACACTTGTCCTAAGAAGAAGGACAAAGGATCTTCTGAATCCAAGGCAGAAACAGTGAAGGACAATGGGAGTGATGATGACGTAGCCATGAGTGCTCATGAGCCATGAAAGTGGCGCAAAATTGATCTGTAGAGCAGTTACAGATGAAGAAAGCAGGATCCTTGAGTATCCCAACCCTTGGATCACATACGAGCTACGAGAGCCTTAAGACGGTAACGGGACAAGTGGAGCAGTGGGTGTAGAAGATCACAGTGAAGCAGAGGGCAGTGTTGAGACGCTGTAGAGGGAGCAGTGCAATGCGGTGACAACAACAACATAGAAGCAGCAATGCAAAGCCTGATGGGACTTCAAAAACGCAGAGAGGCAGTGCTTACGCAGTGCAGACCTATAGCAACGTAGTAGCTTCAGGAGGACAACGACGAGCAACAGCCAAGGGAGCTTTAGTGATGAGATGCAACCCGACTTGTCTGTCAATGATTGGGCAAGGGTCCTTCAATTGCTTACTTCTCAGCAATTGAGTTGCAGTGCAGCAGCTAGCAAGTGGCAGTGCTATGGGCAACATGATGTAGCAAATTGAGAGGGAGCTGCAGTACATATGTAGCGGTGTCAGTGGCAGTGGCAATAGAAATTTCTGAATCTTAATTCTTATGCAGAAATTATTTCTGTTAATACAGTTAAGCTTCTCCTACTTTCACAGGTTATCAGCTGAATAAATTCAAGTTAACATCAAAGAAAAACACATAACAGATCTAGAATAAGCACATGCACACATAGACAAAGTGATACAGTTATTTCTGGACAAACTGTCCCTAGAAAAACCCAATGTGGGAAAACCAGTCTCTGGCTGCTGGAGGGCTCTATTATTAAGAATATTTCTGAATACACAACTCCGGGTTCCAGATCTAGAAAACCCTACAGAGAAAACTCTAGATCTGCAGCTCCTGGCTGATCTAAGACCAACAATACTTACTGATCCACACCCTCAAACGGATTTACAGAACTCAGCCAGATCTAGGCCTAGAACCCCAGATCTGCCCCTGAAAGACACTGCGTCAGCCTCTGAAGGCCTCCAAATGCTCAACGCTATCACTGGAAGGGATTGCGTTACCCTAGACTGGGTGACGCAGTCATTATGCTGCACCTAAGGGTCTCTGCATAACCCCTGAAGGGTTTCCTGAAAATCACACTGTCCTTGCTGCTGCTGCTGCCTTCTTTTGCGTTGTCTTTCCTGATCTCTTATCTACTTCTTGTGTATTCTAGGCCCCGGGATCAGATCATCCCCTTGGTCTAAATTCCCCTCTCTGCAATTGAAACACTTTTGAGAATTCTTAGCAACCCCGCCCTAGAATCTCATCTTAGCTTCAGTGCTCTGCCTCTGTGTGTCTTACAAATGACCCCAAGCCTTTCCTTTATACTTTTCTGGCTGACAAATCAACGACCAAGATTAAATCTTTAATCAATGGCTAAGATTAAAAAAAACTTTGATCTGTGTGACTTAAGACAATTTCATCACATGTTTAATTAAATTCACTTTAATTATTTTATTTTCCTAAGTTTTAACTTAGGAAATACATTAAAATAATTAATTAATTTAATATCTCCTAAACCAGATGAAATTTCCCAAATCCATTTTTGGGACTTGTAGATAAGGTGAACTCTAGCCCTTCCTCAAAATTTGGGACCTAGAGCACAACTGATGCTTCCCCAAATACAAAAAATCTCAACACTCCCTCTTAGCATCAAGGGTGTGCTCTAGCAATCCTTCACACTTATGCATTACATGATTTTGGGCACTGGTTCTGTGCTGCTGAAGCTTGGCCTCCTGCCACTCAACTCTGCACTGCTGCTGCCATTCTGTACTGTTGCCCATGACTTTGCCACTGCCACTGCAACCACTGTACTACAGCTTCCTTTCAATATGTTGCATCTGTGCTGCTCATAGCACTGCCACTGCTGATCTGCTGCACTGCAACTTCAGTTGCTGAGAGAAACAACTGAATCTCCTGCCCAATCTTTGACAGACAAGTCAAATGGGCTGCATCCTCATCACTGAAGCTCCATAGGCTACAGATCTGTGCTGGCATCTAAAGAACGATGCATAGCTATAGCTCTGCCTACGTAATCAGACTCCCTCTGCACTACTGAAGTCACATTAGATCCTTGTGCTGAAATCTATCACGCTGCTGCTGCACTGCATTGTCCCTCTGAATCTCTCTACGTTGTTGTAGCTCTGCACTGCGTAAGCAATACTGCACCGTGCTGCTGAAGTCACATCAGTCTCTGCGCTGTTGCTACTATGCTCTACGCTGCTTCTCCCAGCCTTTGCTTATGCCTCATCTGTGATCTATGCACCCACTGCTCCACTTGTCCCGCTACTATCTTAAGGCTACCGTAGCTCGCTTGTGATCCAAGAGATGAGCTGCTCAAGGATCCTGCCTTACATTTTGTAGATCCTCTACAGATCCATGTCGCCCCACTTTCGTGGTTCATGAGCGCTCATGGCTACATCATCTTCGGACCCATCATTTGCCACCACTGCTTTGGAAGAAGATGCTTCCTTGTCCTTCTTCTTTTCTGGACAATGGCTGGCAAAATGTCCCATTTCGCCACACTGGAAGCACTTGATCTTAGAAAGATCCTTCTTCTTCTTCGATGCCAAGGCTGCATCTTCCTCCTCTTCCTTCTTTACTTTGCTCATCCCAGGGCTGTGCTACTTCTTGGTGAATTTGCGTAGTTCTTCTTGCCGCAGGATTGACCACAAGCTGTCCCAATCCGGGAGGTCCACTCTGCCCAAGATATTTTGGACAAAGGTTTCCTACTCATCCGTGACTTCATTGAGGGCAGTCCTGACTATCAATGCATCATCTACGGTTGCACCTGTTGCAGTCAGCTGATCCCTGATTGACTGCAATCTGAAGAGGAAATGCTCAATGTCTTCTTCCTTGGTCATCATGAATGACCTCATTTGGGCCTCCAACAACATCTTTCTTTGGACTGATTTTCCCTCATGTAGGGAAGTCAAGGCCTTCCACATCTCATTAGTTGTCCTCTTCTCAACTATGTGTGGCACAATATGATCCTTGATACTGTCCATTATCAGCCGCTTGGCATGCCCAACAGCTTCTCTATGTTTCTGTAGGAGATCTGCATCTGTCAGCGTGGCCAAGGTCTGCTCTGCATGATCTCTTAGACCATATGCCTCTAGGACAATCAGGATCCTAGCTTTCCATACTGAAATGTTTCAGAGGCCCTCTAGCCTATCCTAATCATGCAGTCCATGAGGAGCCATCTGCTCAGAATGTGTCGGAGCTCCTCTTCTCTACGCTAGAGATCTTGGATCTAGGGTCCTTTTCGAATTGGGAAGCCTCTGCTCCCTCTGACACTTGATTTCCCTCCTTAGAAATCTACCAAATCAACTATGATTCAACTTCTTCTTTAATCCTTTGACCAAACTGCAGGTTTCCTTTGGAAAGAAACTCTCTGAGAACTTGGTCTCTTCCCAAACTTTGTCACTTGTGCTAAGGTTAAAAATCTGAAAAATTCAGAAGTTTAACCCCACCAGCTCTTCTGAATTTCTGCAACTTTTCTGCAGACTTCTTCTGGATCTGACAGATTTAGATCTGAATCACACTGGTTGGCTTCATACCTAACCAGCGTTGTTTCTGAGCTGCCTCTGTGCAGTAATTGTGTGGGCTTGCTAGGACACAGTGTTGGAAAATGTCACTCTTCCCTCTGCGTGAATCTCCTCCTAAAAACTGCGTTGTCCCTTCATATCTGTTTTTCTGCTTCCTTTCCAACTGCTTTATGCAGCTAGATCCTTCAGATGCTTCAGTTGGTAACCCTTCTAGATCTGCAATTGCTTTGATACCATGTAAAAATTTCTGAATCTTAATTTATATGCAGAAATTATTTCTGTTAATCCGGTTAAGTTTCTCCTACTTACACCAGTTATCAACTGAATAAATTCAAGTTAACATCAAAGAAAAACACATAACAGATCTCTACCAATCTAGATCTAGAATAAGCACATGCACACATAGACAAAGTGGCACAATTATTTTTGGACAAACTGTCCCCGGAAAAACCTAATGTGGGAAAACCGGTCTTTGGCTGCTGGAGGGCTCTATTATTAAGAATATTTCTGAATACACAACTTCGGGTTCTAGATCTAGAAAACCCTACAGAGAATATATCTGCAACACCTGGCTGATCTAAGACCAACAATACTGACTGATCCACACCCTCAAACGGGATTTACAGAACTCAGCCAGATCTAGGCCTAGAACCCAGATCTGCCCCTAAAAGACACTGCATCAGCCTCTGGAGGCCTCCAAATTTCAGCGCTATCACTGGAAAAGACTGCGTTACCCTAGACTGGGTGACACAGTCACTATGCTGCCACTAAGGGTCTCTGCGTAACCCCTAAAGGGTTTCCTGAAAATGACACTGTCCTTGCTGCTGCCGTCTGCTGCTGCTGCTGCTGCCTTCTTCTACGCTGTCTTTCCTGATCTCTTCTCTACTTCTTGTGTATTTTAGACCTCGGGATCAGATCATCCCCTTGGTCTAAATTCCCCTCTCTGTAACTGAAACACTTCTGAGAATTCTTAGCAACCCCACCCTAGAATCTCAGCTTAGCTTCAGTGCTCTGCCTTTGTGTGTCTTACAAATGACCCCAAGCCTTTCCTTTATACTTTTCTCGTTGACAAATCAACGGCCAAGATTAAATCTTTAATTAATGGCTAAGATTAAAAGAAAGCTTGATCGGTGTGACTTAAGACAATTTCATCACATGTTTAATTAAATTCACTTTAATTATTTTATTTTCCTAAGTTTTAACTTAGGAAATACATTAAAATAATTAATTAATTTAATATCTCCTAAACCAGATGAAATTTCCCAAATCCATTTCTGGGTCTTGTAGATAAGGTGAACTCTAGTCCTTCCTCAAAATTTGGGACCTAGAGCACAACTGATGCTACCCCAAATATACAAAATCTCAATAGTGACATGGCCAACAATATAGAAAGCAGCAACGCAGTGGATGGAGGGCAACAGGCCAAGCATCAAAAACGCAAAGACCAATGCCGAGATCTTGCAATACATGGTGTGGATGTATTGCTAGAGCACACTCTGTGCTAAGAGGGAGTGTTGAGATTTTGAGGTAGCATCGGGTGTGCTCTACCCTTTAAATTTTGTGGAGGGGCTAAGACACACAAGACCTCCAAAAGCCAGAAAGCGTTTGGAGAAATTTCATCTAGTATGTGAGATATTAAAATAATTAATTTTTTTAATGAGGACCCTAAATCTAACTTAGGGAATTAGAAAAATTAAAGTGAATTAATTAAACACATGTGATGAGATGTTCTAAGTGACACGGATAAGACAGTGTTGTAATCTAAGCCGTCGATAAGACATTAAATCACAACCATTGATGTGTCAATGAGAAAAGTATAAAGGAAAGGATTGGGGTTAGTTGGAGATATACACAGAGTTTGGGAGATTGATAGTGAAGCAGAGGGCAGTGTTGAGACGTGTAGAGGGAGCAGCACAGTGCAGAGACAACAACAACGTAGAAGCAACAACGCAGAGGCTGATGGGACTTCAACAATGCAGAGAGGCAGTGCAGACCTATAGCAGCGCAGTAGCTTCAGGAGGACAGTGCAAAGAAACAGCCAAGGGAGCTTCAGTGATGAGATGCAACCCAACTTGTTTGTCAATGATTGGGCAACGGTCCTTCAGTTGCTTACTTCTCAGCAACTGAGTTGCAGTGCAGCAGTTAGCAGTGGCAGTGCTATGGGCAACATGATGCAGCAAATTGTGAGGGAGCTGCAGTACATATGTAGCAGTGTCAGTGGCGGTGACATGGGCAACAATACAGAAAGTAGCAGCGCAGTGGATGGAGGGCAACAGGCCAAGCATCAGCAGCGCAGAGACGGATGCCGAGATCTTGCGATACATGGTGTGGATGTATTGCTATAGCACACTCTGTGCTAAGAGGGAGTGTTGAGATTTTGAGGTAGCATCGAGTGTGCTCTACCCTTCAAATTTTGTGGAGGGGCTAAGACACACAAGACCTCCAAAATCCAGAAAGCGTTTGGAGAAATTTCATCTGGCATGTGAGATATTAAAATAATTAATTTTTTTAATGAGGATCCTAAATCTAACTTAGGGAATTATAAAAATTAAAGTGAATTAATTAAACATGTGATGAAATGTTCTAAGTGATGTGGATCAAGCAGTCTTTTAATCTAAGTCGTTGATAAGAGATTAAATCATGACCATTGATGTGTCAACGAGAAAAGTATAAATGAAAGACTTGGGGTCAATTGGAGACACACACAGAGTTTGAGAGATCGAACTCTTCTGACAGAGCAATGCTCGAACGCAGATCAAATCTGAGTGACTCAGAGTTGTAGTGAGGGGAATATGTAGTGATTGGCTAGGAGGCCGGTCAAGAGTACAATGCAGAGCAAGGGCAACAGAGATGCAATGGAGGCAGCGTAGCCATCAGAGGGTGTGATGCAGTCCCTCAGGAGGGTGACGCAGGCCCATGCAGGTCCCACGCAGAGGCAATGCAACATCTCCAAGCAGAAGTTTGAAATTCTGCGGGAAGTGTAATATTCTTTTTTTTGGTGTCACCTATGATAGGGTTAGGATGGACTTCCAGAGTTAGGAGCAGACAGGTCACAGATACATGTTGGTGTCATCAGCGGGCCCAGGGGATTTTGGAGGAGTTCTGAGGAGTTTCTATGAGGACTGGTGGCATTCCCTTGATATATCCCATCATCCGCACTGTTTGCCTTTCGTTTTGATGCATTCCAACAAATTTTGGAAAGCTGAGTTATTTTTGGTCTTAACTCAATTAATTACGCTCAAGGTGGCATTCCGGGAGGAATACGTGATATAAAAACTTAGTGTAATAACTCATTGGAACCGAGACGAGAGTACCTACATGATGGGATGGTTGGACATGAGTTTCAGTGACCTGAGGAGACATGGTAGCCGATTTACTCTTTCCAGCATTAAAAAAGGAATATTTTAATTGGAAAATAAGAGGGAAAAGTGCTCCATGATTAAAATAATAATAAAATAAGACTTTAGAAGGATCCATGAGATCTATAAAAGAAAAAGAGGAGGCCATTGAGGGATATCTTGGATTTGATATCTTTTCTTGTATGTGAGGTTGAGAAACCCGTTCTCTTCTCCATCGGTAGCCTTAGGACAAAAACCCTTGGGTGTGTTGACGAGTGTTGGACGGAAACCCAACTCTCTTGAGGAAACTTCATTCAGGAGTTTCACGGAGCTTCAGGGATATTGGAGTGAGGATCATTCAGATCCTCAATTGGTGCTTCATTGTTTTCAGTGGATTCAGTGGAAGCTGTTGTCGGAGGGAGAGTGCAGCAGTTCAGTTTTGGGAGGCCAGCACAGTATTGCAGCAGATCCTTAAGACCAATTCTATTTTAGTTATCTCAATTATTTCTCTTTTCAACACGTAACCCCAGTTATATTATAATAAAGTTGAGTTATTTCTTGCATTATGGTGTTATGGATTTGCATGTACTTGTATGCTTTATTTACATGGCAATCTTCTGTTAAATGCATGATAATTTAATGGAAAATTTTTGGTTGAGTTAATTTTCCGGCAAAATTTATAAGATATCTCAACAGGGATATTACAGTGGTATCAGAGCTGGTGATCTTGCCAGCCCAAGGGTTTACTTTTCAAATTATCGAAAAAGACAAATTCAAGGGTTTTACTCTAGCTCAATTTCAGAGGAAGATCGATGGTTTATTATTTTGAGGCATTATTGGAGTACACAGTTGGGTTCTTGTGTTTGTTCTTAGTTGCAAGGTTCATTAGCTTATGAGAGCTATAGGTGAATCTAGGTTCATTATCTTTTCAGCTATAGGTGAAACTCCAGAGCTGAGATTGACATTTTATTTCTTGAGCAGCGTGGTAGTCTCTAGGTCAGCACAGAGAAGGAGATTTGAGCCTAGTTCTGGAGAAAGGTCTCAACCATTTGAGCTTTGTTTGTTGAGGGAGATAGAGGAAGTGCAAGAGGGATTATTTTTTGCACATTTGGAGGGTTGTTGAGTATTTCGCTAATCGTTTTGTAGACTGCGTATTCAACAGCTACTGGGAGAGCGTAGGGCTTATTGGGGTCAATTTTGGAGGATCGTGATTTGGCCAAACCATTTCTGGGTTTTGGTCGGATTAGCTTGAGGATTCCAAGAGTAATTTTTGAGAATTTTCTGAGCACCGGATGTGGGTGTTTTGGCCAATCCATTGCAACAACTAGTTCAAAATTGCTGCCGAAGAGCATTTTGCTAGGCCAAAATTATTCTTCTATGAGGAATTTATCTTGATGGTCCGAAAGCAATTGTTGGGCTAAGTTTATTTGCTGGAGCCTAATTTATTTGCATGAGCCTAGTTCATTTGCCAGAGCCAGATTTATCTATTGGGGCTGAGTTTATTTGTGGGGCCAAGTTTATCTGTCATAACTCAGTTTATTTTTCGAAGGTTTTGCAGGAGATTTATCTCATTTGAGTCAGTGATTTTGCCGTGAATTTTTTGAACTGAAGTGTAGGAGAATTGTGGTTCTTATTTGGAGCAGTGTGCATAGTTGGGCAGAGTAGGAAACTTGCACTAAATTGGGGATTTCTGTATCTCATTTGAGTCAGTGATTTTGCTGTGAATTTTTTGAACTGAAGTGTAGGAGCATTGTGGTTCTTATTTGGAGCAGTGTGCATAGTTGGGCAGAGTAGGAAACTTGCACTAAATCGGAGATTTCTGATTCCAAGATTTTTCTGCGTTTTTCTGGGTTTTGTCAGAGTTTGTGGTTGAAATTTCAGAATTTTTCGGGTGATATTCGGGTATCAAATCGTCATTCTTATACCAAGGAAAATCACTTGTTTAACGGATTTTCACACTATTTGAGCATTTTGGGTCAGTCGGAATTAGCCCAAAACATTTATGGGTTTTGTCGGCCATGGATCAAAGAGTTGGCTCCTAATTTTGTAGAATTTTTTAGGGAGTTTGGGTGCCCCAAACATACAAAATTATTTGGCAGCCAGTGGGGAAGGAGTAAGCTTAAATTTTGGGTCTCGGGTGACTGGTAGAATTTGCCAAAATAATTTCTGGGTTTGTGATGGAGAGCCCAAGATTAATTTGGCAAAATTTTCTAAGCACTTTTGGAGGTTCAAACAAGGGTTCCTTCCAGCTAGCAGTTGCAGAATTTCTAGAGTCAACGCAGAGCTTGAGGAGAGATCATTTCCTTGCATTTGGGGTAACATTTTTCTCGCCTGAGGTTGTTTAGATTGCTTTGCTAGCATGAATTCATCTTGTTGTGCAAAAATGTTTTTGCTAGAGCCCAATTTATTTTCCAGGGCCTAAATTATTTGTCGGAGCTAGATTTGACTGTTGGGGTAGGGTATTGTTGTGAGCAATGTGAGGTTCTATGAGTTGGTTGAATAAATATAGTCATATGTTATAGTAACCTTGTATTGCTATGTGTGTTGTATAATCATAGTCTGAGTATGTTATGTGAGTAGAGGTTGAGTCAAATTCTCTACAACATTGTCACCCTTGCTACAAAATCATGGGGTTTGAGGAGACTTTTTAAAATCTTAGAAAAATCTTTAATGACTTAGAAAGAATTCAGTACCGGCTATAGTTTGAAAAATCACTTGCACAAGGTGCTTGGAGCAGCAATGCTTCCTTGGATCAAAGAGAAAAACCGAACAACAAACCCTTTTCAAAGGGAGTACATGCCATCCTACAGCTAGAGCAGATAAGCGATTTGCAAAAATAATTGGAGGTAGGGAATTGGCTCTTTGCACTTAGATCTGGTTTGAAGAACCTAAATATGACTGCAAAAACTTTCCTTAATTCGGAGAAGCTAGAATCACATCTTTCTAAAGTGAGCTAATCATATTTGAGGGTCCTAAATTGGGCACTCAAACGAACAATGCTTGCCTTGATTCATCCAAGATTCTTGGAGCATCCTTGTGAAGGAGTCAGACTTATAGTAGCTTCTTGTCTAAGTGAGATTATCAGAATAACTTCACCTATGCTTCCTTATAATGATGACATTATGCAGAAAGTTTTCCAACTAATATAAGAGAATCTTCAGGATCTACATAACATCTGGGGTCTTGCCATTGAGAAGACGATCAAGATCTTAGAAATCATGGCTGGAGTCATGGGTAATAATGATGACATTTGCAGGATGCTGCAGACCAGGTTGTTGACCATTTGGAGGAGAGAATAGTTGGTTTCACCTGCTGCTTATAAAATGGTCGAGAGGTTGGTTGAGCAAAACATTGAGTGTTCCAAGAGACAGTTGACCAGGGACGAGCTACTACAATTTGGTGGATCAGGCAACAAGAACGAGTTAAGAAGGAAGGGACTTTGCTTCATCTGCAAAGAACCTTGGAGGCCTGATCACTCATGCTTGAGTGATGCAAATGATGTGGCAAAGGTAGAGCAGGAGGACATTCCTTTTGTATGGCAGAACGAGGACTCTTCTTCAAATGAGTCGATGGGGTCATATGAGGATGCTTCTGGGGAGCATGAGAAGTCATGTGGAGTTGATGACAGTAGGCCGGATTTGTCTTCCAGTGTGCAGGGTGAGCAGTGAGTGGACTCGATGGGAGATATTTAGGATGATGAGTCACTTGTGACGATTCAGCCGAAGCAGCATATGGTGGAGCATGAGTCAGCTAAGGAGGGGGCTATGCATATCATGCATGATAGTCCTTTGGGGGAGAGCCAGATGGAGGCTTACATTGAGTCGGTGGTGGATATGCAGCTAACCTTGGCGTCAGCCATTGAGGAGGAGCAGACAGTTGCACAAACATCTCGTATGGTGATGGGAGTTGCAGATATCTATCCTTAGGAGATGTTGGAGGTTGATAGGATAGTTATGCAGGAGGCTACTAGACAACAAGAATATGACATTTCTGATTAGGAGAGGGAGGAGTTGTTGGAGACGATGGAGCATCCATCTTTGGGCAGACCCATTGATGAGGTGTAGATAGATGCACATGCAGTCAACAGAGCTGCAGTACTTATCGAGAGGGGATTTCTTCTGTAGGTAGATCTCGTTGGAAAACGGGACGAGGCAACATGAGTTGAGTATGGACTGGCGACCTCACACCAGACTTGTTCTGCATGTAGGTGTCACTGCATTTGATTCTTCTTCTAGGATAGATTGGCAGGAGATCATGAGTTGGTATCCTATCGATGGTACGATCTTCTTAGTCAGGAGCATAACAGAGCAGGGACCCGTAGACATGATAGATACTACAAATTCCAGTTGGTAGTGGGACACATGTCGACATTTCTTCAATATTCCATCCCGACTTCGAGAAAGCAGGGTTAGCATTGGATTGAGTCAGGGGTTGGATTGGAGATAGTTGATGAGTTGGTATGCAGTTGGTGGGGTAGCTTGTACAGTCAGAGCTACATCACAGCAAGAGCCATGGAGAATTGATGCATGTTGGTGGTCTTCACTTCACGGGGTTGTAGCTATAGCTAGAGGTAGTGTGCAGTCTGAGCCAGAGGACTTGGGCGATGATTGGCCATGGTGGCATTGGGATCCAGGAGGATTGATTGATTATAGGTGCAGTGAGAGATTAGTTTTGGATCTCGACAATGAGGGGTCTGTTTCGGGTGACTCGACACAGGAGCATAGCAACACCTAGGGGTTTGTATGGGATTCGGGCATTGGGTCTCAGTGGCATCAGGCCAACAGGTGGCTCACAAATTTGGATTGCTTAAGGGCAAGCAATCTTGGGGTGGGAGGTCTGTAGTATTCCTTTTTTTGGTGTCACCTATGACATGGTTAGGATGGACTTCCAGAGTTAGGCGCAGACAGGTCACAAATACATGTTGGTGTCATCAGCGGACCCAGGAGCTTTATGGAGGAGTTTTGAGGAATTTCTATGAGGACCAGTGGCATTCGCTTGATATATTCCATCATTCGCACCGTTTGCCTTTCGTTCCGGTGCATTCCGACAACTTTTGGAAAATTGAGTTATTTTTTGTCTTAACTCAATTAATTACACTCAAGGTGGCATTCCAGAGGAATATGTGATAGAACACCTTAGTGGAATAGCTCGTTGGAACCAGGATGAGAATACCTACATGATGGGGTGGTTGGACATGAGTTTCAGTGACTTGAGGAGACATGGTAGTCGATTTACTCTTTCCAGCATTAAAAAGGAATATTTTAATTGGAAAATAAGAGGAAAAAGTGCTCCATGATTAAAATAATAATAAAATAAGGCTCTAGAAGGATCCATGAGATCTATAAAAGAAAAGGAGGCCATTGAGGGATATCTTGGATTTGATATCTTTTCTTGTATGTGAGGTTGAGAACCTAGTTCTCTTCTCCATTGGTAGCCCCAAGACTGGAACCCTCGGGTGTGTTGATGAGTGTTGGACGAAAACCCAACTCTCTTGAGGAGACTTCATTCAGGAGTTTCACAGAGTTTCAAGGATATTGGAGTGAGGATCATTCAGATCCTCAATTGTTGCTTCATTGTTTTCAATGGATTCAGTGGAAGCTGTTGCCAAAGGGAGAGTGCAACAGTTTAGTTTTGGAAGGCCAATGCAGTATTGTAGCAGATCCTTGAGGCCAATTCTATTTCAGTTATCTCACCTATTTCTCATTTCAACATGTAACCCCAGCTATATTATAATAAAGCTGTGTTATTTCCTGCATTATGGTGTTATGGATTTTCATGTACTTGTATGTTTTATTTTGCATGGAAATCTTATGTTAAATGCATGATTATTTAATGGAGAAATTTTGGTTGAGTTAATTTTCCGACAAAATTTATAAAATATCCCAAAAGGGATATTACAGCAAGCAAGGGTTTCTGAGCCAGCAGGGCTGAAACCGAGATCCGGGAGAAACAGATCCACGCAGAGCTAGGGTGACGCAGTCCCTCGGCATAGGCTACGCAGAGCCAGCTGGAGTTTCACCAGTTGCTCATCCGGATCAGTTGGGACTTGCGAGAGTGAGGTATATCTCACATTTTCACTGATTGCCGAGGTTTTCTCTGTTGTGTTAGCCGAGTTTATGGCACCCTGGATGTACTCAGAAAATGCTGCTTAATAATAATAAACCCTCATATCTTCTGCACCGATTTTCCGGCATTGGGTTTTTCCAGGGACATTTGTCTGAAAAATCTGTCAGTTTGTCATATGAGCGTGCTATTCAGTAAATTATCTGTATGTGTAGGCTATTAATTGTGTTTACTTCGTTGTTAATTCTGAATATTCAGATTAACAACTTATATGTTTAATCAAGTAGGAGAAGTAAATCGAGATTTAACAGTAGGGTCTCTTAGTTAATAAATTTTCACAGGTTGTTTCTCTGTTAATCACACTCCCTCTTGGAATGTGTGGTTTTGCTAGCTACTACTGTTGATCTGCAACTGGAAATTCAAAATTTCGAGACTAGAAGTTCCCTGAGAGAATTTTCCCTCAGTGTGTGCTCTTCTTCCACCCAACGCAGGTTTTGCACTAGAAAATTGCTGTAGGAACTCTCTGTGTCCAGCTAGAGATCTGCCCAATGAAAGATATTGAGTTGCTCCCTCTGCCTCTCGAACCACTTGATCTGGATAACTCAAATTTTTCTGCCTCTCAGAAAAATCAAATTTCCTCGAGCAACTTGCCCCCTGGCAGAGTGACTACGCTGCCCTTGGGAATCTCGACTTGCTACCCACACTGAGCAGCGAAATTCCTTCTTTCCGCCTCTGAGCTCTCCTGCTAATCAACTACACTCTAATACCATATGAAAATTTTTAAATTGGACAACTAGGTCCAAACTCCATGTTATGATGCTCAGATGAAGACACCAATATTTTTATTGGGTTCCTCTTTTGGAGAGGTGCAAGATTGATCTAAAGATCATCTTGATCCGATGAGCAAAACATTTATTTTGAATTTATTTTTAATACTTTCAAAATATGTGCAGGTTGGCCTTAAGGTTTTACACCCCCAGCAAATGTGTCACACACCCTCGGTGATTGATATAAATAAAGTCAACGTTGGAGGAATTTCACTCATCTCCTCATCACACATATTTCTCTCTCCACTTTTGATTGGTTCGAGCTCCAAGGAGGCAAATCTGCGGTTCACACGTGGGAGAAGGATGAAGACTGTTTTTGCTGCAGCTAGGGTTTTACCGTAGCTTTGACCAGCATTGACTTTGGTCAACGCATGGTCCAAAGGAGCTGATTTTTGGCATAGACTTCGATTTATGTAGTCTATACATTTTGGCACAAGAATCGAGGTCAAAGGTTGACTAAAGACCGAGCTGCATTGAATTTTACTTGCTGTTGTTCTGCGTTGACTTTTCTGGGGTTGACTTTGAGTTGACCGTTTGGCTGTTTTGAGGGTTGTGACACATACTGGGCTGGATGAGCAAGGAGACTTTGCTTGTTGAAGCATCCTGCTGATTGTCGTAACACAACAACAAATATATATTTTTCTGGCTTGTCTTCTGTTGATCCACTGGTATGTGCTATCAGCGTTTTACTTAATGATTTATGTGATCGCTGTCTAGTACTGAAGACAAAGTAAAGTTGCATCAAGCATAGAACATCTACAAAAATTGAAATGGAATTAGAGCTGAGGTGAAGACAAAGTCCTAATTTGTATCAATCACCGAAGAATAAAATGGGTTCCACAAACTATGGCTTCAAGGAGGATGACAAATTGACTGGGAAGGATGACTTCCATGCTTGGAAGATGGTATTGGATCTTAAATTGGAAGACCAAGATGTCATGGACTATGTGCAGGGTAAAATCCAAGAACCTCCATCCACTGCTACTGTTACTGCCAAAACAAAGTATAAGAAGGGAGAGATCAAAGCAAAGCTGATGATCAGGGAATCCATTCATAAGAGTCTGGTGGCCTACATCTCTGAGTTAGGCACATCCAAAGAGATGTATGATAAGTTGGTCCTCATGTTCAAGGCCAACAATGCAAATCAAGTACTATTCTTCAAGAATCAATTGAAGAATCTGAAGAAAGGCAGGGATGAGTCTGTTCAATCATACTTTCTGAAGCTTACCGAGATCAGGAACAATCTGCTGGCTATTGGGGAGACAATAGCTGATCGAGAGATGGTACTCACTGCACTTGGAGGGCTCCCATTCGAATGGCATGTGTTCATCACTACCATTCTAAATAATAATGTGATACCTTACTTTGACGAAGTACTATCGAGATGCGTTCAAGAAGAGACAAGAATGAAAGAGTATGGAAATGAAGGAAATGTTGCCTACGCTACTCATTCTAGAAAGAAGAACTTTGGTGGTCCAAAGAACAAAGGAAAAGAAAGGACCCAAGGAAAGAAGGGCAAGTGTTTCACTTGTCATAGGCCAGGTCACTATACTAGAGAATGTCCTTTCAAGAAGGATTCTCTCGATGGTGATGACAACAACAACAACCGGAGGAATGGAAATTAACGGAACAACAGGTTCAAGGGAAAGAGGAAGTCTCCCTTCGGTGGAAATGATCAACCTTTCAAAAGGTTAAGAAACTTCAGGTATGAGGAATCAAATGTTGTTGATAAAAAAAATGAATACATTCTTGTATCTGCCCTCTCTGTTGCATCTCCACCCGACACTATGGATGTTTGGTTGATAGATAGTGGTGCCTCAAGGCACATCACTGTGTTCAAGGAAGCACTCTTTGATATGGTTGAGAAGGATACTAATCTGGAAATTATCCTTGGAGATAATGCCACATATCCTGTGAAAGGGACAGGGACTGTGACCCTCCACTTGTCTCAAGGTCAAGTCCTTCGCTTGCAGGATGTATTCTATGTACCTAATTTGAAGAAGAACCTTGTGTCTATATTGGCCATAGAAGACAAAGGTTTCAATGTGGCATTCACTGATGGAAAGGTGTGCATGTGGAAGAAGAGCTTCAAGGAAGCTATCACGATTGGGTTTAGAGTTGATACACTCTACTAGGTTGGAGGAAGTCCACTGGGAGCGATGACATGTGATACTATTCGACAGACTGAACTATGGCACCAGAGGTTTGGACACCTTCACTACAAGGCCCTTCCCGAAGCAAGGAAGGTGGTGATAGGGATGCCCGAGTTTTCAAATAATCATGAAGGTGTATGTAAAGGATGTGCCGAAGGAAAGCATACAAGGGGACATTTCCCCTCAAGTGTCACAAAGACATCTGATGTCTTGCAATCACTAGTAGAAAATGATGAAATTAGTGACCAGGTGACTAAAAAGTTTAGTCACTGTTATCGCTTGCCGCCTACACCTACCTACAGTTAGTGAGAAAAGCCTTCAACCCCACAAGTGTGGTTGGTGGCAAGGAACTCAAAGAAGGGGCTGTCACCTATTCACAACTCTCTCCGTTTAAGCTATCTCCTAGGTTAGCTAAGGGGGGTGGTCCCTAAAGGAAAACTAAGTTAAAGATGTGAGATTTCTAGGAGAATTGATTAGAAGGAATTACTTATCAAAGATGACTCGATTTCCAATATGTAAACAAACATATAAGTATATGAGCAATATTCAATGACGTGTTCAAAATATAGACCAGTGCTTTAAAGTAGATAACAAATGCTTGCTCAAAAATGAAATTCAAGATATAATGACAATAATCTCACAAAGGAAGTGTTAGACCAAGATCACAATATGCAATTAAATTTGCAACACCAAATAAGGATATTTGCCAATGAAACGAGATATATCAATCATCCATAAGCATAATGATCATTAAAATGACAACATGCAATGAAGTTGTATGTAGAAGCAAATTTCCAAGTACCATAGAATTAAACTTGTTGCAAAATTTAAAGAATTAAAATGCTTGCATCCAAAGTGCTTCTTGAGATAATATTTACATGTGAATTTTTAAACCATCAAGATAGAAAAAATTTGGGAACTTTGCAAGTAAATGTGATGAGATAGTGCTCTTGGTTTATTTTATTAATTAGTTCTAAAGCAAAGTTACAATTGAACTCTAATCCTCAGACCTCACCCTCGCCCAAATATTTGGATCTCACAGTGAGGAGTCCATAGAGGTAGAGGGTCCCTAAAACGTCTATTCAACCAACTTAAGTTGGAGGTAAATTTTAAAGATGCAAGTCTAGTATGAAAAGTGAAGTGCCTAAATGATATGAAAGTGAGTTTGTAAATGCTATGTAAAAGATGGAGATGATTCAATTAAATATGCTTCATAGTTAGAGCAATGACTCAAGTTGCCATAAATTGAAAGTATTATGCTTCTTTACTTGTAATATATTGTGAAACTTATCCAAATGAGAAATAGATCACAAAACATAAGTAAGTGATGGCAAATGAGATTGCAAACTAGGAAATTTAGAGGACTATGTGATCTAAGCAATTAATGAAATGAAAATATGAGTTACTCACATGCAACTAAATTAGATTAGCAAATGAAATGATGAATGCAAGTGATTTAGTTGAGAAAATAAAGAAAAGAAAGAAAGTTAACCACTCAAGAGGATTTACTCCCTTTAAATGAGTAGGTGAGATACCATGGGAAAACTTCCCAAGCTCCCTCAAGAAAACTCAGCTCTTTATTAATGAAAGTGAGGCCCTCTTATAGAAATGAGGGGATTGGGAAGAGCTTACAATATGCGTGTTAAATTTGCTCTTTCCCAAAGTTACAAGTGTAAGATTTAAAAAAAAAAATTACTTGTGAGATGTTTACAAAGTAAAGGCTTAAAGCCTTGAGGTGAATGGCGATTACAATTCCTCAAAAGAATGAGGCTTTAGAAGTAGAGGTGAAGTGATAAGGCGGAACTTGGATTTGAGGTTCCAAATGGAAGAGTGTTCCTTAGCCTATGCTTTACCTCCCTTTCTTCAAAAAACTTAGATTTTTTCCAAGAACACCTATAGGCAAACAAGCAAAAGAGTTAGCATGCCAAAGAAATAGTGCTGAAATATGTGAGAGGAAATCACATGCATGCGAAGGAAAAAGTTAGAAACTCAATGCAAGTATAAAATACACTTTATGTTAAAATTCCCTCACTAATATCATCTTGAAAGAGTTGATTTAGTGAGTGAGAATTAGGATTTAAACCCAACAACTTAGCCTCAAATGCTAGATAAAATAGATATGTGCACAAATGAGAGAAGAAATATATGAATTTTTTTTTTTAGAGATGGAATAGAAGCAAAAGGCTCATGAAACCCCCTTTTAGATAAATCTCTTGATGTCTTATGAGATTGTTGGCTTGAACAACTTGTGAGACCTTTGATATCCTTGGAGCTGACTTATTCCAACCGAAGAAGTCTTCACACTCCAATAGACTTGGCAACCTGTCCTTTGAACACACAAATTTCTGCAAACCAATTGTTAGTGCAAAAGAAACTTGGCATATAGAGGCCACGTTGAGCTTGTCATTTCATCGAAAATAAAAAGCTACAACAAGAGCACAAAACATACCAAGTCCAAAGGAGATCTGAGATAGCTACAAATCTCCCCTCCCTAGACAATAGTGCCTTCAGGCAAATGCAAAGAAAAACCAACTAGATTGCAATAAATAACAACATCAAATGAAACAAGTATACCTCATCAACCAAAGAATGCACCACAAGAGAAGCTAGTAACCCCAAAGACTTTCTTTTATTCAGCTCAATAACAATTTCGGCATAGTAACAATAAGCACAAGCTTCAAAAAACCACTCTTACAATGAGAGCCCAAGGCTCATTTAAATAGAACTACGGGAGCAAATCCCAATGAAAAATTAAATGACAAGTGGCCAGAGAGAGATGATCCCAATGCAAAAACGAATTTGCACAAGTGGCTGCTTGCTTTCTGTAGATTTCCAACAAACTGCTATAGGTGGTGAAGACTGGCTGTGTGTGCTCCCTTGAAGATCAACGCTGATTTTTTTGGAAACCTGTGTGTATCTTCACTGTTGTCCAAGTGTTTGAACGCTGCTAGAATGAGGAGAGCACTCCTTAATTAGCCGCTGTAAACTCCAGTGCATTTCCAACAAATCTGCAATCTCAAATCTAATCAAACTAGCTTATGCGTGCTTGCTGTAAGTGACTGGCAGCGTTGAGAATAATTTGTTGAGAGTATTTGATGGACTGAACTGCTGTAACGTACAAGTGTAAGGTGACTTGGAGTGTAGTGAATATTGTTGGAGACATATTCCACTTTAATCTCAATCAAATATTTTGTAATACGATTTCTCAAGTCTGCGTGGAAATTCCCTTTGCTGCGTTGATTTCTGAGTGCCAACATGTGGGGACAAGTGGGAGACAAAGTCTGTCCCATGTGGCAGTCTTGTCCCCCTTTTAATTTGACACCAAAGTGGTAAGCAATACATGCCAAAAATCTGCTGTACGTTGCACTTTTGAATCAAAGGGATATACGTATGACAAGGTTTGCCATGTCACCTTTCTTGTTCCCCCTTAAAGTTGAAAAAATTATTTAATGTATTTCACCTTAATTCCCACTTCTAACTTTATGCTTTAATCTCTTCATATTTAAATCAAAGCTGAACCTTTACCATACGTTGCCTTATGAACTCAACGTGGAACTTTGACTTGGCACATTTGGCTTTGACTTGTATCTTATGTGGTGGGCCCCATGGCTGCCACATCACCTTTTGCTTCTCCACATAAATTCCCCATCAAAATTTGACTTATTTTGACTTTAGAATTTTTTCTTAAATTTTTCCAATTTTTCATTTTTCTCATTTTTTCTCATTTTTTGCCACTGACATTAGGAAAATCGGCTTTTGAGGGATCATAAGTCATTTTTTGACCCCCAAAGTGGGTCCTAGGATAATGCTGGGTCTCTAAGGATGATTTTCGAGTAGTCACACGCCCCAGACATTTCCTAAGGCCACTTATTTACATCATTACATAGAAATTAATTAAAAAATCCCATTTTGTGGGAAATTTTTAATTATTAAAAAATCCTACTTAGACTTAGTCAAATTCCGTGAAATTTCAGAGATGACCTAGCATGGTAATATACATCGACTCTAGACACTAAGATACGTTAGGGGCTCAACCTTCAAGCCGTCACCCCGGCTTTGGGGTAATGCAATGAGTGAAAAAACCTAGAAAATTATTCGCTGCTAAAAAGAAGGAATAATTAACCAAGTAAAAAAAACACTCCAAGGTGTACTCGCTTGTTGATCGAGTCCCGACATCCTAGGCCTGTTACATGGCTTTATTCATCATGCTAGTGACATTTATACAATATCCCCGAAGGGCTGTGGAATCTGAAGACTGAAGAAGAAAATGATGAGAAGAAGAAGTAGAGTTTAAAAACTCTATTGAACATGATGATATCTGATGATATCTGATGGCACAAGTGTCTTCTGGTTCATCCTTGGGCATGGAGTCTTCACATTATCATCAGGTGCCACTCCAGTGGTCAACAGTCACCACAACTTTTCCAAGTGAAATACTACCAAAAATGACCAATCTTAAGTGACCCAACTAAAAACGACTAACATAAGTGACTAATTTAGTCTCGGGTTAAAATGTACGACTAGATAATAAGTAATGCAACTAAAAATGACTAACATGAATGACTAATTTAGTTTAGGAACAAAAATAAGACTACCTAAAAAGTACTACAATAATACAAATTAGTCATTTGTGTTAGTCATTTTAATTGTGTCACTTCAACAATCTGAACTTACAAGTGATAGAGGATTCAAAGGTTGTTATAAATTGGCTGAAAGCTTATACTTCCTTGAATATTTCTTTATTAGATTAATAGATGATTAGAGTTATGAAGTTGATTAGAACCTTCAAAGTTATATCCTTTGATCACACTCACAAGGAATTAAATTCAAAGGCTTAAAACTAAGTCAAATACATTATGAATTTGTGAGACTTTAGAGATGTTGTTACATACCATGGTTGATTATTGCACTAGATTCATGGATACAATGATTTTATTAATTTGAATTCAAAGTATGTTGATTTAAACTTGGTTAATTAATATAAATCTAGATTACTCTAAAACCATATTATTCTATAAAAAATTCTATAGATGCATGCGTTAGAAAAATTTGGACAAATTATAATAGCACATTCACATTATTAGAATGTGCACACACTATTATTAGAAAATCATACATACTAACAATTTTTGTGGCTCTTTATGTAGAATAACATGACATGGCTCCCATATATAAGTTGAAATCTGAATATCCCTTGAAGAGGATCTTTGTGGTTTTTTTATGGTTGATTCATGTTCCTTGAACTCTATAAGCTTTATTTAGGGCCTAAGGCCCTCTTTTCTCCTTCCCTTGAGATAGTACATTCCCAAATACCCATTCTTATCATGTAAATAATAACAATGGTGACAAAGATCCCCCATAGAGGCCAAATATCCCATAGAGATGTCATGTGTGGTAATTAAAATACTTGTTCAAAAATATTGATCATGGGAAGATTCAAATATGACCCAAGCACCTTATGATCCTTCCTTGACCATGGTTAAGGTCCCAAGTGCCATACACAGTGCAAAAAACCTCATAATGATATTGGGGCCAAACTTAGAGGCCCCAAGTCCCAACTATGGCACAAAAAATCTTCAAATAGAATCCTTAACACACTTGAAGGATAAATATATCTTAGATAGAATATTTGTGGTGATTTGAGGCCTTATTCACGTCCATTAAACTACAGAAATTTTGTTTAGAAACTAAGGATCTTGTTTTCCTTCCCATCCATAATAGAAGCCATTAAACCCATTCTTATTATACAATACAAAATAATTGTGCCCATATTACCATTCTCATATTTTGTTAATGAACTTGTTTTGCAATCCTTAACCAAGATATAAACCCTAACTCCCTCTATGATATGGAAAACATCATAATGAAATCATCCTAGATGGAGCCTAAAATCTCCCAAAGAAGATTTATATTTTACTTTATGGTCTTTTTAATTGCCTCACAATGTGATTCCATGATTCCATTTGTAAGGGATTGAACAAAGATGTTGCTCGGCGGGAAATAGGCAATTGTGCTTGAATTTATATTGTTTGTTATATTCTTTTTAATTGTCTCATGAAATTGAAATCCTTGTGATTCCATTTTGCAGAGACAGAACGATAGTGTTACTCAGCGCAATGGATTCCGGAAGCAAGCAATCCTGGTTGAAGTTGCCTCCTAGAATGTATCTAAGCTCCTTGCACTTAGAAACAACAGTGAGCTCTCCTGGCCTCTCGAGAGAAAATTACAGTCCCAGAACCCCCTCCCCCACTCGCACAACAACGTACGGTGATAGGTTCATTCCCAGCAGAATAGGGTCCGGGCTCAATGGATTTTCCCTCATCGAAAAAAGCCCCAGCCTTTGCCTTCGCCCACTCGCTCCACTTCCGAGGGCCGTGATGATGTATCTTCATCCTCTATGTGTGCACACTCAACATTTCTGAGAAACGACATCTTTGTGGATGATATTGTTGGTCCAGCCACTCTTACCACTCCAGAGAAGTCCACAGAAATCTATGGCGGTCTCAGGGATTCGATCAAGTCACTTATGAGTTCGAGCAGGAATATTTTCACATTTAAGAATGACCATGGGGGGAACAATCCTAGTTTGCCTTACTCTGCTTCTCCTATTGGAAGTGAGGGTATTTTCTCATCTAATGTGAGAATTCCATGCAAGTCGACTTGGAAGATCAATCGCTCCCCTTACAAGGTAGGCTTCTTATGTCTTTTTCTGATGTAGGATTTTCTTAGATCTATTGTAATCTTCTAAAGAAAATAGATTGATCTATGTCAACAGTTTTCAGCTTTTGATTATTAGAAGGATAAGGTCCTTGGGTTGAACGCAGGGAAAATATTATAACTAAACAAGAGAAAAATCCATTTTTCCTTTCTAGGGTTTTTATCAGAAAGAAGGTTGGGTGTATTTTAAAGGCAAACAATAACCACCATATAGTGAGCATTGTCATCTTGTCTATTAAATGAGAATAATGTGATATTTAAGAGACAGGATGAAAAAGGAAATAAGCTAATGACTCACTACTTGGTGATTGTTATTTTCCATGCTTTAAACACCCCTATGATATGTATATACAAGCTAATGAGATTTTATTGTTCTTCCTCCCTTATTGGGAAGGTGATTTGGAGAGAGCTTGAGTCACTCAGATTGCTATGAGCAACACTGTAATGCAAGTCGGTGGATTGTAATGATTAAAATTTCCTAAAATGTTTGGTGCAAACCTCTCAAATCACGGTGACATGTGGTAGAAATAAATTTGAGCTTTGAACTTCACCAAGTAAAAAAAAAAGGACCTTAGCTCTTTACCACTTCTAACTATGATTGAGATTTGGATTTGATTACAAGCTTGTTTTTGTTGACTGTGTTGGCTAAATTTTTTACATGTATAGGATATAACATTTGGCAGTAGAGTATATTTCCCAGCTGGATTGATTGCACATCCAATGGTTAGTAGGGTCTTTACCTTGGTGGAGATAGTGTCCACTGTAATATATGCATACATTGTAGGTTGGAAATTTTCGTCCTATGGCATTGGTCTGGGAGATACTCTTTCCATTCAATAGTGAAAAATGAATTCCATTTTTATGTAATAAAATGAATTCCCATTTTCCCACTTGTTCATGGTAGTGCTTTTATAGTCAATGAGATCTGCGTATATTTACCAAGCCATCCTAGAGACTAGAGTAGGGTCCAATGAAGAAGATTGTAGAGTGTGCATTAAACCCAGGCCCTCTCAACTAAAAAATCACATTCAACAATTTGGAGAAGATATTTCTATCTTACTAGCTTAAAAAAAAATGCATAACCCTATTTCTTAACAACTTATATCTAGACAATGATTGGGATTTGATTTGATTACAAGCTTGTTTTTGTTAACTATGCTAGCTAAAATTTTACCTGAATAGGGCTGTACACATGTTCAGTTTGTATCCAACTATAACATATGGTAGTAGAATAGATTGCCCAACTTGGATCGATAGCAAATCCAATAGTCAACAATGTCTTTACCTTGGTGGAGATAGTGCCTACCGTAGGATATGCATACATAGCAGGTTGGATGATTTGCTCCTGTGGAGCTGTTTGGGAGATCTCTTTCCTTTCAATTGTGAAAAGTGCTTTCCATTTTGATATGATAAAAGGAATGTCTATTTTACTACTTGATCATGGTAGTGATTTTATATTAAATAATATCTGCAGTTAGTAGAACATGGACTAGTGAAGAAGAGTGTAGAGTGTGCATTTTAATCTAGGTCCTCTCAATTGAAAATCACATTCAACTATCTAGAGAAGGGACTTATATCTTACCAGCTAACCACCCCCTCCCTTCGCACAAAAGAAAAAGAACCAAGAACATGGACCAACTTGGAGTCTTAACCTAGGTGGAGATGGTGCCCACCATGGGATATGCATGCACTACAGGTTGGATGATTTCCTCTTTTGGTATATGTCTAGGAGATACTCTTCTTCAATTGTCAAGAATGCTTGCCATTTGCTGTGATAAAAGGAATTTCATTTTCCAACTTGTTCATGGTAGTGATTTCCAAGCCATCCTAGAATATGGACCAATGAGGAAGAGTGTAGGGTGTGCAATTAAACCTAGATCCTCTATACTTAAAATCATATTCAACAATCTGGAGAAGAGGATTCTCCCTTACACAATTTATAACCAGACCATGATTGAGATTTGATGTGATTACAAGCTTGTTTTTGTTGACATTGCTAGCTAATGTTTTACTTGAACAAGGTTATACACACATTCAGTTTGTTTTTTACTATAACTTTCAACAATAGACTAGATTGTGTAGCTTGCATTAGTTGCATATCCAATGGTCAGCAGAGTCTTTACCTTGGTGGAGATAGTGCCCAGTATAGGATATGCATATAATGCAGGTTATATGATTCTTTTTTCATTCAATCATGTATAAAGAGATTTGGTTTGATTAGAAGCTTGTTTTCTTTAGTTCTGCTAGCTAAAGTTCTAACATTTGACAGTAGAGTAGATTGCCCATCTTGCATTGCTTCAATATCCAATGGTTATCAGAGTATTTTCCTTGATGGAGATAGTGGCCACCATAGGATAAACACACACTGTTGGTTGAATGATGTCCTCCTATGGAATATGCCTGGGAGATACTCTTTCCACTCAATTGTGAAAAATGCTTACCATGTTGATCTAAAAAAGGGAGAGTCCATTTTCCCAGCTGTTCATGGTAACGATTTTATAGTCAATGAGATCTTCAAAGATTCCCCAAGTTGTGCTAGGACCTGGACTAAAACGAAGAAGAGTGTAGGGTGCAGATTTGAACCTAGGTTTTGTCAATTGAAAATCATAATCAACAATTTAGAAAAGAGACTTTTTTCTTGACCGACATTCGATTGATTCCAACTTTGACTTGCAATTTATATTCGACTACCATTTATAAATTTTTTTCTGCTTAGTTTTGTCAACTGTGATGCAGCCAAATTGGAAGGAAATTTTTTGGGTTGTTCAAAAGAACCTCAACGACTTATTCTAATACCAATCTTGTGCAGAACTAGTTCCAACATTAAGATGATGAAATAATACATGCATCTGGGAAAAGCTAATAATATCATCTCAATAACTGATATCTTTAAATTTGAAAATTAGTTGGTAAAAGATAACATATAGGGTATCATATATAACACTGAACAACAATAATGATTGTGATATTTTCTATTTATCAATAAGATCTTCAGGCTTTGCAAGAGGTTGGCAAGATTGGTCACTGGTGACTCTTCTTTTATAAGTCCCCTTTGTTCCTTTATGTTTAAGAGGACATTGGTAGTCAAGTCTGCTTCAAGAAGATATGGGGGGGGGAATTATAGTGTCTGAACATGCTTAGAAAGAGGCTCTTTTGGTTTTGGGACCAAAGCCGTGGAGAGAAAGTTCGACCTCCTAATACAAAATAAAATACATGACAAAGAATGTGGTCTCCAAGATTGGCTTTCATTTGCATAGAATAAATTAAACCCTATGATGGATTCGATCCATTGTTGGTAATGGCTTTCAATCAAGTTACTATATGAAATGTTTTTTGAAATAAGTTTGTAATCATGGGCATGTTTTTTCATTTTGGCCAAGCAAGGTTGTGAAGTGGAGAAATATGGAAAACTGGGGGCGTTGAAGAGTGGAATGGGTCCAGTTATGGCATGGAAAGAGCCTCAAGTCACTCAATCTCCTTAGTCTTAGATAGTGAATACCATAAAGGAGCAGGATGATGTTGCAGGGGACAATGAGCACTCAAAGATGCCATTTCCTTTGAATTGCAATGGAGCAATGATACATCCTTCAATGAGCAATACTTCTAGTACCAACCCTACCTCTACTTCTGATCCTCTTCATGCCTCCTCCCCTTCATCCTCATTGCTTAGAAGGTTTCAAAGGAAGGATGTGTTGTTGTATGCCAATATACTGCGATCAAGGAATAAGTTTTCAGATGCACTTGGTCTCTATGAATTTTTTATGGAAACAGAGCCTACCGATGTCGAGGCTCACATTGGAAAAGGAATTTGTCTCCATATACAAGGTCTCATTCCGAAGGCATTTGAATGGTTTACAAAAGCTATTGCACTTGATCCCCAGAATGTTTTGTGCTCTCACGCACTGTGGAGTTTTGTACAAGGATGAAGGGCTCTTGCTAGATGCAATGGAGGTTTGTTTCTCACATCGAACACTATTTAGGTTTTTTTTTTTCTTCTTCTATGTACTTATCTTTTGCATTACTTGTTTGTTCAAGCTTCTATATAGTGGTAGGTGTTTTATAATGGATTTTGAAACCGAATGCATTTGAATATTATTGGGATGACAAAAATATATCTACAGTAATCATAGCATCAATATAGAAATGTGAAAATTACACGAACTCTGTTTGAATTAATTTATTAAAAAAAATGTCAATCCATATACATTCGATTGACATAATTTTTTGGATGGCATTATTGGAACTGTGAAATTTCAACCAAAGTAAACTTTTCTAAAATTTATTGTTAATGTACTAAGCCTTTTTAAGGAATCTCTGCCTGTTATCATGTCATTCAATGCTGATGACATGGATACATGGCATGGTCATCTACTAACTTGTGGTGTCACACTTCTACACACGTCTACTACAAATAAACCTGGAACATAAATGATAAGAGTTTGAACTTGTTTCCCTTCCATCAAATAGGAACTCTTGAGTCTTTGGCATGGCATCCTAACAACTTCACAGGCTGGGTTATTTCAGACAAATATATTTCTTGTAAAGTATTGGTACTCTTTAGAACTACCCAAATGAATGACTTTGTTTCAGGGGTAAATATATACCATCTTTAACGAACAGATCACATTAGATTCATTTTCTTGGCAGTTTATCATCTTTATTTATTTATTTAATGTGGCATTCACATTACCATAAATTTTGTAGAATCCATGTTAGTATCTGCTTTTCAAAAGGCTACATTGCAAAAGAAAAACATTTAGATTTGGTTCTTCCTACTTAGATGTCTTGGTGACTACAACATGCATTGATATAGAAGCAACTTTAGCAAGTGGATTTGCAACAAAAAAAAATATAAATCACCTGGACAACTTCTTGTTTAACAAAATTTGTTTCATGTCAATAATAATCAAGGTAGTAAATGTGTCATGGCAATAATAATCAAGGGAGTAAAAAATAAGAACATGGTTTTGAATTTTTAAAAACATAAAAACCTCAGAATGCTTTCTTTTTGTCCATTGAAAAACACATAAAGCTCGGAATTCTTTCTTTTTGTCCAATCAAATTGTTCAAAATTTCTTGGAAGTGGGTTTTGAGGTTCAATTTCATTGGATCATCCAAGAACAATTTGTCATGGGAAAAATGTGGAGGGCCTAGTAGAAACCTATATTACATGGGAATTCATTTGCCCCTCTTTCTCTTGTGTTGGATATAGTGTTGTAGGAGTGTGTGCTTGACTTGGGTAGCTACAGTTCCAAGTGCTCCCAAGAATGTTCCTAGCACTCATGGGAACACTCTCCATATGGTTGAAAGATGACTAATTATTTTCCTTTTTCTAAAAATATTGTGGACTTCGAGGGTTTAGAGCTTATAAAAACTCCAATCCATCTTCTTTGATTATTCTCATTTTCATTGACTCATTTCATTCATTGTTGATTAGGGTTTTGAGAATTTCTCATGGCAAGAAAAAATAACATTAGATAGTAGAATTGTTTCCATTTTTTTTTTATTGCTTTACTTGTCATAGACTTCAACTCTATTTAGTTTTTTAGTTTCTAGTATCTTTTTTATAAATTAGGCACATGGCCTATCTTGTAAACATTATTTTATACATGCTCTAATTCTTTGGTGACAATGGCCTATTACATTTCATATTCTACTCCTTCCAATCTAGTTCATAACTTTATGATTTCTAGATGGATTATGTTCTTTGGTTCAACTTCATTTCCTATTCTACTTCATGTGATTTTTTTGACTTTGTAACTTCTAAATAGTTTACCACTGGTTATGAAGTCTTGAGACTTGTACTAAATTTTTGATGTTCTAATCTTTGCTATGAATCACATTTTTAAGCTCTTAATAATATCGTATTGCCTATTATTAGCAAAATTTACATTCTCCACAATTAATTTGGCATTCTATACATTTTTTTGAAGGTGTTGGCACCAAGGCTAGTAACTCTATCCATCATAATACTCATTCCATTTGCACAACCATGATGGCTTAGAAGGGGCTAACATGTTCTTTTTTTGGTAATTAGGGTGGGTGGGGTGAGGGAAATATCGCCACCCTCTTTACCAATGAGCTAGGTCCTGTTGTACAAGCCCTCTTTATTTGAAAATATATGCATCATAATATATAAGTATATGAGTATAGAATGTCCCTGGGAATGCTTCATTCCCAAGTATTTTTTGTAAAATATTGCTTTAAAAATATTGCAAAGTGCAAAGGCCTCTTGGCTTTGCATGATTTGCAGATTTGAAAGTAAAGGAAGCTAAAGTCAATATGTTGAAATTTGGTTACCGGAGGACAGGTGGTTCCCTAAGGCTTTGATCCTTGGCCTAGGGAAAAGTGTCCAAAAGAATTTAATTTTTCT